>JASVEL010009311.1:0-82919 GCA_032618575.1 Nicotiana noctiflora | reverse complement strand
GACGGTCTCCTCTGGAACAAGTACGCGGACCGCGTACTTTTGACACGCGGCCGCGTGAGAATAGTGACGCGGACCGCATACTTTTGTCATGCGGCCGCACTGTGCAAATCCTCTGCTTGCGTGGTTTCTGATCCTTGATACATGCGGACCGCACTGATATGTCTAGCGGCCGCGTGAGCACAGTAACACGGACCGCATACTTTTGTCATGCGGCCGCGTGGGTTTTATCTGCATTTGAGGTCTCTCTGGAATGCAACTGCGCGGACGCACACCAAATCAGTGCGATCCGCACAGCTCTTGCTTGATCCTCTTGTGTCTCTGGACTAGCCTGTGCGGCCGCACACCAAAACAGTGCGGTCCGCACAGGTTTCCTTGAAGTCCTTCATCTCTTTTGTTAGCACTTTGCCGGTTTCACTCCTTTTTGAGCCGCTTTGATGTATGCATCCTCTATTTGCGCAAACCTGCAAATTAACGTATGTCACACCTCCCTTTTTACTACCCCACAACACTTAAATGTGTATAAATACACTTGTAGGGTATACCCCGACGCTCAATTACCCAAGACGGATAAAATAACGTAAGGGAAGGAGTTTTTCCATTTAAAGGACAATCGGTTCGGGATTTTATTAGAGATTAATCAGAGTCGCCACTTGGGAATGACAATGGTGTCCCAAGTCACCGGTTAATCCCGAATCCGAGGAATTTTGACTCTTATAAATGTCTGCGAAGCAGAGATCCGGATAAGGAACTCTGTTAATCCGGGAGAAGGTGTTAGGCACTCCCGGATTCCGTGGTTTTAGCACGGTCGCTCCACTGTCGTTCTTGACTCTTGTTTGACTTAATAATAGGTTTTAGCAACATAATGTGCTTTTTACATAGATATTATTTTAAAGAATTTGCGGCATTGCGAAAACACGCCTCGAGTCATACCGCAACCAGTACGCCTATGACTTTCGGTGTATTTCAGCTTTGCCGAGATTTGGATTTGAGTCGCACCAAGTGCACACTCATTCAATGGAAGGTATATTAAAATCGTGCCCTAAAATAGTCTATCGGCTTTATTAACTTTGGGAAAGACCGTGAAATTTACTAAACGGTCCTTCCGAATCTACACCTTTTATAACAAATTTATTTGAGGGCCCCGCAATTGTGTATTTAGTGCGGCGGGGCTCATCTCACTTCTATTAAAGGACAAATCTAACATGATTATGAATAAACAATGATCCTAATTTATTTAAAGGGGCTTTTCAGTTTAAATGAATCTTCAGAACTTTTGGGCTTCAAATGAACCCAACACGTAAAATACAACTGGGCTGACAGCCCAAGCGTGTGTCCATTTTTTCTTCAGCCCAATTTCCACCTTATACGTTTAGTGTCCCATTATCATCCGCCCACATTTCACAAATGCCAACTTTCACCACTCAAGCACCAATGTATATGTCCAAATTACCTCTACACATTGATTCCACACTTCTAACCTTTGTTTTCCCCCTATGACCTTACGGCTCATAACTTGCGTTTTCTAAAGGCTAAGCTGGATTTTTCAGAATTTGATGAAAATAATGTTACGGGTTGGATACGCCATTGCTAGTACTATTTTGATTAATTTCCTTGATAACAACTAAACCACTGAATTTTCATTATCATGATAGAAGTACACCAAACATTCAAATGAATACTAACTCTATTATATTAACAATTGTTAAAAAAAAACTACCAATTCTTTAATTGTCAGCTACATACTACCAAACACGAGAATCTACTACTAAAACTGAAACAGAATCGAAATCGCCAAAAAAGTTCTGGCAATTCGTTAACGCTACAGTTCAAACCTATTGCCAAAAATAAAAATTAATTATACATTCTTCCAAATTTAACTCGGATATCTATGATATTGTCAAGCATAACATATTTCTTAAATTGATAACAATTTACGGATAAAAAACAGTGGAATCCAAAGATATCAACAAGAGGAGGGGTCACCACTTCAATTTATTCCGTAAAGCCTGAGTTTACAAATGTGTACCTGAAATTGGAATTGATCCCATTAGATCTATGAACAATAACAGCAGATTGATTCAGCAATAGGATTTAGCAAGCAATTTCAGCAGTAAACAATCAACAACGGCAGTTCATGTGCTTTAACAGCAGCAGTGAAGTCAACAATGAGAAGAACCCAGGAAGATTTTCAGAAATTCCACTTGTTTTGAAACCAAATCTTACTCAAATAGCAATCTCCTAACAATCAGTGATGAATCTACTATATTTTTTTTTTTTGATTTTTGATATGAATTGAAGGAAAAAATAGAAGAAAGTGAATCTGAAATGTTAATTTCAGATCTGAAAATTAACTAGTATTTTTTGGGATTTTCTAAGGTTCCTATGACTCAAAATATCCTAAAGAAATTCTCAAAATCAGAAGGAACCCCCTTATTAATGCTAAAATCACCTATTTATAGGCATAAAAGAAAAATCTGAATTTTTATTAAAAACCCTTCAATTCTTGACTTGTTGCACAAGTTAGTGCAATTAATCTAGTGAAAACTACACTAAGACCCCTTCTAGAATAGTCTACCATGTTCCATTTCTCTTGTATTACCTATTATGCCCTCATTCCCTTTTATTATTCACTAAGATACCTTTTGTTATGACCAAATTACCCTAAAAGCTCTATATTTATAACAACTATGCCAATTCCTATCCCAATTGTACCCTTTCCTCTTTTAAACTTATTACCACTATACCAATTCTTATTCCCCATTTACCCTTACTTTTTAAGGCTAATTACTTTCATAATTTCTGCCTTTTCTTCTTATTTAAACCCATTTTCAGATTGGTATTTAGCAAATAGCCATAATTAAGTGACTATTGCTTGACTAGCCAAATAGCCCTTCAACTACTTTAAATTCAAATTAGGTCACTAATTAAAATCACATTTCACCTATAGCCAACCCTAAGCAGTCTTACAAATACAGCCACTTATGATTAATTATCCAGTTAACAAGACTCGGGGGGAACAATTGATAGATGGTGAGTCTTATTAGTCGAAATAACTAGTCGCAATTGATTCTATTTAGTAATCGCCTTAAGTTGCTACGAATCGTGTGGTTTCAACTATTGCCCTAACTTGAATCTAAATTATCTAAGGGATGAATCACTAATCGAACTAAAATCACTAAATTTTCAGCTATAACCAATACATCCTAATTGAATCGATATTGAACTTACTGAACTTAGACAGAATACCAAAATAGTTCCACTAATAGGTAATTAATCAACTTGCATTTCAAAACAGGTTCAAGACTATCAATTAACAAATTTCAACAATTAACAGATAATTCCTAAAATCTAAAATAAGAAACTAACATTCTTAACACCTATTCTAACAAAAATTTAAAAATCATCAGGAATTGACAGAAGAATAGAATCAATTAAACGGAAAAATCCAATAATTAGCGGAAATTATTATTTTAACAGAAAATTTAAAAGAAAGAATCCGGAAATCTAGTTACTAATCAGAAATCAACAAAGTCTAATTACTAATCGGAAATTAACTAAGTCTAATTACTAATCAAAATCTAATTACTAATCAGAAATTAACTAAGTCTAATTACTAATAAGAAATTAACAAAATCTAATTACTAATCAGAAATTAACAAAAAATCTTAATAAAAATCTAAAAATCCTATACTTCATGAAATCAGACACAAGAACATTGACAAACAGATTAACAAACTCAACAAGAAAAAGAAAACAGTAGTGCGAGGAGAACTTAGCTCTCACTACCGAATCTAATTTGTAACCAACAGCTTTTCTGCAAAGGTTTCTAATGGTGGAATATGGATACGGAATGTTGTGGCACCAGGCGCGCTATGGTAAGTTGTTTTCACTTTGGACTCCCGCTCAAAAGAGTGCGAAACATGAGAGCCAGCATCGAATCTTTCCCATGACCGAGAGGTGTTTCCAGCCACAAAATCAAATACTTCTGGAGACCAACTAACATCGGTGAGACTTACATCATATATAGACGGAGATACGTTCAGAACCGGACTTCAGCTTAACAACGGATGCCTTCTTGAAAGATTCTCGGGCAGGATTTTGTTCTTGTCGATTCTCGCAGCTTTTGACTCAATTTCTTGTGTCACAGTGTATGTGGGAGTTGAATAATGAAGGTGTGTGTGTTTTATAGGTTCTTGGAGGCGGCGCCGCCATGGGAGGGAGTGGCGGCGCGGGAGATTTGGGGCGATTGGTTAGGTTTTGAAGGTAATGGCTTGGAGAAATGGGAAGAGGGAGATGAGGGGAGTGTTTAGGTGTTGGTTTCGTCGCGAGAAGAGGCCGACCGCCGCCGTGGGTGGCGGAACCCTAGCGGCGACGGCGGTGGAGATGAAGAATGAAGAGATGAAGCATATGGTCGTTTGGACATGAAGTGAAGGAACTATAATTTTTTAAGGTTTAAGGCTTTAGTTACACTTAGGTTGTAATGAGGGTTTTGGAGCCGTTGGATCACAATTAACGGACGATTGGGATTTCACATATGACTGGACCGGGTTTTTAATTGGGTTTGGGCAGGGATTTTGGGCTGTTGGGCGGCTGGGCAGGATCAATTTGGGCCATTGTCTTGGCCCAACGCTTTTGTTCAATGCTTTTTTCCCTTAATTAACTCTTACATTTTTTGTATTTTTGTATTTTATTTTCTTTGTATATTTTTGTATTTTGTATTTATTCTACTTTGTAATTATTTGAAGCACTAATTAAAAACTAACTAATTACCTCTTTTTGATAATTTTTAATTTAAAAGCTAACTACATTTTTTTATTATTATTTTTTTCTTTAATTAATAAAAATGAATTAATTTCCTAAAGATGCAATTTTTTTATATTTTCATTTATCACACGCAAATAACATGCAAAAACTAACACAAAATTCACACAAAATTATAAAACTAAGGAAAAATTAATTATTTTGAATTTTATAGGAATAACTCATGTGTAGGGTAAAAATCACGTGCTCACAACGCACTTGTAAGCAATTCGGAGCCATTTAAAAACATTTTCATGCACAAATCTAAGGTGAAGCGGGGTTCAAAATCATGCAAAATTCCTAGTTATCAGCCGCACGACAAAAGTGTGTGGTCCGCATGAGCCTTGCAGGGGCATTTTTGTCCGGAAATTACTGGGTAGTATAAACAGCTTCTTTTTCTTTTTTTAGAAAGAACAGAGAATACAGGGTAGCGGCAGAGCTCGTGAGGAACCATTTTACGCCTATTTTAGGCTATTTTGTACAAGTTTAATCTTGATGCTCTTTTCCTATTAATTATTATGGCATTTTTAGCTTTAATCTCTTCTTCTTCTTCATTTTTCATGTCTAGCTAAACCTCATAGCTAGGGTAGTAGCCCAACCCTAGTGTGGGTAATTGATGGGTTAAGTGATTAAATGCATGGATGATTATGGGTAATTGGTTTTGGGTTGAATGAATGTATTTAATTTGGATTTTGTGGTTACAAAGATGAAGTTTACATTAGTGGGTTAGGTCTCTACTTGAGAAAGAGGGGCTAAAACCTCTCATTCTATCCCAACAAGAACTTAGGATGGACCCATGAGAATGGTAGTCCTAAGTAACGGGTAATAATCTCGAGAGAGTAATTACCCTACTTGAGCCTAGAGTTGCTTGGGCAAATTGGCCTACCCAATTGGTCTCGAGAGAGCCAATAGAGCAAAAATTGTTCTCTCTACCGAGAGGTGTGAGAATGAGAGTAAAGAGCGACGGCTATCCTAATATCCCATGTATTATCCCCGCATTGAAAATCCATATCCGTTAGTTATCTCACCTAGGCGAGAGCTACTTCCCTAGTCGCTTTTATTCCATTAGAAAAATCGTACTTCGAAATAGTCGTTAGCATAATTTCATAATTCAATAGTAGAAAACAAAATAGTAGACACTTTGAAAACACAAAAGATGTTAGAAGCTAATCTAGAAGTCAATACTCAACTCTAGTGCAACACTATTATCACTCCAAAATTCTAACTCCCTGTGGAAATTGACCCCGTCACTATACGGGTAAGAGTTCGATTGGTAAGAGTTCGATTGCCCACTCATACCTTCGGGTTGAGTTTGTCACGATCAAATATATATACAATATTTTTATCGAGGCCAACGGGTGCCCGTGCCCCCCACCACCAAGCATAGGTCCGCCCCTGTTGACACTGATCCTCCAAACTTTACTAAGCATGCTCATGACTCATGAGACCTAAGCAACCTAGTGCTCTGATACCAACTTGTTATGACGTGGAATCTCAACCTCGGGGTCGTGATGGCGCCTAATATCTACTTGGTAGGCGAGCCGATGTGAAATAATTAATTAACTAATTTTAACAGTTAAGAATACAATAATGATATTCAACGAGAAATAAAATCCAAGTCTAACACAATATTGATATAAACCACGTGATAATATCTACTCCCAAAAACCTAGAGTCGTGAGTACACGAGCAACTATAACTCTACAAACAAGGTATGAAATAAATACACCTGTTTCGAAAGATATAAATAGTAAAAGCGGAAAATGGAAGAGGACTTCAAGGTTTGTGGACACCAGCAGATCTACGTCGAGCCTCCATATAAAATGATTTGAGTTGACGCACTGCTGGGACCAATACTAGTATCTGCATAAAAAGTGTAGAGTAGAAGTATAGTATGAGTACAACCGACCCAATATACTCCGTAAGTGTCGAGCCTAATCTCGACGAGGTAGTGATGAGGCTATGATAAGAAACCTACGTAAATAAACTTGTACAAGTGTATATAAAGCAACAATAATAACAAAGA
Source organism: Nicotiana noctiflora (assembly GCA_032618575.1). NCBI lineage: Eukaryota > Viridiplantae > Streptophyta > Magnoliopsida > Solanales > Solanaceae > Nicotiana > Nicotiana noctiflora. The sequence continues at coordinate 76,093 of JASVEL010009311.1, read as the reverse complement.
ATGAGGAAGTACTAATTGGGAGGGAACATGCAAAAAGGGGAAGATATAATAAATACGACAAGTATGAAATGAGGAAATAACCAAGTAAATCACCAAAATCGAAAATTTGTCAAATCAATGATATGAAAATGGCACGGCATCACCCTTCGTGCTTTTACTCTCATCCTCATCATGTAATAATAGTTTGAATAAAATGGTACGACATCACCCTTCATGCTTTTACTCTCTTCATCGCCTTGTAATAATGATAATATGAATGAAATGATATGGCATCACCTTTCATGCTTTTACTCTCTTTCTCACCATGTAATAATGATAATATGAATAAAAAGGTATGGCATCACCCTTCGTTCTTTTTCTCTCTTCCTTACCATGGAATAATAATAATATGAATTATAATAATAAATAATGCGAAGAATCATTTAACTTCTCAGATATGGTGCCACGATATCAAACTTCAACATTCCAAAAATATTCAACATCTTTGAAATAAGCAATAAATATAAAATGAATAATCAAAGAAGTAATAATCTAATATAAACATGGATATCATAATTAAAGGAATAATATAACACAAAGAAACATTTTTTTTTCCGCATATTTTAACCCAATGACAATGCATAGGTACTCATCAACTCAAAGATACATTGTCCCTACACATAAAGCACATAGTAAATATACCAACAAGTCCTAATACCTCAAGTCAAGGTTAACCACGACACTTACCTCGCTCCACAATCAAAAAAATCAACCAACCATGACTTTGCCTCTAGAATTATCCTCCAAATAGATCAAATCAGTTCAAATAATTCAAAATAAGCTTTAGAAACTACCCACGAGTGAAAAAATTCAATCTTTAATGATTTTGGAAAAAGTCATCAAAAGTCAACCATAGGCCCGCTTAGTCAAAACTCGAAATTCGCATTAGAAACCCGATTACCAATTCACCTCCGAGCCCGGTTATTTGATTTGTTACTAAATCTACCTCCATTTGGGGTCTAAATCTTAATTTTATAAAATTCTCAATTGCTACACAAATTCCCGATTTCTACCATGAAATCCTAAATTTGATGTTTAAATTTCATAAAAAGAATAATGAATGATTGAAAGAAAATGGATTAAAGTCACTTACTAATGAATTTAGGAAGAAAAGTCTCTTGAAAACCCCCCCTAAAATGTTTAGGGTTTAGAAATGGTGTAAAATAATCTAAGTCTCATTTTTTTTCCTCTATTACCCAACTGCAGATATCGCAATTGTGAAGTCTTATTTGGAACTGGGAACATCACAAATGCGAGACAAGGGTCGCAGATGCGAACTCTATAACAGAAGCCCAGAAGTCGCATTTGCGACAAAAGGTTCGCAACTCCAACAGACCCACCTTCGCAAATGCAGACTTTTCCTTCTCGTAAGATAACTCAAGAACACACTGAGTCGCAAATGTGACTCTGAGATCGCAAAACCTCTGACAGTTCGCAAATTCGAACATTTTTCTTGCAATTGCGAGTTTTACAGTCCAACCCATGATCGCAAATGTGAACAATTGTTTGCTAAATTGAGACTCGCAATTGCGAGCCAGACCTCGCAAATGCGAGATCTGCATCAGAACACCAAATCTGGCATTACACCAGTAGTTCAAAAATAGATTTCTTTGAAAAAAGGTAATATTTTCAATGGGTATGGTTAAGATTCATTGAAAATATATAGATGAGTCCATATACAAAATTTGAGAAAGATTGGAGGTAATTTGGACTGATTTGATATCAAAATTTGTAGTTAAAATCGAGTTCAAAAACTTCTTCTGCAACACATATATCACGCATGTATCTAGCATACATGTATACACGTGATACACATTTGATACTAATATGATACATATGTGATACACAATGTAATTTCATGCTCATATTCTATTTCGAGTTTTCAATTCAAACCACTTCAAAACTCCACCAAATCATCTCAAAATTGAGATTCAAGCTCCTTAAGATGTACACAATCTATTCTAATAATACACACTCAAAAAAGCAAAAACTTAACCTTTTTTTGCTACAAATAGCTAATTAGCCAATATTGATAATATTTGGGTAATATTAGTAATATTTTATGATTTGGCCAATTTTAGAGCCCGTTTGGATATAAGATCTTTTTCACTTTTTTCGAATTTTTTTACTTTTTTCGAAATTGGTGTTTGGCCTTAAAATTTTTAATTTTCACTTGAAGATGAATTTTGAAATTTTTCGAAAATTTGAAAAAATCCAAAAATTTATTTTTAAATTTCACTTAGATCACTCACAAAACTTCAAAAATAACCCAAAATTATATTTATGTCCAAACACAACAATAATTTTCAAATATTATTTTCACTTATATTTTTGAAATTTTACAATTCTTATGTCCAAATGTCCACTTAAATAAGCTACTTATAAATGGACATAGAGGATATTTTCAAATACCATTTTCCTTTGTTAAATCTATATTATATTAAAAGCACGAAGACCCTTAGTGAAATATCGTTTGCCTTTTTTATCCTTTAAAAATAAATTTTACATTGGATAAAATTGTAAAATAAAAAAACTTTCCTTATATTTAAGAGTTCTAAATAAAAAAATCTAATATAATTATTATTTGATATCCTCTCCTAATAAAGATACAATATATTAAGACATAAAAGAATACAAAAAAATAGGAGGAAACATTTTCATTGTTCCAACAAGGAAACTTCACGTTTTATGTGAGTTTTTCTTCTTCGTCCTTGTTTAATCATAAAGACCAAATTTTCCTTTCATATGATTTATTTGTTGTTTTAAAATTTAAATTTGAAGTACTTTCTTAGAAGCTTGGTTGTTAAATTCATTAAAATTTACTATGGCATTAGATTTTGAAATAGTAATTATTGTTGAAAAATAGTAATCATTAATTTGTGATAAGAAATTAATTATCATATTTAATTTACAAAAATACCTAAATTACCTCAATACTTAAGTTAAAATAAATAGATGGAAAATGACTTTTATTTTTTGGTTAAACAAAAACTAATATTATTACTAAGAAACTTTTCTACATAATCTAATTTTACAAAACAAGAATTAGTTAGTATTTTCATCTTGTTGCTAATAGGATTTTTTATAATATATAACTGATTCTGTCATTAAGTAGAATTAACGATGAATTTTTTTATTTAACTACATAATTTAACTTTCGCTAATTTTCTCTCTCTCTTTGTAGTTAACTTATCTTAGAATACATGGTACCTAGATGACTATTCGGAACCCTTCTTACTTTATTATATCGGGGAATTTTTTCTCTTGGTCCGCTAATCAATATAAAAGAATGAGATATATAATAACACTAAACTTTCAAGATTATCTTGGTTGTAGTCATGCTTAGATAGAACATCCGATGTTTTATTTACTAAATAGGCTAAATATTTGTCATATCAAGAGCTTATATTTTTAAAAATCTTATTGTTAAGGGCTGGTATTTTTCATAATTTTAGGATCGATAGAAGGTAGATGCGCATCGCGCATATCCTTGGCCCTTAGCAAAATATTATTCGTATTTTTTATTCTTTAAAAATAAATTTTATATTTGTTATAATTATAATTTAATTATTCTACTAATATTTAGGACTTTAAAGTCAACTAAATTTTGGTCATTAAATCTTCTCTTATTCGGATTACATATATAGAAACTCAATTTAAGGATTTTAACACCAAATAAAAATTTACTTATAAATTATTTTCTTATTTAAATTATGTAAAGTAATTATGACATTTTCTTACGTGCATTAGGCAAAATGTATATAAACACGTTAGAATCTACTAATAAAAATTTAGATCTAATTTTAAGTTTTCAAAAATTAAAGATTACTAATAATATGTGAACCAAACTTACAACATACTAGCTCAAATATAAAAATATATATAAATAAGTTTAATACGACATGTTTACGCTTTGAAAATAATAGTAGTGTTTTAATTTGAAGTAATAAGTACTATAATGTACTTTAAGTTAATTATTTGAATAAGTTGAATACATATTGTAAATTATACACATATTAAATTACAAAACCAATTATAATAATGGAAATTAAAACATAGATAACATATTTATATATTGAAATAAATTATATATATTTATTCATAAGTAGTTTAAGGTTGTAATAGTTAAAGGAACTAAAAGAAAACATAGACAATGAAAAGTATAAATAAATTTTCCTTATTGAATTAGCTATAAATAATCAATATTTTTTGTTGAAAGAAATTTACAAATTTATTTTAATTCAAAAATAATATTTATATAATTTTTTAAAAATTTATATTCAAAACGCGGATACGTAAGACTACTTTTAGAAAGGAGGACAATATTTGAATATCAGCACATACTCCTTTTTCTCGTCACTCTCATCTCTACTGCGTCAGAACAACCCCCCTCCCTCGCACCCCTCCCCCACCCCTCCCCCAAACACAAGTATTTCATTGGGACGAGTTCCATTTTCATTTCAAGGAGAGAGATGGATTTCCACAGCCTTACAAGGAGAGCACTACAAGCTCTTTGCAAGAAGAACAAAATCCCAGCTAACCTCACCAATGTCGCCATGGCCGACGCTCTTCAGTCCCTTGAGTTTGTAAGTTTCTTCTTTCAATTAAAAATCTACATTTCCTGTATTGTGAAATTGTTTAATTTGTTTTAAAGTGTAAATAGGATAGACAGCATTTCAGTTTCATTTCTGAATGAGCTGAAAGGAATATTAGTAGTATCTCTTTTAATCTACAAAATGATTTTTATTTCCAGCTTATATTTTGCGGCATTAACCCTTGATATTAGATTGAATCTGAGATTTTTAGGAAGCTCCAGTATGTTGATTTAACAATTCTGGGGTTAATTATTGCTTAAAGTTAAAGTTAATATTTATTTATTTAATCTGCAAATGATTTGTTGATTTCTAATTTCTATATTAACACTCCTTCATGTTTGTTGGATTGCGCGAACCACCTAATCTAAAAGCTGAAACTATTGGAAACATTTTTTTAAATATTTGCATATGTGTGCAACACCAGTGACTGTTAAGTTACGATATTGGAATGGATTAAGGCCTGAGGTTGGTTCTTAAGTGTTTTGTGCAACTCTCTGTTGGAGCAGCAGAGGGTATTCACGATTTGAATTTTATGAGTTCGAGTTCAAAATTCTACCACAACCATTTGATTTGCTTGGTTCGCAGTCTATGAATTGTTTGTTGTATTTAGTGGATTCTTAAGTACAAGGTTTGAGCTAAAGCTAATGGATTCAGATGAACACTTAACTTATTAGTTAGCTCCGGCCCTGTGGAGCAGTATGGCTAAATCTACTCTTCTCCATGCCCCAAACCATAAACTTTTTAATTATGATTCTATGTTCCAAAATTATTGCCTAAGTCGTGCATGATTAGTACTTCCACAGTTGGATACCTATAGCTGCTTATAACATGTTTATGTAGTTGTATGTAGACATTGTACAATAGAAAGGAAATTTAGTATTGTTTTTATGTACAGGTTGATGGTATTGAAGAAATCTTGAGTTCAAATGAACCTGAAACTGCAAACTCATCCATGGAGTCTCCTGGGAACTCAGAAATAGTAACAAGTGTACCTTGGACTTGTCGTCGAGCTACACAACAAAAGGCAATCAAACATGACCTAGAAACTTTGCATACTTTGACTAGGAGTCGCTGCAGAACGAGAGGAAAGGTGGTCAGAGATGTAGATGAAGCCAAGAACGACATGCATGAGACTCCTGCATTGCCGACTATCACAAGAAGCGCTGCAGCAACTTCAGTTCGCGCTAAATTGGAATCCGCAATGAAGGAATGTGAACCAAAAGAAAAAATTGGGGATCGGATTCAGGGAGAAATGAAAGATGTGCCAAAGACACCAGCAGTTCTAACTAACCAAAGAAAAGAATTGAAGGCAAGTTCAGTTAGGCAAGTGTACAGTACTCGTCGATCAGCAAGGATAGCTGGGAAACAAATGCAGGAGAGCACACAAGAGAATGAAATGTCAGGAACCCTTACATTTGATGTTTTTCCTGAAGAAACTGAGGAGAATTTGGAGGTGGATTCTGAGCAGTATTCTATTCACGAGAATGAAGAAGTAGACGAAAATGGTAATGTCTGCAAGCACAAATAATCATTGACCTTTTTCTTTTCCTGAACATTACTTGGTGTCTGAGTTCTGACTGACAACTACAGTACATGTATTGAATTGAAAACGTTAGAAAGTTTGGAGATCAATACTGAATCAGATATTGTATCAGGTCAATATTCAAATACCTTGGTACAAAATGAAATAGAAACTGAAGATGTTCTTCAACAGGAAAGTAACAATAACCTGGTTGTTGTGTTACCTGCAAAAGCAGAAGAAGGCTCAGAGGAAGTACCACTTGGTCACAACAACAATGGTATGTATTGCTCTGTTCTCAGTATGTTGTTTGCTCCAATCTTCTGCATTACTATTTATATGAATTACATGGTTTTGTTGTCTATTTATTTTGATTGCTTATGTATACTGCTCAATTGGTGAAAGATTCAAACAACAACAACAACAACCCAGTATATTCCCACAAAGTGGGGTGGGGTCCGGGGTGGGTGATAGGTAGACAGGCCTTACCTCTGCCCGAGAGGGCGGAGAGGCTGTTTCCAATCGACCCTCGGCGCAGGGAAGGGAAAGGCAAAATAAAAAAAATTAAAACAGAAATAATAATAAAAAAACAAAAATACAAACAACATTAGTTACTCCAGCAAACATCGCATAAATAATCATCTAAACATAAGAGTCATATGTACCATAAATAAACTGGCATGCAATAATATTAAAATAGTAACCACCAGAAATGACTACCATAAGCGGACACAAACCAATACACGAATCCTCTAATGGTAGCCCTACCATGCCTCACCCAATCCCGGGAAAGGAGTACGAAAAATCTAGAAGCCCCTATCCTACAACCCTCATACTAGACCTCCAGACTTTCCTATCAAGGGTCATGTCCTTGGAAATCCGCATCCTGGCCATGTCCTGCTTAATTACCTCTCCCAGTATCTCTTAGGCCTCCCTCTGCCTCGCCTCACACCGACCACCGCTAGCTGCTCACAACTCATCACCGAGGCATCGGGGCTTCTCCTCCGCACATGTCCGAACCACCGAAGCCTCGCCTCTCGCATCTTCTCATCCACTGGAGCCACCCCCAACTTCTTCCGAATAACTCCATTCCTAATCTTATCTAACCTGGTGAGCCCGCACATCCACCTAAGCATCTTCATCTCCGCGACCTTCATCCTCTGAACATGAAATTTCTTCACCGGCCAACACTCCGTCCCATACAGCATGGCAGGTCTAACCACAGCTCTATAAAACTTCCCCTTGAGTTTTTGTGGCACTTTCTTATCACACAAGACTCCTGATGCAAGCCTCCACCTCGACCACCCCGCCCCTATACGGTGAGTGACATCCCCGTCTATCTCCCCGTCCCCCTGAATCACCGATCCAAGGTATCTGAAACTATCCCTCTTGGCTATGGCCTGAGATCCAATCATCACGTTCCTCCCACTTCGCTCGGCTCAGCGCTAAACTTGCACTCCAGATATTCTGTCTTAGACCTGCATAGTCTGAAACCTTTAGACTCGAGAGTCTGTCTCCATAACTCTAGCCTCTCGTTGATACCGACCCTCGTCTCGTCTACCAGGACTATGTCATGAGCAAATAGCATATACCAAGGCACATTCCCTTGAATATGCCGCGTTAAAGCATCCATCACCAAGGCAAACAAGAAAATGGTATATATTTTTCTTCTGTCTACTTTTTGTATCATTTGTCTTATCACCATCTATGTTGTATAGACAGTGAACTGTTTCGTGCTTTGTGATAATTAAACAAAATTGTTTCTCGGATTTGAAGATGTGCATATGTCGAAAAAAGAGGAACTTGAGAATGGAAAAGAAATGGCATCTGAAGGAATGCAGTCTTTGAATGATGTTTCAGGAGCTAAAATAGAGGTTTTTGGTGAAGAATCTGAAATTGACCAAGCTCAGGCTAAAACTGAAAAAGATTTTCAGAACAAAACCCAGAACTTGGGTGAAGATACCAAGAGAAGTTCCGATATCACTAATGTGATCCTGATGAAGCAGCCCCATGAAGAGGACAAGACCCATTGTGATAATACATCTGACTTTGTGGCAGAAAATGATCGGGAGGAGGAAGATCACTTAAATCATACTGATGTTTCAGGAGGGCAAAAGTTGATGGGAGAACCTGCCAGTGTCAATCGAGACACTAACATAGATTTCCATGAAGTGAGTTCAATGGGGCAATTCAACGGTGAGGGGGAAGCTAAGGTGAGTGGAAGTCAGCAGTGTTTGAAAGATGCTTCCGAAGCTAACATGGAAGATGCTGGAGAAGAAGAACCCATGGAAGAATATGAAGTTGATCATGCTGAAGCTAATGTGGATAGTGCAGCTCATGGTCTGGAAGTTGCAGAAGAAGAAGAAGAAGAACCCATGGAAGAATCTGAAGTTGATTATGCTGAGGCTAATGTGGATAATGCAGCTCATGGTCTTCCACCCTTGGCTTCTCTCATACCTGATGATGCTGCCCAGGAAGGTGAGTGCGAGGTTAAGGTGAGAGGAAGTCAGCAGTGTTTACATGTTTCAGAAGTAGTTGCTGGAGAACCTATGGAAGAATCTGAAGTTGATTATGCTGAGGCTAATGTGGATAATGCAGCTCATGGTCTTCCACCCTTGGCTTCTCTCATACCTGATGATGCCGCCCAGGAAGGTGAGTGCGAGGTTAAGGTGAGAGGAAGTCAGCAGTGTTTACATGTTTCAGAAGTAGTTGCTAGAGAAGAACCTATGGAAGAATCTGAAATTGATCATGCTGCGATTAATGTGGATATTGCTGCTCATCCTCTTCCTCCCCAAGCTTCTCTCATACCTAATGCTATCGCAGAACCAGTCTACAAAGGCATTGCTGGTAATGACAGTAAGCAATCTTTGCAAGATTTAAGCTTGAGGAAGCTTACAAAGATGTTGAAAGGCATTGCTGGTAATAACAGTAAGCAATCTTTGCAAGATTTAAGCTCGAGGAAGCTTACAAAGATGTTGAAAGGCATTACTGGAAATGACAGTAAGCAATCTTTGCAAGATTTAAGCTTGAGGAAGCTTACAAAGATGTTGAAAGAGCGTCACAAAAGATCCTAGTGGAAAGGAGGTTGCTAAAGTCAAGGTAAGAACAACATCAACTGATATTCTTTTTAATTTGTGTGTTCCACTGTTCTTTTCTTACTTTTGGTTGTTGATGTTCAAATGTAAAGACAATTGAAGTGTTTTTTTCGTTCACAGGAACCTAGCTCAAGATCAGCCTTGCAAACACTTCCAGGAAATTGTTTGATCAGTGACACAGAAAATTAAACGCTTGTAAAAGGCAGACCACTCCATCTGCCAGTGAATGAACTTTGAGCGCGATGTTGGACTACTCCAGAGATTTATGAAAATTTTGATCGCTCTTGGTTTTGTATTCCTAGTGTTTTTCAAACTTATATATGGAAAGCAAAACTATTCATACATATTGCTCTTTGTCAATCTCTCAACTACTTACTTACGATTGATCATAACAAGATGCGGGAGGCGAGGCTTAGATGGTTCCGGCACGTGGAGAGGAGAAGCCTCGATGCACCGGTGAGGAGGTGTGAGCAGTTGGCCGTGGTGGGTACTCCCTATGAAGAAAAAGAGGAGGGAAACTTCACCCTCTTTTTCTAACTAAAAGAGAGAAAATTCACCTTTCCCTCTCGCATTTAATTGTTCTAAAATTAAACTCAGCAGTAGATGCATAGAAGTCGATGAAGATACAATATAATATATATAGTTACCAGTCCATCCGTGTTATTAAAGTAATGCCTCCAGAGTGGCCTGAATTTCTCTTGTCCACCAACATCCCACACAGTAAAAATCACATTCTTGTACTGGACTTTTTCTACATTGAAACCTGCATGCCATGCATATACAATCAGCTATTACATAGACAGACATGCACTTGATGTCACAGTGCAATTACTCATTTCTGTAAAACTTTGTGATATTCCAAACAGGAAGAAATTTCCATTGCTAAATTTGAGATTCCAATTTGACGTCATCTTAAGTGATGGCCTTAAGTGTTGATGAAAGTATGTTCTTTGTAACAAGTGTTGATGCAATTTTCAATGAACTAAAGATGCTTCTCAGACAAAAGATTTCACATGTAGTTCTCTTAGTAATGAAGATCCACTTTATTTTGTGAACTGAAATAGTACAAAATCAACAATACTCAGCAAATCCTACCTTACACATCTATCAACATCAACCATATCCTAGGTAATGAAAAACCCCATTTTCTCTGATAATTCATTAATAATCTACAGAGTATTTATTAAATAAGAAAAAGCATTTTTATTGCCAAAATTTGGATATACATTCTGAATATAGAAGGAAACAACCCCCTATTAGCTATGTAGGGTGCTCATAAAATCTATCATATATTTCAGATCTTGGTGCTTTTTATATTTTTTGCATCTGACATTGATAGGTCATATTACAATTAGTTGAAACTTCAAATCCATCAAGCAATCAAGAAATTGAAAAAAAAAAGAAGAAGAAAAAAACCAAAGTTGTCATGTTGAGAACAATGTTGATGCAATCAGATCTTGAATTGAAGCTCCAATTACAGATTTTAATAGGCAAAATACCTTAGTACCCCCTAAACTATTTGAGAATTATTACTTTCCTCCCTAAACTATCTCTGGTTCGAATTACCCCTCAACTTGGCCTTTTGAGAATAATTACCCCTAAATGCTTATGTGGCAAAAAGTGTGGGTACACTCACCTGCCATGTGAATTTTTCTGTCCATGTGGCATTTTCGTGAATTTTTTTTCTTTTTAAGAATATTATTTTTTAGATAATTTTTTAAATACAATTTATAATAAAAGTTGGACAGAACGACATTAGTTATGCTAAATATTTTTATTTGTACAAAAATAATAAAATTTTAGTTAATCTTTTTTTGAATTTGACCTGAAAATAAAGATTTATACAATTAAAATAAATAGTCAATGCATCTAAAAATTTATAAAATATAGTTAGTTGAAATAAATAATCATTGAATCAAAGAAGAAATAAAAAGAGTGTACAATTGCACTTGTAATTTCTTGTAATTGTATACTCTTTTTATTTATTCTTTTGTGATGCAATGACTATTTATTTCAATTGTGTATTTTTACTTTTTTTTAGGTAAAATCCGTAAAACAAAATTGGAGCACCGTAATTTAGAGATATATAAAAAATTATAGCCAAAATAATTAATTTCAAACTATATTTTATAAATTTTTAGATGCATTGACTATTTATTTTAATTGTATAAATCTTTTATTTTCAGGTCACATTCCAAAAAAGATTAACTAAAATTTTATTATTTTTGAACAAATAAAAATATTTAGCCTAACTAATGTCGTTCTATCCAAATTTTATTATAAATTGTATTCGAAAAAGATTATTTAAAAAATAATATTCTTAAAAAGATAAAATTCTTTTTTATTTTTCACGAAAATGCCACATGGACAGAAAAATCTACATGGCAGGTGAGTGTACCCACACTTTTTGCCACATAAGCATTTAGGGGTAATTATTCTCAAAAGGCCAAGTTGATGGGGGTAATTAATAATTCTCAAATAGTTTAGGGGGGTACTAAGGTATTTTCCCATTTTAATAATCAAGTGCGACACCGCTAAGAGCGAGATCTAAAGCAATTTGCATACCAATAGTAGGAACTGTAGACAGAACTTCTCCTATATGCAGCTTGTATAATATAGTTGTTTTTCCAGCCGCATCCAGCCCTAACATTACAACCTATGCCAAGCAAATCATAGCAAAAATGTATAAGATATTGTACACATACAACAAGAATAATCTGCTAAGAAAATAATCAGAGGCAAAAGTCATGCAGTGAACATAAGACCATGACCTATCAAAACTGATTGCATGGATGATAAGAAATAAGCATCACTTAATTATTCTCAATAGAGGGGTAAACGTCATTGGGAAAACAAATTGGTTTTGCCTCCAAGAAACACTTATATTCCCTTCCCCCAAACCCCTCCCTATGCTGTCAGCAATGTGGGCACTGCATTATAGACTAATAACCTAAGGCAGAATGATTCATGAGAGATAGAAATTCATACGAAGTTTTTTATGATTACCTATTTGAAAAGAAAAAAAAAAAGGATGATGGCAAAAGACCGGATCATATCTGACAAATTGATGATCTAAAGATGGCAATTTTAGGTTCTTTGCATGTTTAGTTGTTTACTCCGCCTCTTTGCAGAACTATAACTTTTTATTCCACCTACATAGGACATAAATGTCAGACATAGTTTGCATATTAGTTTCCCACGTAGGAAATTATAAGAGTTTTTGGAGGCCTTAAAAAGGCTAAGCCCACTAAGTCATATAGAATGAGTATTTCCATATTTTTAAAAGTATATATATATATATATATATATATATATATATATATATTTATTTAATTATATATCTAAATGATTTGGACTTGGGGCTTGGGCACGGGCCGGGTCGAACTTTTAAATAAAAGTTTATTTTTTGTATTTATTTTTTAGAACAATTTTTGATTATTTAAATTCGAATTTAATGGAACAAACATAACTGTTCGTATAGGAGTGTGACTTTTCAGAAAAGTCTTCTCTTGAATTCTATAAATACAAGGAGATTCTAAGAGCAGCGAGATTCAATTTGCATGTGTAATTCTGACTTTGTTGTATCCCGACGGAGAATTGTTTGTAATCCCTTAAAGAATATACGAACAATATCTCTTGAAAGATAGTGATCTTTTACGCCTCAAAGATATTCTTCTCTTTTCATCTTCTCTAATTTTCTAACATTAAATGGGTACCATTAGATTATTCTCAGCGGTTCTTACTGAACTAGCTTCAGTGCATATTATGGTCTATTTTAATGAATTCAATTTTAGAATTTAGAGAAAACAATTAATTTAAGTGAATTAGAAGACCGGGTTTAAACATTAGTTACAGCAGTGCATTTAATTGAAGTCAGAAAGGAAGCAACCTGAGAAGCACAACGACTAGATATAGAATTGGTAATTTGATACACTAAATATAATTATATCAAACATTAAACATTAAAGGTAATCAGGTTTTCTTTATGATATAGGAACGTAAAAATTCATTTCTTTGTTGTATCTCAACTTGGGTCCGGTGAGAGTCACCAGTCAGGGGCAGATCTACCTTAGGCGAAGCTGTGTCACGTAACACCGCTTCGTTAGAAAATTTTACTAAATATTTGTATATGATTGAAATATCGAAACAGAAACTAAAATAAATAAAATAAAGTGACATAACTTGACCAAAAGAGTCAAGCAGGTCATTTGGTCAAGCTCTTCAATTTTTGAAATGAGGCAGCGAGTTCAAAGGCGCATAGTATCTTTTATTATATTAATAATTATTAATTTTGTGCTTAATCGAAAGAGGCATATTTGCTTGCTTCAGCAACATAAAATTATTTGAAAATCAAAAGATAATGGGCAATTTTTTTCCATTCATCTTTGTTCTCGACGATAAAATTTATAAAAATAGTTTACGATATCAAATGAATGATGAATTTTTAATTAAATATATGGTGCCTTAATTCTTCTAAAAAAAAATCTAATGAGTTTATTTTGAATGCCTTTCAAAAAATGAAAACTTTTAATGAAAAATTTGTAGTAATATGCTTGAGCTATTAATATGATTCAAAGCGTGTTCTTTTTTAATAGATTTATTTACTTATTTATAGTTTAAACTAGTAATCGTACCCGCGCAATGCGCGGTCAATATTAAATAATATTAATTAAATTAAATTATGATCAGACTTGTTTCAATATATTATATAGTATTACTTAAATAAATTTTTATTGTCATCTTATTTATCAATACGATGTATAATCATCAAATAACTTTTTTATTTTTTATTCTTTATTACATTATCCAATGTTTTAATAAAAATATTTAATAGCATATTACTTTATTTTATATTTTTTCTGCTACATTATTTTTATAATATAATAGAAGATATATATTTTATAACTCTTGGAATATTGTTTTTATTTAAGATTTTATTCCATTGTTCTCAATAATATTATCTTAATTTTAATGAAAGTATAATGTTTATTTTAAAAAATAAAAAATAAAATAATTAAAAAAAAAAGAAATTAACTAACCTAAATCATCCCTCACCCGCGTCCGAGTAATTAATTTTAGGTAAGGTAATTTCTTTGTGTCCATTTTTTCATTTTTTCAATTTTTATAAAATAATTTTTGAATCTTCAATTAGTTGGAAGTTTGTCCTAAAACTTGAAACCTACTAAATTTTGTTGTTACGCTTAACATCATCATATTGATTTGTTTCTCCGGATTTTCTATTTCACCTCTTTCCTTTTTTCTTTTTCCTTTCATCCGATCCTATCTCTCTTCCGTTTCTCTTTCTATGTCCTTATTTCTTCATAAAAAGCGTGTGTCTATGAAATTCAAGCAATATTAAATTATTTATGGGAGGATATAGAAATGGAAAAAATAACTGATTAGTCTCTTAGAAGATGATGAAGGGAAAAAAAAACAAAAAAATAAGAAAAAGACAGTGGTGAATGTTGGACTACGCGGACTGCTATACTATAATATCAACACTCTTTGGCCTCAAAATTCTCAGTATTTATAAATAGTAAAAACATCCGAATATACTTAGAAAAGGCTTAATATGATAATTATCTTAAATACAAATAGTGTAGATAGAGCTTTCAATGAGTAGTTAGTTACATATTTTGTAATTTCCACTCTTTTATACAGGACAAAAAAGCAAAATAGAAAAATGAAGAAGAGGAGTAAACAAATAAAAAATAAAAAAAAAAGGAAGAAGAAGAACAATCTCCTTTAGTATCCTCAGTTTTGCGTGAAATTTCTACTTTGCACTTTTGGTAACACAATAACAAAATCTCATCACCATTCTTCTAAAATGAGAACAGATTGAACCTCCGGTCAAAAGCTTTGTGACTCACATAATACTTTGTTTGTGAAAAATAAAAAAACATGTACATGAGTAAAAATTAAAAGCTCAATATAGTTAAGGGATGACATAATTAGCGAACATAATAAGTAAAAAGTTTAATGATACATACCTGATCCGGAAAAATAATTTTATGCATAATCACATAGACAAAAGAGCAGGCAAGGTCTTCATTTAGAAGACAAATCAAAAAGAGAGGAGAAAACCCAAATTGGATGGAATTTACTGTTGACGTAACTTTCTTTTTTTTCATTATAAAACATGAATGTTTAGCATTAATTTTTTGTCCTTATGAAACGGTGGTATACAAAACGGCAATTGTTGAAACGTCACTGGTACTTATTAAAGCGTGGTATAGTAACAGTCATTCGGAACCATATAACTGTAATAGATATTAGAATATATTGTAATTGCATAAATACACTGATTCTTTAATCAGAAAAATGAGTTAAAATGCCAAAAAATTGACAAAAAAGATAAATACTATTGCTAGCATATGAGAGGTGCCAAGTCAACTTTTCTAGTCCCTCCTTTATATATATATATAGATTGGTGACACCACTTACGAAAATCCTGCGTACGCTACTGTCACCGGCAACATGTATTTAAGGTTTGAATAATTTTTCATTTGATTAAAATTTCTGTAAAGGATAATATTGTGAGTTTGTTATAAAACAATAAAAGAAGAAGAACAATATTGCAGAGAAAGAGAGAGAGAATTCTTATTGAATTTTGGAATGATTTACAATGGGGTAAGACCCTCTATTTATAGGAGAAATATGACTTAGTCACAAAGTAAAACTCTCCACAAGATAGACATTCACTCCAAATAGAATTATAGACATTCACTCCAAATAGAATTCTATTCTTAATACTCCACCTTGAATGTCTACTCAATAAGTAATGTGCCTTATTAAAACCTTAACTAAAATAAAACCCAATGGGAAAAAAATCTAGAAAAGGAAAAAGAGTACACATATCTAATAATACGCCTTTTGGTTGCTTCGTTAAAAACCTCGCAAGGAAAACCCAGTGGGACAAAACCTTGTAAGGGAAAAAGAGTACAACGCGCATTAACTCCCCCCTGATGAGAGCATCAATTCACATCCTTAACCCTTCGCATCCCAATCTTGTACACTAGCTTCTTGAAGGTTGACTTCGACAAAGATTTTATATCAGTTTCAATGTATTTTCATAATGACATAACATAGAGGTCTCTTCATTCATATATTCAGGTACCTGAATCTCTCGTGAGATATTATGAAGTGTTATGTCATGTGATCTTCTAGATCAATTGCCTCCTTTATTATGATCATTTGCTCATCTTCTTTATCAAGAAGTTTATTTGAAACCGATTGTCTATACGCTTTAAGCTTACCATAGACTTTGTCCTTCTAGGACTTATTATAATATGAGCATTTGCAGTGAGAATATAGTTACTTTATTTGGGTCAGCAAATGCGTCTCGCATGCTTCGCAATAAATTGCACATGAATTATCTTTTTATGAACTTCAAGTTCATATTATTTTATTCGAGGATCTCGATGTATAAATGATAATTTATTCCGTGTAACTTTTCTCAACTGTTCTATCTTGTTTCCCCCTCATGTTAGAAAAACTAACCTGTTTCCTCAACTTTGAGAACTCATCTTTGTGCATTATGGTGTTAATCAAAATATACACTGCACATCAATAATAATAAGATAAAATTATTTGGTTCCTGACCCTGAACCACTTGTGAGGGGAGAATGTAATATACTTTCGTATATATTCTATATCAAATTGATATAGATAACTTTGTTCTCATAAGCAATAATTTATAAGCTATTAAGTGGAGGCACTCAATAAATTATTGTGCTAAACCAGCTGTGATGTAAACCAACTTATCAAGATGAACTTCTTGAATAGAAAATCTGGAATATGCTCTAAATTAAATTATTGAGCAAGTTACCTCGCACACACCGGCCATGTTGCGGGCTAATAATAATTGCGCATGTAACCATCTCATAGATGCATCTTATGTGGTATACATGGCGGGTGAATGGGCTCATATTCACCTTTGATATTTCCAGCATTCATGGGATTCAATCCCACTTTTAGTTGGTATATTAATTAATGAGAACATGCACATAAAAGAATTCGTAAAGAACTTTCTAGTTCTTTAATATTTACCCATGTGAATTCTCTTTAGTTTTGCACATCATACTTAAATTGATATGGGTAAATCAATTATGCCAACTGCATAAATTATCAATATTGATAAACTTCAGATTTATACCATGATGTGTACAATTATGAATAAACTCCAAGTTTATTATGATATGGATTTTTATATCAATATCCACTTCATTGTGGTATTATTTGTTTATGTAGTACCAATTGGATAATAAAATGGGCAGTTTTTCACATACATATTATCCCACTACAAGTTGTAGTAATAGAAGATATTAAATCCTTCCTTTATTTATAGTCTCAATATAATCAACCGCTTTCGCGAATACTTTGGAAACTGAATATATTTCTTTGACACTTACTACAACACAATACCTTGTTGGTAATCAATTGTGTTTCTCCAAAATAGTAATAATTGGCTCTTCCAGAGCTCTCAATTAATTTTGCACTACCACAGATTCATCAACATCCATGTGGTGAATATCTCTTTTAAAGAGAAACTTATACCATTATGGTCATGGCCAAAATTAAATGAAAGATATGTTTCTTGCATTATTGTTGTTCTTTAATAATCACATTGCCAAAATATTTTGGCGTACAATAGGTACGTGACCAATGATCAGTTATGCCATAATAATGATATTAGTTTTTTATATCATCTCAAACCTCCTTTTAGAGGTGAGTGTGGTGTAATCATTACCACTAGGACATTTATATTCTTCCAAAAACGAATATATATTCATAAATCAGATGTTTTCTCATTCACGTCATGAATGGACCATAATCATCTCTATGTGCTTTATAAAATCTCATGTCAAATTGATGACAAATATTTTCACAAAGTGTGGGATTATTTTGAGAATCCTTATTGTTCTCATTACCACAAATGATGACGATTATAATTTTGTCTATTGCCACGTCCATATCCATTGATTATTCATGGTAATAATTTTGTCTTCTTTCAGACTTATGCTATCACATTCTCTAAAGGGAATGAGAATGAAGCAAATTCAATGGGACGGATTTTTAATTCTTTGCCCACAATTATACATGAATTTAATCATGGCAATACATAGAAATTTTACCACTTCATGTGGGTGTAATTTCTTATAAACTCCATTAGAGTTATAATCAAACTTTGATCTTCCAAAATAGTAATAATTGGCTCTTCCAGAGCTCTCAATTAATTTTGCACTACCACAGATTCATGATCATCCATGTGGTGAATATCTCTTTTAAAGAAAAAGTTATACCATTATGTGTATGGTCAAACTATATGCAAGATATGTTTCTTGCTTACCGTTGTCTTTTAATAATCACAATGCCAAAATATTTTGGCGTACAATAGGTACGTGACTAATGACCATTCATGCCATAATAATGACATTATTTATGGTATCATCTCAAACCTTCTTCTAGAGGTGAGTGTGGTATATTCACTATCACTAGCACGTTCATATTCTCTGAAGAATGAATATGTATTCATAAGTAAGATGTTGTCACATTCACATCATGAATGGACCATAATCATCTATATGTGCTTTATAAAATCTCATGTCAAATCGATGACAAATATTACTTTCACGGAGTGAAGGATTATTTGAGAATACTTATTGTTCACATTACCACAATGATGACGATATAATTTCGTCTATTGCCACGTCCATATCCATTGATACCTTCACGGTAATAATTTTGTCTTCTTTCAGACTTATCACATACTGCTATCACATTCTCTAAAGGGAATGAGAATGGAGCAAATTCAATGGGACGGGTTTTTAATTCTTTGTCCACAATTATACATGAATTAATCATGGCAAGACATAGATATTTTACCACTTCATGTGCGTGTAATTTCTTAAAAATCCCATTAGAGTTATAACCAAACTTTGTTGTCTTTGCCTGTGTATAAAATCAAATTATAGAATTTCAAGAATTTGAAAGAGAAACGTAAAATACTTACCTTAAATCCAGAATTTTAATCATGAAAGAAGTTCATGAAACAAGTGACAATCATTATATTCAATCCCAAAGTTTCTACTCAATTGGTTAGAGTCTCGTGCTGATAACGTGTTATAAAACAATAAAAGAAGAAGAACAATATTGCAGAGAAAGAGAGATAATTCTTATTGAATTTTTGGGATGATTTACAATGGGGTAAGACCCCTCTATTTATAGGAGAAATATGACTTAGTCACAAAGTAAAACTCTCCACAAGATAGACATTCACTCCAAATAGAATTATAGACATTCACTCCAAATAGAATTCTATTCTTAATAGAGTTCTAATATTTTTTACATGAATTTTTTGAATAAAAAAGATAAGAATAAGTCATTCAAAACTATCTTTTGCGAATTCAGAAGCCGTTACATATGAATGTCAAAAATAGAAAGTATGAAATTGCTGCGGTCTACTTATAAATAATGAAAAATGAAGCAGAATTTGGTGTGTGTGTGAAGGGGGGGGGGGGGGGGGATGGGATGAGCCATCGCCCATAAGGAGTAGTAAATTAGTGTTCAAAGAAAAATTTGGCAGCAATAATTTGATAATTTTGAGAAAGCAAAAGAGATAATGTAAAGCACGAACTACCACTAACAGTTGCGTGCCAGAAGGAAGAAAACAGTAATGTGCTAATGAAGAAAAGTTGATAAATGGAAGTTGTCCTCCCCTCTCCCCCCAAAAAAAAAAAAAAAAAAAAAAATAATAATAATAATATTACTGTTATAAATAGAATTCTATTTGGAGTGAATGTCTATCTTGTGGAGAGTTTTACTTTGTGACTAAGTCATATTTCTCCTATAAATAGAGGGTTCTATTCCATTGTAATTCATCCTAAAATTCAATAAGAATTCTCTCTCTTTCTCTGCAATATTGTTCTTGTTCTTCTATTAATTTATAACAATTACTATATTTTCTAAATATTTTCTTAAAGTTATTCAAATATAATTCAAATAATCCAAATCACAATAGTTTCGCAGGTACTAGTAATTCCCAGACAAAATTTCATGGTATAGCTAGTTTTTACACTGATCAATAAAAAAATAGTCACTGTTTACGAAGTCAATAAAAATAGCCACTATTTTGCTGCAACATGGACCGGTTCCGTATAGTATACGGGAGTTCTAGTGCATTTGTGTACGAACTACAGTATATTATACTGGACAATTATACTGCTGGAATTCCAGTAAAATTTGCGGGAGTTCCAGCATAATTATGCTTGAACTCCAGTAAAATTTGCGGGAGTTCCAACATAGTTATCCTGGAACTCCCGTAAAATTTACGGGAGTTCAATCATATTTATGCTGGAACTCCAGTAAAATTTGCGGGCATATTTTTTCAGATTTTGAATAGTATTTTCGCTCAAATTAAAGTGGCTAAATTTCGATGACTTTTGAAACTTGGCTATTTTTCAATGACTAGTGGTAAATCTGGCTATTTTTGAATTTTTGCCTTATTCCCATGGTTAGGGTTTACAAAGTCTCTCTGGGCGCAGCCCAAGGTTCAAAATTTTGAATGCACGCTCCAACGGTCACATCCACAAGGGTTCCTTCCCTCCCTGCACCTACACAACTACGCAAGTAATAATATATATATATACCCCTCTTTTTTCTCATCACTCTCATCCCTACTGCCGTCAGTACAACCCCACCCCTTCCCCCCTCCTCCCCAACACAAGTATTGAGTTGCAGTTTCATTTCAAGGGAAGAGATGGATTTCCACAGCCTTACAAGGAGAGCACTACAAGCTCTTTGCAAGAAGAACAAAATCCCAGCTAACCTCACCAATGTCGCCATGGCCGACGCTCTTCAGTCTCTTGAGTTTGTAAGTTTCTTCTTTCAATTAAAAATCTATATTTCCTGTATTGTGAAATTGTTTAATTTATAAATAAGATAGGCAGCATTTCAATTTGATTTCTGAATAAGCTGAAAGGAATATTAGTAGTATCTCTTTTAATCTGCAAAATGATTTTTTATTTCCAGCTTATATTTTGCGGCATTAACCCTTGATATTAGATTGAATCTGAGATTGTTAGGAAGCTAATATGTTGATTTAATATTTTTGGGATTAGTTATTGCTTAAAGTTAAAAGTTAATTTTTATTTATTTTATTTATTTAATCAACAAATGATTTATTATCTCTATTTTCTATATTAACACTCCTTCATGTTTGTTGGATTGTGCGAACGACCTAATCCAAAAGCTGAAACTATTGGAAACATTTTTTTTAAATATTTGCATATATGTGCAACACCAACACCAATGACTGTTAAGTTACGATATAGGAATGGATTAAGGCCTGAGGTTGGTTCTTAAGTGTTTTGTGCAACTCTCTATTGGAGCAGCAGAGGCGGATTTAGGATTTGAAATGTGTGAGTTCGAGTTCAGTAAAGCTAATGCATTCAGAGGAACCCTTAACTTATCAGTTAGGTCCGGCCCTATGGAGCAGCATGGCTAAATCTACTCTTGTCCATGCCCCAAACCATAAACTTTTTTAATTATGATTATATTTTCCCAAAATTATTGCCTATGTTGTGCATGACTAGTACTTCCACAGTTGGATACCTATAGCTGCTTATAACATGTTTATGTAGTTGTACGTTGACATTGTACAATAGAAAGGAAATTCAGTATTGTTTTTATATACAGGTTGATGGTATTGAAGAAATCTTGAGTTCATGTGAATCTGAAACTGCAAACTCATCCATGGAGTCTCCTGGGAAGTCAGAAATAGTAACAAGTGTACCTCGGACTTGTCGTCGAGCTACACAACAAAAGGCAATCAAACATGACCCAGAAACTTTGCAGTCCTTGACTAGGAGTCGCTGCGGAACGAGAGGAAGGGTGGTTGGAGATGTAGATGAAGCCAAGAGCAGCATGTATGAGACTCCTGCATTGCCGACAACCAGAAGAAGGGCTGCAGCAACTTCAGTTCGCGCTAAATTGGAATCCTCATTGAAGGAATGTGAACCAAAAAAGAAAATTGGGGATCAGATTGAGGGAGAAATGAAAGATGTGCCAAAGACACCAGCAGTTGTTCTAACTAGCCAAAGAAAGGAATTGAAGGCAAGTTCAGTTAGGCAAGTGTACAGTACTCGTCGATCAGCAAGGATAGCTGGGAAACCAATGCAGGAGAGCACACAGGAGAATGAATTGTCAGGAACCCTTACATTTGATGCTTTTCCTGAAGAAACTGAGGAAGGTTTGGAGGGGGATTCTGAGCAGTATTCTATTCACAAGAATGAAGAAATAGACAAAAAAGGTAATGTCCGCAAGCACAAGTAATCCTTAACCCCTTATTCTTTTCCTGAACATTACTTGGTGTCTGAGTTCTGACTGACAACTGCAGTACATGTATTGAATTGAAAACGTTAGAAAGTTTGGAGATCAATAATGAATCAGATATTGTATCAGGTCAATATTCAAATACCTTGGTACAAAATGAAATAGAAACTGAAGATGTTGCTCAACAAGAAAGTAACGATAACCTCGTTGTTGCGTTAGATACAAAAGCAGAAGAAGGCTCAGAGGAAGTAGCACTTCGTCACAACAATGGTATGTATTGCTTTGTTCTCAGTGTATTGTTGTTTGCTCCAGTCTTCTGCATTACTATTAATATGAATTAAATGGGGTTTTGTTGTCTATTTATTTTGATTGCTTATGTATACTGCTCATTTGGTCGAAAGATTCAAGAAAATGGTATCTGTTCTTCTGTATACTTTTTGTATCAATTGTCTTATCACCATCTCTGTTGTATAGACAATCTTAGTTTACTCAGTACAGTGAATTGTTTCTTGCTTTGTAATAATTAAACAAAATTGTTTCTAGGATCTGAAGATGGAAAAGAAATGGCATCGGAAGGAATGCAGTGTTTGAATGATGTTTCAGGAGCTAAAAGAGAAGTTTTTGGTGAAGAATCCATGGAAAAATCTGAAATCGATCAAGCTCAGGCTAAAACTGAAAAAGATTTTCAGAACAAAAGCCAGAACTTGGGTGAAGATACCAAGAGAAGTTCCGATATCACTAATGCGATCCTGATGAAGCAGCCACATGAAGAGGAGAAGCCCCATTGTGATGATACATCTGACTTTATAGCAGAAAATGACGTGGAGGAGGAAGATCAATTTAATCATACTGATGTTGCAGGAAAGGAAGAGTTAATGGGAGAACCTGCAAGTGTCAATCCAGACGCTAACATAGGTTTCCATGAGGTGAACCCGTTGGGGCAATTTAACGACGAGGAGGACGCTAAGGTGAGTGGAAGTCAGCTGTGTTTGAAAGATGCTTCCGAATCTAACATGGAAGATGTTGGAGAAGAAGAACCCATGGAAGAATATGAAGTTGATCATGCTGACGCTAATGTGGATAGTGCAGCTCGTGGTCTGGAAGTTGCTCAAGAAGAAGAACCCATGGAAGAATTTGATGTTGATCAAGCTGAGGCTAATATGGATAGTGAAGCTGATGCTCTTGAAGTTGCCGGGGAAGAAGAATCCATGGAAGAATCTGAAGTTGATCCTACTGAGGCTAATGTGGATTATGTAGCTCATGGTCTTCCACCCTTGGCTTCTCTCACACCTGATGATGCTGCCCAGGAAGGTGAGTGCGAGGTTAAGGTGAGTGGAAGTCAGCAGTGTTTACATGTTTCAGAAGTAGTTGCTGGAGAAGAACCTATGGAAGAATCTGAAATTGATCATGCTGCGAGTAATGTGGATATTGCTGCTCATACTCTTCTTCCTCCCCTAGCTTCTCTCATACCTAATGCTGTCCCAGAACCAGTCTACAAAGGCATTGCTGGTAATGACAGTAGGCAATCTTTGCAAGATTTAAGCTTGAGGAAGCTTACAAAGATGTTGAAAGAGCTACAGGTCACAAATGATCCTAGTGGAAAGGAGGTTGCTAAAATCAAGGTAAGAACAACATCAACTGATATTCTTTTTTTTCTTACTTTTGGTTGTTGATGTTCAAATGTGAAGACAATTAAAGTGTTTTTTTCGTTCACAGGCGCCAAGCTCGAGATCAGCCTTGCAAACACTTCCAGAAAACCGTTTGATCAGTGACACTGAAAATTAAACGCTTACAAAAGGCAGACCACTCCACCTGCCAGTGCATGAACTTTGAACGCGATGTTGGATCAGCTTTGCAAACCTTCTTGGTTTGCTACTCCAGATATATATATAAATTTTGATCGCTCTTTTTTTTGTATTCCTAGAGTTTTTCAAACTTATATATGGAAAGTAAAACTATTCATACATATTGTTCTTTGTCAATCTTCAACTACTTAAGCTTGATCATAACCAGCAAAATATCTATGAAACTAGTGTGAAGGACAAGTTGCAATCCTTCTTTGAAGGAATACAGGATCCCCCATTCAAACTTGATAAGTTGTTTCTCCAGATAGCATATCCAGACTAGAACTGCAAGAAACATTGCCTTTCTTCTTTTACGCACTTGTTATAACTCAATACTCGTCTAGTAAAACCATCACCCAAAAATCACATGACGCAGAGAAGATAGTTGAAAGAAGGAAGAAGTGAAGTAAGACGGAAAAGATGCGGCATAGTTAACGAACGCAATCCTAAAACAAACTCTCAACAAGGTTCAAGAAACTCATCGCCAAAGGCGAAAAAAAGAACCATGTCAAATAAGTTGAAAATTAATTTTAAGTTTATTATAAAAAAGGCAAAATAGATAGTTTATCCCTCTAACTTGCATCAAAATCCCTATTACACACCTTTTTTTCAGGAAAAACTTCTTTAACATCCTTTTTACTGGACCATTTTTTTCTCATCAAGTGTAGTCATACACCAATAATAACATGACATGTGTTATTGACTTAAAAAAACTTGAATTTACAATTATTTCCATCTTCTTCATCTTCCATCTTTGCCATGTACCATCATGCCTCCTCCCCCCACCCCCACAGAGTAATTTTGTACTAGCAACATGAAGCATTTTAATTTAATTTTCAAATTATTAGGATAACATTGAATTTCTGTCAACACACTACCGATTAAATATTTTTCCTAAAATTTCTTTGTATTTGTATCTTCCCTATTTCAAACTGACCAACCGATATATAATTTTGAGTACCAAAATTGCTTACACCAAGCAACGGTAAGAACCAAAAAGACCTAAGAACCCAAAATTCCAAACCCATTAATGGCGGAAATGGAGAAAACTCCACAGACCCAATTAGAAGCGATGCTGCAGTAATGAAAAAAGATGGAAAAGAATAGTGTATTTTAAATTCTAAAAAATGAACAAAAGGATTTGGAAAAATAAAAATATGAAAAGGATGGACAAGTGCCGTCAAAATGAGCCTGCGAAAAAACACGCGAGCGACACGTAATAAAAAAAAATGTATTTTCGATACGCTTTTAAAAGGCTGGGTGTGTAAGAGACAGTGTCGGCTCTAGGGGGAAGCCACTAAAGTAATTACTTTAGGTCCCCTAGAATTGAAGGGCCCCATTTTTTTATTGTTATATATTACTAGTATAGTACCCGCGCGATGCGCGGATATATATTAAAAAAAATAGTTTAAAGATAAATAGCTACAGTTTATTGTGAAAATGTGTTTTAGGTGCAGACAATTTCTTGCTCCTGTAAAATAGGAATATAAATATTATTGTAGCATATGTAATTGTCAAATAAATCTTAAATTTCTGTATGAATATTTATTCTTACTCGTCATCTTCAAGTTCAATATCCATAAACTTCCTATTGTTCCCACCTTGTGTTTGCGTGTGGACCTCACTAAAATTGACAATTTCTCCAATAACATCTACGAAAAAATGTTAGTTTTATATAGTAAAAATGTTATTAATGTAAATGTGTATTAAAAATAATATTTACCAAATAATTCAGTCCCGCTCACACCTATCTGATTTATCAATTCATCATATGATCGCAAATCAAAGATATTCATTGGGAAAAGTGGATTAGTTGTTTCAATCACCTTTGTTCGTTGAGTAAACGTTAGCCTCAATTGATGTTTCGTGCTGTTGAACTTTTCCTTATTATGACAAACGATAAAGTTTGCCATACGATATAATCTAAGTTCAGTAATTTATTTTTTGAAAAGACGCAAAACTGACTTCCCAATTGTAGCACTTATACGATCGCCCTACAAAAAAATAACATTTCCGTACATGTCGTTAAAAAAAATATGTGTGGAAGTAATATAAATTAGCTGTAGTATTAAATAGTAGAAGTCAAGCAAATACCAGTTTCTTAATAATCATATATTAGTAAATTAGTAGGTTTTCGATGAACAACGGAAGAAATTCATAAAAAACAAATATTCATATAACATATGTAAACAACATTTTCATCTTGTAAAACCAATTTGATGGACATTACACTGCCTGGATTGAAACGATCTGGTACTTCCCACAACCGAACCACACGAACTTTTAACTTCCATTGCATCTTCGAAATTGTTATATCCTTGATGAAATCTATGTGAGTAGCCATCTTTTACATAATCAGTAATTATTGATTAAATATAACTGTTGTTTTAATTTTGACAAAGGAAACGTGGATTTGTGCAGTGAAATTTTTTGTCAAAACTTAATGATGATGCAATTTATTTCTGTATTGTGGAAACTGGAAAGAGAGGCGTGAGTAATACATAATACATAATTTCCATTAAAATATATAACGGAAGGAAAGGTGTGTTGGAAAGAAACGTGGGTTGAAAAAACTGCTGAAGGAAGTGTGGCATAAAGGCAGTTATTTTTTTGGTTGCAGCAGTTTTTCATTAAGAATTTGCTGGAAAGAATCGTTTGCATAAGGCAGTTATGTTTATGGTATATGCATTAGTTTTTCATTAAGAATTTGCTGGAAAGAATCATATACTTAAAAAACTGCTGAACAAAGTGTGGCATGCGACAGTTAATGATTTACTGTTATGAGGTAGTTTTCATGAAGCAAACCTTTTTGAACTTGTTAAATTCAATTCCTACAATATAGGGTGTATGTCTGAAAATGCCATGTGTTAATTTTGTATGATGCCATGTGGCTTAATTAGAAGCCTTTTTCCTTGACTTTTAATTATAGATAGATTATATTACTATTATAAAATTATTAATAAAAGATACTAAATTTTATTATACTCCTTATTTTTTATACGTGGTAGAGGCTATTCAAATAAATAAATCGTGTTTTATAATTAACATGCAATATATGAAAATAAATAATTTGGTGACGACTTAAATAATTACAAAATAAGGTCTCTTGTACTATCTTTTAGAATTAATCATTTCTTATAAAGAATGTATTAAGCTATTATCACTTCGAATTATAATTGAACTATTTTAAATGTATGAAATTATACTCATAACTTTTTCGTGGTATAAATTTTACAAATTTGAGAATTTATACAAATATTATCATAGCTATTAAAAGGTATTTTTTATAATAAAATATTATCAAAGTGTAGTGCGTAATGTTAAAATATTTGTAATAGTGAGAGCTAGCAGGTAAAAATGAATGATCAAGATATGTACAAGATGGTCGGTATACCATCGGTTCAAAAATAAAAATAAAATAATATATTATTTTTATTAATTAAATCTAAGGCCTCTTATTTAGGTTTGGCTTTAGGCCATCAATATGATTGAGCCGCCTCTGATAAGAGATTACCCGTAAAAAAAAGGTGTGTAATAGGAATTTCGATGCAAGTTTGATTGGTTATGTATTTTGTCTTATAAAAATGTAAAGATACATTAGTAACATGCCCATCCATAGGTATTACTTCACAATAAATCTACAGCTCTTCTCGCCGTCACCTAGCGTCAAGATTTAAACGCCCTTCAGGTGGTTCTTTCATAACCATATTCCGCCAAAACAACTTAAGCAAGGGCAGAGCTAGATTACAAAACTCATCAAATATAAAAGGGGCATTTGATGAGTTTCTCTCTCTTTTATTGAGGACTTTCTCTCTCCTCCTCAAATTTTCTCTCTCTTCCAACGTTCCAACTTTCTCTCCCTCCCAACGTTCTTCTGCGATTTTCGCTGGCGACCTCAGGTAAGTGTCTCTCTCCCTCAATCTCCCCCCACCCGACTCTCTCCTCTCACCCCCTTCCTCTCTCTCCTCTCCCCCTCCTCTCTCCCTTCTCTTCACCCCTTCTCTCTCTTTTATTTTTCTGTTTCGGTCCCGGAACCCTAGCAGCAATGCCGGAAACTTCTGTCCGGCAACCCCCCTGCTCTGTTTTCTTTTTCCTCCTTTCTTTCTTTCCTTCGATTCTCCCTTCTGCTTTTTGCGTGGGTGCGTGTGTTCTGTTTTCTTGGACATGTAGTTTATTTCCCGGTGAGGACTGCCGGCGTGCTACAGTACTTTCGGCGAGCTGTAGTACTTCCGGCAAGCTACAGTACTTCCCATGCAGATTTTCGACGGGACGCAATAGAATTACCCTGTCCCGATAAATTTCAGGACAGGCGACAAGGCGACTTTGTGGCGTTTGGGAGTGAAGAGCTAAGCAACACCAATCGGGACGTACAAGAGGTGGCAGCACTTGATCTCGGGCGCATCAAAGCCCACCTTCAGGTTTTTCAACCGGGAGTTGGTACCTCCCGTCTCTTGTTTTTCCCGTATACCTTTTTCGTATTCTCGCTAGCATTTCGTGTGAGGTTTACTCTGTTGCTATCTAGTTTGCATCTTTTTCGTATTTCACTTTTGTGCGTGTGTGCGTCACTGTTCTCCATAGTCGGTTGGAGGGATAGTGGCCGCGATGGGGGATGTTAGTATAAGGTCATGTCCTCGGAGGGTGGGGGCGGTGGCGGGGGTGAGTAGGGGGCAGGGAGAGGTTCTGCGGGTAGGGCAGGAGGTAAGGGTGGGAAGAGGGTAGCAGACGCTCATAGATTAAGGATTGGGTCATGGAACATTGGCACTCTGATGGGTAAGTCCATTGAGTTGGCGAAGATTCTTCAGAAGAGGAGGGTCAACATAGCCTGTGTTCAGGAGACTAGATGGAAAGGGATGAAGGCGTGGGATGTAGACGGGTTTAAGTTGTGGTACTCTGGGGTCGTGAAGGGTAAGAATGGAGTGGGCATCCTGGTGGATAAGGATCTTAGGGAATCCGTGGTGGAGGTAGGCGAGTGAACGATAGGTTGATGTCTATTAAGTTGGTTATCGGGGGTTGCGTCCTCGACGTCATCAGCGCTTACGCACCGCATGCGGGCTTAGATGAGGAGGTCAAGAGGCATTTTTGGGATGACTTGGATGAGTTGATGCGTAGTATTCCCCAATTTGAGAAGCTTGTCATTAGAGTTGACTTTAATGGTCATATTGGGGCAGATGCTAGTGGTTATGGTGAGGTGCACGATGGCTTGGCCTTGGGGTTAGGAACGGAGGAGGCACTGCGCTGTTGGATTTTGCTAGGGTTTCTAAGCTTCTGATTGCAAACTCGACATTTCAGAAAAGGGAGGAGCATTTGGTCACCTTCAAAAGTTCGGCGGCGGCGAGGACTCAGATTGATTTTATCTTTCTTAGAAGGAGCGATAGAGGTCTGTGCAGGGACTGCAAGGTTATTTCGGGGAATCCCTTTCAACTTTTCATAGACTCCTAGTGATGGATGTCAAACTCTAGGTGTAGAAGAAGCAGAGGGGTGCTCGGGGTCGACCGTGAATTAGATGGGGTGCTTTGACTAAAGAAAAAGCCCGGGAGATGGAGAGGAGGTTAGTTGATGGTGGAGCTTGGAGAAGTTCTGGGGTAGCAGACGCAATGTGGTCAGAGACGGCAAATCTGGTTAAGGAGGCAGCGCGGGATGTGCTAGGGGTAGCCAAAGGCTATTTAGGCAAACATCAGGGCTACTGGTGGTGGAACGTTGTAGTACGAGAAAAAGTAGAGGTGAAGAAAGTAGCTTTTGCGAAGTTGATAGGGAGACAAGCGAGGAAGAAAGGAGGGTGAACAGAGAGAGCTATAAGGTGGCGAGGAAGGAAGCGAAACTAGCGGTCACGGAAGCTAAAAATGCGGCTTTTGGTCGCATGTACGAGGAATTGGGGGAGAAAGGCGGGGACAAGAAGTTATTCCGGTTAGCCAAAGTAAGGGAAATGAAGGCGCGGGACCTGGACCAAGCTAGGTGCATCAAGGATGAGGATGGTAGAGTCTTGATGGGGGAGTCTCAAGTCAAACAGAGATGGCAGGCGTACTTCCGAGATCTTCTCAACGAGGAGGGGGGCCAAAACATAGAGCTAGGGGAGCTGAGGCATTCAGAGCGTCATAGAGACCTAGGGTACCGCAGGTGCATTAGGGTGGAAGAGGTCATAGGGGCTTTGCGTAAGATGAGTAGGGGTCGAGCGACCGATCCAGACGAAATCCCGGTGGAGTTCTGGAAATGCATGGGTAAGCCAGGAGTGGAGTGGCTCACCAGGTTGTTCAATGCGATCTTCAGGACCAAAAGGATGCCAGAGGAGTGGAGGTGGAGTACAGTGGTACCCTTGTATAAGAACAAAGAGGATATCCAGTGTTGCAACGACTATAGGGGCATCAAATTAATAAGTCACACCATGAAGGTCTGGGAGAGGGTGATCGAGGCTAGGGCGAGGGAGTCGACATCTATATCGGTGAACCAGTTTGGTTTCATGCCGGGTCGCTCCACTACGGAAGCTATCCACCTTGTCGGGAGATTGGTGGAACAGTTCAGGGATAAGAAAAAGGACATGCACATGGTGTTTATCGACTTGGAGAAGGCGTATGACAAGGTCCCAAGGGAGGTGCTATGGAGGTTCCTGGAGGCGAAGAGCGTGCCGGAAGCCTACATCAGAGTAATCAAGGACATGTACGATGGAGCTAAGACTAGGGTTAGGACGGTGGGTGGCGACTCAGACCATTTTCCGGTGGTTATGGGGCTCCATCAAGGATCTGCGCTTAGCCCTCTCTTGTTTGCCTTGGTGATGGATGCTTCAACGCAGCATATTCAAGAGGATGTGCCTTAGTGTATGCTATTTGCTGATGACATAGTACTGGTAGACGAGATGAGGGTCGGTGTTAACGAGAGGCTAGAGGTATGGAGACAGACTCTCGAGTCTAAGGGTTTCAAACTAAGCAGGTCTAAGACAGAATATCTGGAGTGCAAGTTTAGCGCTGAGCCGAGCGAAGTGGGAGGGAAAGTGAAGATTGGATCTCAGGCCATAGCCAAGAGGGATAGTTTCAGATACCTTGGATCGGTGATTCAGGTGGACGGGGAGATAGACGGGGATGTCACTCACTGTATAGGGACGGGGTGATCGAAGTGGGGGCTTGCATCAGGGGTCTTGTGTGATAAGAAAGTGCCACAGAAACTCAAGGGAAAGTTTTATAGAGCTGTGGTTAGACATGTCATGTTGTATGGGACGGAGTGTTGGCCGGTGAAGAAATCTCATGTTCAGAGGATGAAGATTGCGGAGATGGGGATGCTTAGGTGGATGTGCGGTCTCACCAGGTTAGATAAGATTAGGAATGAAGATATTCGGGAAAAGGTAGGGGTGGCCCCAGTGGATGAGAAGATGCGAGAGGCGAGGCTTCGGTGGTTCGGGCATGTGCGGAGGAGAAGTCCCGATTCCCCGGTGAGGAGTTGTGAGTGGCTAGAGGTGGTCGGTGTGAGGCGAGGCAGAGGGAGGCCTAAGAGATACTAGGGAGAGATAATTAGGCAGGACATGGCCAGGATGCGGATTTCCGAGGACATGACCCTTGATAGGAAAGTCTGGAGGTCTAGTATCAGGGTTGTAGGATAGGGGCTTCTAAATTTTTCGTACTCCTTCCCCCGGGGTTGGGTGAGGCATGGTAGGGCTATCCATAGAGGATTCGTGTATTGGTTTGTGTTCTCTTATGGTAGTCATTTCTGGTAGTTACTGTTTTAATATTATTGCATGCCAGTTTATTTATGGTACTTATGACTCTTATGTTTAGATTATTATTTATGCGATGTATGCTGGAGTAACTAATGTTGTTTGTGTTTTTGTTTTGTTTGCCTTTCTCTTCCCTGCGTCGAGGGTCGATTGGAAACATCCTATCTGCCCTCTCAGGTAGAGGTAAGGCCTATCTATATATTACCCTCCCCAGACCCCACTTTGTGGGAATATACTGAGTTGTTGTTGTTGTTGTTGTTGCATTTGTATTTATATTCATTTTTTGTGTCATATTTTAAATTGTGCCCGCTTTACAAAAATAATTGCAAGCGTACCCGTTTTTTCGCATAACTTCAGCATACGGGACTGAAGTAGCAAAGGCAATCACGCAAAACTTGCATTCTAGTAGCCGGGCTCAGCTCTAGAGCTGTAGTTTTTGAGTTGTAACTCGAAACTTTTGCTCTAGAGCTGAAATTTATTTACCACCTATTAATATTACATACTAGCGTTGAAGTAGAGCTGAAGTTTTTGTGTTGTAACTGGAAAAATTCAGCCCACCTATTAATATTATATACTAGAGCTAAGTTTTTATGTTGTAACTGGAAATCTTCAGTTGAAGTTTTTTTACCACATATTAATATTATATACTAAAGCTGAAGTTTCGAGTTACAACACAAAAACTTCAGCTCTAGAGACGCCACGTGAACTTACCACCTATTAATATTACATATTGACGCCATGTGAACTTTGCGTGAAATAAAGCTCCTTCGCCATCTTAGGCACGAAAATGTGATTGCTTTGAAGATGTTATGATGCCAATCCACAAGACAAGTTTCAAAGATGTTTATTTCGTTTATGAGTTAACGGATACAGATTTACATCAGATCATCAAATCCCATCAAACACTCAGCCACTCACAAACGACCGTTGCCAGTATTTCCTATTCCAGGTACCTTGAGACCACTAGCTATATTCTAGGGTAGCTTTTGCCCACCTTGTGATGTTGTTTTTAAGCATATCGATCTCAATCTAGATCCTTGCTTTTTTTCTGGTGAGGCACTGAGCGGGGAAGAAACGAAGCTGAACTTATTTAAAAAGTTGGTATAAGTTAAAAAAATTTAAAAAATGGATATAGTTAAATGGGGGCGACCAAATAGGCACCCCGTGTAATTTTTACAATATAAAACATTTAATTCATAAGACGGCTGTGTGTTTAGTTCAGAACCCATCATAACTAGGGGTGGCAAATTTGAGCCCAAACTCATCCAACCTGCCTTAAGATAAATGAGTTGGGCTGCAAATATTTAAGAGAATTTTTCATAAAGCACAATCTTTAAGACCTAATTACCAATAAATAAAAACCTTTCCTATATTACGTGGTATAGATATATTTTACTGTAATTGACGATGTATATAATGTATTAAATGTATTGTATTCAAGAATACAACATAAAATAACACCGTACAAATAGGAATTCTAGTTAAACTGGATATGTATTAAGATGTATTCAACTGTATTTAGCGCAAATTATGTAACGTATCTGCGCAATTTATGGGACGTTGAAGAAGATAAAAACGGAAGGAAATCAAATCAAATTTGATTTCCCTAATTTTAGTTAACAAACTTAAAGATACAAAAAGCAATATGTATTCTTCTCTATATTGAAATCGTAGAAACGTGAAGGACAAAAAACAAAGGAAGTGGATTCCAAACTGTGCGATTTGCTTTTCTATCTGTCGATTGATACAGATTCAATACATGTTAATACATATAAATACATTACTAACATATGCTAAGATATATGGTATCATACAGATACAAGTTCAAGTATTTAAGATAAATACACTTGAATACATATGCATACTTTTTGAAAATCTACTGGAATAATTAAAATATCTCAAATAGGGTTCTTACTGGGAATCTTTACCGTGTGAGGATATAGTGTGAAAATGGCAGAACTTTCCTCTGTTAATGGCGGAGACAGGCTATAATGTGTATAAGAAGAGTGTTTGTGGAAGAAGAGTGAAAACTGTATTAAGAAGAAAAAGAAAAGATGAAAAGCGTGAGTTATACGTTAATTTGGTGAGAGAAAAATATTTTGTACCATTTATTAAGGCTTAATTATAGGAATGTATTAAATTTAAATTTTTTGCTACAAACTAAAAAAAGTATTTATATAATGTAAAATTTTATAATGATATTTATATATTATAAATAGGGTACTAACCTATTCTATAGGTGGTAAAATTTTCAATATTTAACTCATGGGTCAATTTGGTTGAACTCAAGTTAGCCCATCATTTTTTATAGTTCATTCCATGAAGTAATCCATGAAGCTCACCCATAACAAAAGTATCTCAATCTAACTAACGTTTTTTCTAGAAATTACTTAGTTGTCCCATTATTAGTCATCTATCTAAGTTTAAAAATGAGAATCAAGGTTTTTAAGTTTTAATATAAATATGAATAATTTTTAACTGAGTTGTAGTGAAATTTACTTATTTAGAAATAGCATAATAAATATTTTTCAACTTACAAATTTTAAATACTAATTTGTTATTTATAAATTATATTTTAATTCTCAAAATACTTATAATATTTCTTTTGGAAAGGAGGGACTACTTCTTAAATAGGGAGTATAGGGCTTCTAGTGTTACATTGTAAAGAGAAAATAATTACATAAATATGTATAAATCAAAGTTTGTACGAGGTTGTTTTTCTCTAAAAGAAATCAACAAAGTTTTCTGAAAATTTCGTGAGGCCGAAAAAAATTCAACTTGCCAAACTTTATCTCGCAAGAAAATTTTCTTTAGAAGATTTTCTGAAACATTGTCTTTTTTTTTTGTCAGAACGGTAACTTCTCTCTCTCTCTCTAACGCTAGCTGCTGAAAATTTCTGCCGGCCACGTTTTTCCTACGACAATTCACGCATCGACGCAGGTGAGGTAAGGTTTTCTCTTTTCTTTTCTCGTTCTTCCCCTTTTCTTTGTTCCCTACTCTCCTCTTTCTCTCGATCCCTTTCCCCCTTTCCCCTGTTTCTTGGTGGCAGTCGTCCTTCATCGGAAATAACCTGCCGCCGGTGGTAGCCTTAGGTCCCAGGCATCTCCCCCATTTCTCTCACTCCCGCCTCTCTCTCTTCTCTTGGCTCCCGAACTTAAACTACCTAAACTGACAGCGACAGCTATTGTCCGGCAGTCCCTTTTATTTTTCCTTTCTTCCTCTGCTCCTTCTCCTTTCTTCTACTGTCCTGTTTTATTGCCAAGACCAGTCGCCCAAGGCGGCGACCCAGGCAATTTGTGGTTTTTGTCTTATATCTTGGACAGGGCGGGAGAGACAATTTTAGCCAGGCTTAAGCACACGGGTTCGCGAGGCAACAACATTCAGCGGATTGGGAAGTGTGTCCGGACATCTCCGATTATAATTCAGATTTAACCAAAAAGAGAGTTTTCGGCTGGAAGAGCTTTTGGCATTTGGAAGCGAGGAGCAAAGCTACACCGGCCAAAACGAGTAGGTTTGGCGACAGTTGACCCGGGCGCATCAAAGCTTACTTTCAGGTTTTTCCACCGGGAGTTGGTACCTCCCGATCTCTTGTTTATTCTGTACGTCTTTTTACGTATTTTAACTAGCATCTTGTGTGTGGTTTACTCTATCGTTATCTAGCAAGCATCTTTTTGCGTAATTCTATTAAAGTTCGTCTCTTTTACCGTAGTTTGTTGGAGGGATAGTGGCCGCGGCGGAGGATGGTACTGTAAGGTCATGTCCTCGGGGGGTGGGGGAGGAGGTGAGCAGGGGGGCATGGAGTGGTCCTGTGGGTAGGGCGGGAGGTTTGGGTGGGGAGAGGTTAAAGGACGCTCGGAGATTGAGGATCGGGTCGTGGAACGTAGGCACACTAACGGGTAAGTCCATTGAGTTGGCAAAGATTCTCCAGAAGAGGAGGGTCAACATAGCATGTGTGCAGGAAACTAGGTGGAAAGGGACGAAGGCGAGGGATGCAGATGAGTTTAAGTTGTGGTACTCTGGGGTTGAGAAGGGTAAGAATGGAGTAGGTATCTTGGTAGATAGGAATCTTAGGGAGTCCGTGGTTGAGGTTAGGCGAGTGGATGATAGGTTAATGTCTATTAAACCGGTTATTGGCGGTAGTGTTCTCAATGTCATTAGCGCTTACGCGCCGCATGCAGGCCTAGCTGAGGAGGTTAAAAGGCGTTTTTGGGAGGGCTTGGATGAGTTGGTGAGTAGTATTCCCCAATCCGAGAAGTTAGTTATTGGAGGGGACTTTAATGGTCATATTGGGGCGGAGGCTGGTGGTTACGGTGAGGTGCATGGCGGCTTTGGCTTTGGGGTTAGGAACGGAGGGGCACTTCGCTGCTTGATTTCGCTAGGGCTTCGGAGCTTTTGATCGCGAACTCGTCATTTCAGAAGAGGGAGGAGCATTTGGTTACTTTCAAAAGTTCCACGGCGAGGACTCAGATTGATTACCTCCTCCTCGGAAGGAGCGATAGAGGGTTGTGCAAGGATTGCAAGGTTATTCCGGGAGAGTCCCTTTCAACTCTTCATAGACTCCTAGTGATGGATGTAGGTCTCCGGGTGAAGAGGAAGAGGAGGGGTTCTCGGGGCCGACCGCGGATTAGATGGGGAACTTTGACTAAGGAGAAAGCCCGGGAGCTGGAGAGGAAGCTAGTTGATGGGGGAGCTTGGAGTAGCTCTGGGGAAGCGGACGCAATGTGGTCAGTGACGGCGAACCTGGTTAGGGAGGCTGCGCGGGATGTGCTTGGGGTAGCCAAGGGCTATTCAGGCAGGCACCAAGGTGACTGGTGGTGGAATGAGGTAGTCCAAGGAAAAGTGGAGGCGAAGAAGGCGGCGTTTGCTAAGTTGTCAGGGAGCTTAAGCGAAGAAGAAAGGAGAGCGAACAAGGAGAACTACAAGGTGGCGAGGAAGGAAGCGAAACTAGCGGTCACGGAAGCTAAAAATGCCGCGTTTGGGCGCATGTACGAGGAATTGGGGGAGAAAGGCGGGGACAGAAAGTTATTTCGGTTGGCTAAGGTGAGGGAGAGGAAGGCGCGGGATCTAGACCAAGTTAGGTGCATCAAGGACGAGGATGGTAGGGTTCTGACGGGGGAGTCGCAAGTCAAGCGGAGATGGCGGGAATACTTTCGAGACCTGCTTAACGAAGAGGGGGATCGAGTCTTAGAGCTAGGGGAGCTGGGGCATTCAGAGTGTCCTAGAGAACTCGTGCACTGCAGGCGCATTAAGGAGGAGGAGGTCTTGAGGGCGTTGCGTAGGATGAGTAGGGGTCGAGCGACTGGGCCAGACGAAATTCCGGTGGAGTTTTGGAAATGCATGGGTAGGTCGGGAGTGGAGTGGTTGTCCAGGTTGTTCAATGTGATCTTTAGGACCAAGAGGATGCCGGAGGAGTGGAGATGGAGTACAGTGGTTCCCTTGTACAAAAACAAAGGGGATATCCGGTGTTGCAACAACTATAGGGGTATCAAATTAATAAGTCACACCATGAAGGTCTGGGAGAGGGTGATCGAGGCGAGGGTGAGGGAGATGTCATCTATATCTGTGAACCAGTTTGGTTTCATGCCGGGTCGCTCTACTACAGAAGCTATCCACCTTGTGAGGAGGATGGTGGAACTGTTCAGGGATAAGAGGAAGGACCTGCATATGGTGTTTATCGACTTGGAGAAGGCGTACGATAAGGTCCCTAGAGAGGTTCTGTGGAGATGCTTGGAGGCGAAGAGCGTGCCAGAAGCCTACATCAGAGTGATCGAAGACATGTATGATGGAGCCAAGACTAGGGTTAGGACGGTGGGTGGCGACTCGGACCATTTTCCGGTGGTTATGGGGCTACATCAAGGATCTGCGTTAAGCCCTCTCTTATTTGCCTTGGTAATGGATGCTCTAACTCGCCATATTCGAGGGGATGTGCCATGGTGTATGCTCTTTGCTGACGACATAGTCTTGATAGACGAGACGAGGGCTGGTGTTAATGCGAGGTTGGAGGTCTGGAGACAGACCCTCGAGTCTAAGGGTTTTAAACTAAGCAGGTCTAAGACAGTATATCTAGAGTGCAAGTTTAGCGCCGAGTCGAGCGAAGTAGGATGGGACGTGAAGCTGGGATCTCAGGTTATAGCCAAGAGGGACAGTTTCAGATATCTTGGATCAGTGATTCAAGGGGACGGAGAGATTGACGGGGATGTCACTCACCGTATAGGAGCGGGGTGGTTGAAGTGGAGGCTCGCATCGGGAGTCTTGTGTGACAAGAAAGTTCCACAGAAACTCAAGGGGAAGTTTTATAGAGCGGTGGTTAGACCTGCCATGTTGTATGGGGTGGAGTGTTGGCCCGTGAAGAACTCTCATGTCCAGAGAATGAGAGTTGCGGAGATGAGGATGCTCAGGTGGATGTGCGGGCTCACCAGATTAGATAAGATTAAGAATGAAGTTATTCGGGAGAAGGTGGGGGTGGCCCCAGTGGATGAGAAGATGCGAGAAGCGAGACTCGGGTGGTTTGGGCATGTGCGGAGGAGAAGCCCTGATGCACCGGTGAGGAGTTGTGAGCGACTGGCGGTGGTTGGCGCGAGTCGAGGCAGAGGGAGGCCTAAGAGGTATTGGGGTGAGGTGATTAGGCAGGATATGGCTAGAATGGGGATTTCCGAGGACATGACCCTTGATAGGAAAGTTTGGAGGTCTAGTATTAGGGTTGTAGGGTAGGGTCTTCTAGAATTCTTAGCACTTCTTTTAGGGGCTGAGTGAGGTTTGGTAGCAATCTCTATAGTTAATTAATGTATTGTGTTGTGCCTATTATGGTAGTAACCGATTGGTATTATTGCATGTCATTCTACTTTTGGTTTTATGTTTAGATAATTATTTATTTGATTTATCCCGGATTTACTAACATTGTTTTGTTTTGTTTTGTTTGTTGATTTTCTCTCTTTTTTTCTGAGCCGAGGGTCGGCCGGAAACAGCCTCTCTACCCTTTCGGGTAGGGGTAAGGCCTGTGTACGTATTACCCTCCCCAGACCCCACTTTGTGGGAACATACTGGGTAGTTGTTGTTGTTGTTGTTGTTGTCTTTTTTTTGTCAACCGCTATTTTCTCTGCATATTCTTCTTCTTTCTTTGACACTTTTAAATAGTTATTTAATTTCAGAAAGTAATAAAAACTTGTAAATAGTAGAGTATAAGATTAATCCATATGTATTTCTCAGCCAAAAATTTAAAATTAAATATATAACAATTCATCGCCGACTATGAGGAAGCTAAGAAAATAGGGAACATACATAAGTGTGTAAAAAGTAAAAGGCTTTGTTTATGCAAGATGGAACATGGCTCTACATCATGAGTCGAGTCGGACGGGTTAGATTATGACCCATTGTTTAGCTCATCTTGACCCAGTCCATCTTAACCTAATTATACTTTGGGCTGGGTTGAGCAATAACTCATTTAAAGACTCAACACATCTTGATCCGGCCAAATTCAGTCCAACCCACTCATTTGCCACCTCTAAGCATAACAGGACGACAAAAGGACTCCATTCATCAAAGTAGGAACATTTGTTTCACTTGATACCATATGTTTCCTTGTAGATAAACTATTCAACAAACACGCACGCTTAGAAGCAAGAACTGGAAGGATACATCTAAACGAACAAATTTTTTTGGGAGCAGGGTGGATAGATTTGGCATGCTTGTAAGGAGGATCAGTAATCACTCATTTCATGTGGAATTACATACTGAAAATACTAAAAGTAGGCATCAACAGACACATTTCTAATGTACGGGAAAGACCAATTGCAAGGCCCGTATTTCCGCATACAACAGAACCAAAAATCAAGCTTCACCTAGACCAGGAATCAAGTGCCTATTGTACTCCGCTGCATCAGAAGCACAGACCCAAAAGTAAAGATTGTCAATGAGAGTTCAGGCATTTCAATTTACAGACGACAAGGTATTCAGTTTTGTCCCTCAAAAGGGGAGGTTCTTCTTCCGTAAGCCTGCAAAAGCATATGAAAGTCAGATTAGCAAGTAATGGATGCCTGCAACACTCTTGAAGACATCCAGGCTAAGTGCAGACCTGATCAATCAGAAGGATGAAGTGCCCACTGAAGAGTACCCAGCGGCCTTGAGATCTTTCAGAGTGCTCGACAACCAGTCCAGTCCCTCATATAGGCCATCCCCACGAAGAGCACACGTTCCTTGAATATGCCATTTTCGGTTTTTCAGATCATAAAGACCAAGGCCTTCACACACCTCCATTGGGGTCA
This sequence comes from Nicotiana noctiflora, assembly GCA_032618575.1. NCBI lineage: Eukaryota > Viridiplantae > Streptophyta > Magnoliopsida > Solanales > Solanaceae > Nicotiana > Nicotiana noctiflora. The sequence continues at coordinate 35,709 of JASVEL010009311.1, read as the reverse complement.
TTGCTCCTTTCTGGACCAATATTTGGAGAGAGAAAAAAAGTTCAAGATGATAAAACATCTATGTGGCACAAGTGGAGAAGATGGAAAGGGGATAGAGGGGTGTGTGTATATATATACACACACACATAGACTAGGAGCGACTTGAAGAGATTCGCCTCATTTCCACAAATTCTTTTAGATAGAAAACTAAAGTATGGGCAAAAACCCCTCCAATATCATTTCCTAATGACATGAGAAGATAAAAAGTGGATGCTTATCCACCCAACGAAAAAGAGAAACAGAAGAAGAGAGGAATACAGGTGAATGACAGTCATCCTTCTTTTTACTTCACCTCCTACCATACACCTTTTTACCCAGCAGTCATATTGCAACAGAAAAGCAACATAAGCAGAAACCACAAGCATAATAAAATTGGCATGCAGATTATGTGTGAGATAGAAAGAGAAAGTGGGAGGCGTGGACAAGATGCAGAAATAAAGGTTGAGATGGTTCGGACATGTGAAGAGATGCACAAATGCCCCAATGAGGAGGGGTGAGAGGTTAGTTATAGTGGCCAAGGAGAGGTAGAGGTAGACCGAATAAGTATTAAAGATATATGATTACGCAAGACATGGCACATCTTCAGCTTGTCGAGGACATGATCCTAGATAGGAGGGTGTCGAAGTCGAGGATTAGGGTAATAGGTTAGTAAGTAGTCGAGCATAATTCTTTTTCGTACCTGTATTGCTTTTCTATACCTGTAGTACTAGTGTATTCTTGTATTTCCTATTCATAGATTTCTAATACTACATGTTTTCTTTTGCTTCGGTTATCATTTTTTTGGTTGTGGTTACTGCTTCTCTTTACATAGATTCTCCTTTGCTATATTTCCTTATCTATACTAATGTGATTATGCTTTTCTTGAGCCGAAGATCTATTTCTACCTTCACAAGGTAGGGGTAAGGTCTGCATATGTTGGGTATGTTGTTGTTGTTGAATGAAAAGAGAAAGTGGCTCCAGATTGGTAATCAGATCATTTATTTTCAATCAAGATATCACTTATTTTTCAAATCATGGCTTAGAGAGAATACACTATAATAGTTAAGCTATAGACACCAATCTTTATAAAACCAACTCCAAAAAACAGAACTTAGTTCAGCACAATGGGCAGCTAGCCAACAATATCTAAGTTTGTCAGCTCAGCACCATTGTTGTTGAATTTTGAGTATTACTAGCACAGTTAGATATTTTTGGGTTACGCTTCTTTCATTATTTTAGAGCTTCCTGCAGTTAACAAGAGGTTTAGTTATTAAATAACCCTCGGTTGCAACTTGCAAGTCATGTTTGTTTCTTATGAGGGAAAAGCAACTGCAATACATTTTCTTTGATCCTGCAGTTGCTAGTTGGTTAATTGTCGCAATTCATTATTCTTCACCTGCCTGTTTGCTTTGCTACCTGCCACATCATCTTATTGCTAAAGTTCATGGTCGTGCCTGGACTAGCTAGATGAAAATTTTCTCATTTGTCTTTTTGCACCCAGAATGAAAAAATAAATAATTCCAACCAAGAGTAAAACTTGGAAAAATATGCTGGTATCCATATTATCCTACTCTTTTTGGAGAAAGAGAGTTAATCAGAAACAGTTTCTCTGCCCTTCCAAGGTAGGGGTAAGGTTGCATACATCCTATCCTCCCCGGACCCCACTTGTGGGATTACAGGATGATTGTTGTTTTTTTCTTTTTAGAAAAGTAACATACTCCCTCAGTTCCAATTTATGTGAACCTATTTGACTGGGCATGGAGTTTTAAGAAAAAATAAAGACTTTTGGAATTTGTGATCTAACAAGTTAAAAGGGGGTCCAAAGTATTTGTGTGGTTATAAAAGCTTCTCATTAAGGGTAGAATTGGAAGTTTAAGCTAATTTATTTTCAAATTTAGAAAGGAGTCATTCCTTTTGGATCGGACCAAAAAGGAAATAGGTTCACATAAACTGGAAATGAGGGAATATTATATATAAGTGCAAAAAGGCTATGTAGAACCAATTTACATTCCAAATGAAGCAACAAGATCTCCTTGCTCTTCTTGCAAGGATTCTACAATTATAATCAAAGATTCAGCATCATCTAGGAATTCTTACTTACACCAAAAAATAAACTAAAAGCAGACAATCCATCTTTATTATTTTGCACCTAATTACTTTCCATATTATTCTGCTCTTTTGGATGAAATGGAGGTTAGCGTCAGGAGTACTTTGTGACAAGAATGTGCCAACGAAAGTTAAAGGTAAGTTCTATACCGGCCATGTTTTATGGGGCTGAGTGTTGACCAGTCAAGAATGCACATATCCAGAAAATGAAAGTAGCCGAAATGAGGATGTTGAGGTGTATGTGCAGGCACACGAGGCTGGATAAGATTAGGAATGAAGATATTCGGATGACGGTGCGTGTTGCTCCCATGGACGACAAGATGCGGGAAGCGAGGGTGTGAGCGGTTGGCTTTGGCAAGTACATGAAGAGACAGAGGGTGGCCTAAGAAATATTGTGGCGAGGTGATCAGGCAGAACATGGCTCGGCTTCAGATTTCCGAGGACATGGCTCTTGATAGGAAGGTTCGAGGTCGAGCACTAGAGTTATAGGTTAGGGGGTAGTCGAGCATTTTTTCTCTTTGTACTGGTTAGTCTGATAGAGATTTGTTTAGGACTCCTAGCGGATTAAGTTGTGTGCACACAAATTTTTCTCGTTTTGCATAGTATTGGGTTATTGCCCTTCCACTTATTTGTTGTCTCTTTTGATGTTGATTACTATTTTTCTGATTTCTTTTGTTGTTACAGATTTATTCTTTTGTTATATTATTGTCTCGTCTGTTGAGCATAAGGTCTCTCGGAAACAACTTTCCTACCCCCGGTAGGGTAAGGTCTACATGCACTCTACCCACCCCAGACCCCACAAGTAAAATTCTACTGGGGTATTGTTATTGTTATTATTCTTCTCTTACAATGCCAAGTAATATTTCTTGCCAAACCATTATTTTTTGTTGGAAAATTCCATTAGGTCATAGCCCTTGGCACCTTTCCCACCATTCCCTTTGGATCGAAGTAGGTAATCTGTAGCCAAGACTCAATCAATCAACTAATACTCAATCTCAAAACTAGTTGGGGTCGGCTACATGAATCCTCTATATCTATTTTTCTTTGATCAAACCCATTTTCATTTCAATTACTATTAATTTGTTTTTTAGAGGTTCTCTGAGTCCCACACTTGTCTCTATACTGGCCTACACGACTTAAATCAAACAAAAAGGACTTCTGGTCGCAATGAGGGGTTCTTCGAAGCTACATTGTCTCTAAATCCCATACTTATATCTATACTAATCCGTACAAGTCTCTGACCATATTGAAAAGACTCCCGTCAACAATTAAACCTTAACTCCAACTAGACTCCTTTTATGAATATGTTAAACATGAGGCCGAACTTTCACTCCCATATAAGATTGCTGGTCTCACAACCGTTCCATATAACTTCCATTTCACTTTATTAGGCATCTGCCGATTGCATAACACTATGGTAGCACTCATCCATTTCAGTCATCCTATTCTAATTCTATGTATTACATCTTTATTTATCATACTATCCTCCTGACAGATGGAATCTAGATACCAGAATTATAATTAGGAACTGCAGATTGCATCCTAAGAAGCAACAGTTGCAGATGTTGCTTTTTCTGCTGGCAATTTGGAGTTAAAGAAGAGGTAACGCTATATAATGATGTGAAACTTTCCCAGTGTAATGACAGCCCTTGTGAATGGGTTGCATTGATAACCATCGAGGGGTAATACTACAAGAAATTCAGCTTGACTTTCCACTTCAAAGAACCTATTGTTCATGAAAAAGTCATATATCTTCTACAATCAATCAGTCATGAGAAATAAACATTTAGAGTTGCAGACCAGCTAGGCAGGGAATTCAATGGTTATGAAGGTCTACTTTCTGAAGGTTTTGGTCAGAAAGGATAAGGAAAAAGGAGGAGCTGTTTCTTAGTTCTCGTATTAGTATGTTTTGGTGATGTAAAACAACACGAGCATCTGCCTGATGAGATACAGACTCCACCACACAAATTTGTTTTCACTAACCAAGCACCAGAATACATCACATGCCAGCTCTGGATCACGCACAGGGAAGTTCAATAAACAGAACAGCATGTTAAAGCTTACAAAGGCCAGGACATAAGATATGCAAAATCTTAGAGTATCTTCTGTTATCTTTAAGAAATGTAATTATATTGTAAAAGCAGCACTAGGAAAGTTGAAATCTTTGAGTATCTATTGTCTTGGATTTATTTAGCAGTTTTCACCTATTAGTTTATGCTCCAACATTACATAAAGAGAGAAAATAAGATAACAAGCAACTAATGGTGTTTTGTTGATGCACAAGCCAACTGATATGACAAACTTACCATGTCCTGCTTATTAGCGAAAACCAAGATCACAGCATTAAGCATAAAAGGATCTCTGATGATGGCCTGAGAACACATTAAGAATGAGATTTCATTAGGTAAGTCACCAAGAAGTACCTGAATCAAAGAGAGAAAGGTTCAAAAAAGGAACCTGAAACTCTTCCCTCGCCTTTCCGATTCTCTCTCGATCTAAAGAGTCAATGACGTAAATCTGTATACAATAAAACAATTCGTAAACAGATATGGTTATCATTTTACAGAGGCGGGATGTGCAAGCAGTTAAAGATAGTTCATATAAAAGGGAAGATGTAGGTTTGGTTTTTGATATGGGAGTGGACTTACGTGTTAGTAATGACATGTTCATATGATATATCACATTCACATTTTCTCATTTAGAATATCTTCTAACTCTTTGAGGAATTAAGCTTCCTATTTGGCTTTTAGGTAGTACTACCTATGAAGAAAAAGAGGAGGGAAAATTCACCCTCTTTTTCTTTTTCTAACTAAAAGAGGGAAAATTCACCTTTCCCTCTCGCATTTAATTATACTAAAATTAAACTCAGCAGTAGATGCATAGAAGTCGACAACAACAACAATAGACCCAGTATAATCCCACAAGTGGGTCTGGGGAGGATTGTATGTACATAGACCTTACCCCTACCTTCAAGAAGGCAGAGAGGCTGTTTTCGAGATGCATAGAAGCCGACGCAGATACAATATAATATACATAGTTACCAGTCCATCTGTGTTATTAAAGTAATGCCTCCAGAGTGGCCTTAATTTCTCTTGTCCACCAACGTCCCACACAGTAAAAATCACATTCTTGTACTGGACTTTTTCTACATTGAAACCTGCATGCCATGCACATACAATCAGCTATTACATAGACAGACATTCACTTGATGTCACAGTGCAATTACTCATTTATGTAAAACTCTGCAATATTCCAAACAGGAAGGAATTTTCATTGCTAGATTTGAGATTCCAATTTGTGCTTTCTGCTGTTCTGCAACCACTACAATGTCATCTTAAGTGATGGCCTCAAGTGTTGATGAAAGTACCTTCTTTGTAACAAGTGTTGATGTGGTCATGTGGTTCGTGAAGTTTTTAACTACCTCATGGCCTATTAAAGTACCTTCTTTGTAACAAGTGTTGATGAAATCTTCAATGAACTAAGAATACTTCTCAGACAAAAGATTGCACATGTAGTTCAAGTAATAGAGATCCACTTTACTTTGTGAACTGAAATAGTGCAAATCAACAATACTCAGCAAATCCTACCTTACACATCTATTAACATCAACCATATCCTAGGTAATGAAAAATTCCCATTTTCTCCGATAATTCATTAATAATCTACCAAGTATCTATTTAATAAGGAAAAGCATTCTTATTGCCAAAAATTCGGATATACATCTGAATATTAAGGAAACAACTCCCTATTAGCTATGTAGGGTGCTCATAAAATCTATCATATATTTCAGATCTTGGTGCTTTTTATATTTTTTGCATTTGACATTGATAGGTCATATTACAGTTAGTTGAACCTTCAAATTCATCAAGCAATGAAGGGAAAGAAAAAAGAAGACCAAAGTTGTCTAGTTGAGAACAATGTTGATGCAAGCAGATCCTGAATTGAAGCTCCAATTACACATTTTAATAATCAAGTGCGACACTGCTGAGAGCGAGATTTCAAGCAATTTGCATACCAATAGTAGGAACCGTAGACAGAACTTCTCCTATATGCAGCTTGTATAATATAGTTGTTTTTCCAGCCGCATCCAGCCCTAACATTACAACCTATGCCAAGCAAATCATAGCAAACATAGAAAAAATGTATAAGATATTGTACACATACGACAAGAATAATCTGCTAAAAAAAATAATCAGAGACAAAAGTCATGCAGCGAACATAAGGCCATGACCTATGAAAACTGATTGCATGGATGATAAGAAATAAGCGTCACTCGCATACTTAAACCTGCTACGAAATCTACCAACTTCTTGTAATTATTCTCAATAGAGGGGGTAAAAGTCATTGGACACAAATTGGTTTTGCCTCCAAGACACTCTTCCATTCCATTCCCCATAACCCCTCCCTATGCTGTCAACAGTGTGGGCACTGCATTATAGACTAATAACCTAAGGCAGAAGATGATTTATGTGAGATAGAACTTCATAACAAAAATTTGATGATTACCTATTTGAAAAGAAAAAAATAAGGATGATGGCAAAAGACCGGATCATATCTGACAAATTGAAGGTGTCTAATGATCTAAAGATGGCCATTTTAGGTTCTTTGCATGTTTACTCCGCCTGCTTTAGAGGCCCTTTGTAGAACTGGGAGGTTCCTCGGCAATATCAAGCCACTTGGTAGCTGGCACTCTGCACTATGTGATCATTCGAGAAGGAAAGGAACTGTATTGAAGGGAGCAGGACTATAACTTTTTATTCCACCTACATAGGACATAAATGGGTACCATTAGATTATTCTCGGCGGTTCTTACTGAACTAGCTTCAGTGCATATTACTGTCTATTTTAATGAATTCAATTTTAGAATTTAGAGAAAACAATTAATGTAAGTGAAGTAGAAGACCGGGTTTAAACATTAGAGTCAGCAGTGCATTTAATTGAAGTCAGAAAGGAAGCAACCTGAGAAGCACAGCGACTGCACTAATGAACAAGAACTACCACTAACAGCAGCGTGCCAAAAGGAAGAAAACAGTAATGTGCTAATGAAGAAAAGTTGATAAATGGAAGTTGTCCCCAAAAAAAAGAGAGAGAATCATAATTGCCATTTGTTATGAGGGCATCCTTTATCGGTTTCCAACAGACAACTTTCTGTTAATGCACCAATATTTAACTTTATTTTCTAAGTACTTATATTCAATTTGCTCCCTCAATGGCATGTCTTTTAACCCTCATATGTTGGGATAGGCGATAAACAAAGAAATCAACCCCAAGTTCTCCAACTCACGTAGACACATACAAAGAATAAATCATTTCACAGATTGGTGAACACTGTGTATGTCAACCAGTTCAAAGACGCCTATACAATACAGTGAAAGCTACTCTTTCTCTGTTCAGGAAAATCACAATATACAACTAATATGGAAACCCAAGCCTGATAGTTTCTCCATAAGCCACATGAAGACGCTTTAAAGCTAAATTCAACCCTGCATATTATATTCATTCCTCAGCAACCTCAAACATGTTAATTCTTTATATCACTCAATTCCCACAAAAATATATAGCCCGTGTGTTAAATACTTAAGATTGTGAATGCCAAGATTCAAGTTGTAGCATCCACTCAGGAATGACCAAACAAAAAAAAGGTGTAAAATGTTGGAGCCATTAAACAGTAAGCAAATTGAGAACTCGCCCTTAAAACCTTGAGAACAGAAAATCCCAAAAAAAAAGGAGTAAAACCTCAAATTAATAATGATAAGAAACCTTCACAACAACTATATATAACTCCTACCACTAAATTCCTAACCTAGAGAAGACTCTTAATTAAGGTAAGACTAAAAAGAGGTATTTTCAAGACCTCGACTTGGTCCATAAGGTACCTGCTTCTTAATTAAGGTAAGAGTCCAATAGCTAAAAAAGACAAACTAAATATAGCTAAAAAAATTATCGTCTCTTAAACACGGATCAAAAGTCAGGGTCACTTAAGATTAACATAATCATGAACCAAAGTAAGTGGAATTGGCAAAAATCATAAGTGATGAAAATTAAAAAGTGTGCGTTTGGGCATTTACCCTCATCTCAGAGTTGCCGAAGAAGGTATCAAATAACTTGCGAAAGGCTTGTCCCATTCCGCCTTTTGTTTTCTCCAAAAGCGAATCAGATCCAAGCTATTCCATAACTATAATTTGATTGATCGATTTGAGAAACAGAAGAAACGCTTAGCGTTGTTTTTGAGTTTTTTTAATTCTTTCTTTCCTTTTTTATTTGTTATTGAAAAAAGAAGTCCATCTATATTCATTCATGCCATTGTTTTAGCCGTGGAAATGGAATTTTTATTTCCGTCCGGAAATGAATTAATTTTGCAAGTTGCAAATATGGTCTTTTAACTAATATACTCCCACTACTTTGGATCAATTCTTTGTTATATGTCTTATTCATTTTCCAGGTCACTCTCCATTTTTTAGGCGTTAACATTTATATTCCCCAAGTAAAAATATTGTACTAATATATAGTCATATGATGGGAATATAATTTTATTTCATATTACTTTTCTTAGAGTCTGTAATAAATATAATAACAAATATTCAACTCACTGGGAAAATAATATTTGGTTGTCAATTATGGAGAAGAGGTCATATTTGAACCTTGCACAAGTGTGAATTTCAGTTGTATCATGTTCTATTTTACCTTGCCTACGTCGGAATTATCTTACTTATTCTAGTTGTCTTGAATCTTAGGATATATTCATTCTTTAATAAGATTAACTCCCCACTATCAAGAATCGTATGCATCCTGGGTTCTTGGTGCTTATTGTTCTAGTTTGTTTAACTATTAGTATATGTGATATAAGTTTGAACGTTGAATTAGCCCTTGCAGCCAAACACTTCAAGCCTTCCAGTTCCAGGCATAAACTAATATCGTATAGACATATGTGTCTAAGGGCGTCAATAGAAGGAGTTGTTTTTTGTTTTTACTCCGACATAATTCTATTTTCCCAATATCAATGAGCTGCGTTCTAGTGACACAGTAAGTTTAAATCCAATTGAGAATTTTAATCAATAGTCACTTGTACAAAACTGTCATTTTCTTCTAATTAGTTATCACTTAAATTGTTCTCGAACAACTTGGGCATTTTGAATGGTAAGTTTTGTAACAAAACTGCCAATCAAAGAACCCGAAATCTATAAGAGGAAAACGAAGGCATTGTATGATCCCCAAAAACCAATATACATATGGATATGTAGTAACTGCGTCGACAAGAAACTTGTTGGGAAGCAATGGGACCAGAATTATTAGTGTATAGAAAATATCCATTAAACCTATATAGGAACCACATTCGTCAAGTTGACTGCAATAAAATCGAGTTGGGACAAGCTGGAGGAATCACCAACTTATACATTATTCTTACAAATAAGATATCTGAATCTGCAGAACAAATGAGAGAGAACCAATTGCTTTCTCAAAAATGAGTTTGTGCCAATTTCCCTTACATATCACTGACCAAATATCATACTTAGAAAATACACCATTATTTCCACCAATAAACAATAATTATTTCCTCACAACAAACCAATGCCCTGTACATATAACACCTATTCCTGGTGTTGAAATAAGGAGGCCGATTCAAAAACCTGTCTGACCTGCAAGACAATTTTGGTTTGAAGTTGGCATTTATGACAAAAATAGCATATTGGAAGTTTGCTGTATGTTATGAGTTTAAGGATGAACAAATATTATTATTGCTCATTTGATACTAATAATTTCAGCTTTCTTGATCTTGTGCTAAAATATAAACATTCTAGTCATACTGTTTACCTAGTTTGCTAATGGACCAAATTCAGTTAAATGAACTGATGTGTACCTAAGTGAAGTGGAGACTTGGCGATCCTCGAGAACCAAATACATCACAATACAGAAATCATCTCTCTTACCAGCAATATAACTATTTCCAGATCGCTAGAGAAAACACAAGTGACAGATCCTCTAACAAATAGCATTGTTCAGCTGCCATTCTAACTGAATGTCCACAATTCAACCTGCACTTTATTTACAGATTATCAAGCCTTAAATATCTGCACCTTCAGCCTGTTCTTTTTTAGCACTCTCAAACGAAATTGCTTTTCCCTTGCCATCTGAAGCTCCTACAGCAGTAGCTGCTTTCTGTGTCTTTGAACTCTGTAGAAGCATGAGCTGGCTTTGCAGAACCTGGATTCACAAATGAAGTTTCCTTACATATATGATATAACAACATGGCTTTCTGTGAAAGATCAAATAAGAAAAAAGTTTAGCAGAAAAAGAAAGTCTAAGAAGAAACAATCTTAAAAATGAGACTCTAATCCGCTACATGTGACCTTATACAGGCTGAAGCTGTACATTAATTTCATTTCTGATCAAGAAGGCACATCAAATTTCTTTCTTGATCAACAAGGCTATACATCAATTTCCAGCGCTCTATGGTCCATGCTTATCTCAACAAGGCTATACATCATTCCACATATAATAAATTTCAAGAATTTCAAAATATTGTAACACAAACAGAATATTGAACTACACCTAGAAATTATCTCAAAAATGATTAGTGTATATAGAAATTAGCAATCCATCTGAGAGTAATAGGAGCACGATATCACAAACATAAAAGAGAGAAACCAATCGACCAGAAAAACTTCCTTACCTCAATCTGCTGCTGTAAGAATATCCTATGGGCCTCCAGTTGAGTATCTGAAGTACTAAGGTTGTTCCAAGAACTATCTCCAAAAGGCATGTTACCACCAACATAGCTGAGTAGTGAGAACATTAATTAGAGTTCTTTCACTATGTCTATAAGAACTAAGGAATTTACTAGGATATTAAGAAAAGAGAACCACCCCCTCATCAACTGACAAAAAAAAAAGAGAAAAAAAGGGGTGGGATGGCACACTGTCAAAAACTAGAAGTGGTAACCACCACTCTGCATCTACCACCCGTTCACACCACATGATAAAGGAAATACATATTGGAAGTCATTTCTGTGGACAATTTAATTAGCATTCACCTGCTATAAAGTCAACGGTTCCATGACAAGCCAAATCTCCAGTGAAACTCATTGAATATAAAGTAGACCCACAACATGACAAGTGCTTATGAATATCTTCAAAGGGATGCGAATGACATACATTAAATGACAACTCATGATTCCTTTCTCCCTTCATTTCAAATGGACCGCGTGCTTTTGAATTTGCAGAGAGTGTTATTCTTTAATGTTAATCAAGAAAACAAGTGGTGCTAAACGAGATTACCGATTGGAAAAAATGGGGACCAACAGTTACTTTGATTTGTTTAGAAATAGAAAGGAGACCATGTTCCATCGAAAACATGGAGAAGTGTCAATGTAACTATGCTTATCTAGGAAGATAGTCAGGTAGGTTTCACCATTTACATGCAATCCTGGGGGAAAGGTCTCATAAATATGCAAAGAAAATTAGCAATAAAATGTTGACACAGAAGAGATAATTAATACCAGGGTAGAATCTGTGCAGAAGGATAAACAATGGACTTCTCATAAATTGCAGCAGCAGCAGCTGCAGCTTGGAGTCTAGCCTGGTGCTGGCTAACATGGCTGTTTGTCCTGGAATCTGCTTGTGAACCTTGAGGTGTAAAACTTGTTCCTGGGTCTATTAGAGATTACCGGAGTGTTTAGTGAACAGATACCAGAACATTCATAACTTTGTACAAAGAAATACCCAAGTTTCCAATAGCTATAGATGTGTTTCTATAAGCACTACATCTTTTAAGAAAAGAAAAAACAGATGACAATCAACAAGTAGGGACACAATTATTTAGTGTGCGCCAAAAGAACTATTCCTTTTAACATATAAAACAATTTATTCCACTACAACCACGTATCTTCACTTATAATCAACATACTTCAGCTGAAGTTTAATGCTCAAAACATCTTATCATATTATATTTTAAGCATGAAGCCCCAAAGTGAAAAGTCAAAAGACTAAAATAACCTTTAGATATTGAAAGATTCTTTTGCCCTTGAAGTAAGTATTATTTCAAAAATATTTTGATAAAAAATGTAAATACACATTTCACAAAAATAACAAAAAAGAAAAAGTTCATTAAAGCTAACAAAAAAATAAACTAAAATAGGAAGACAAAAAATAAACTAAAATAGGAAGTATGCAAAACGTAGGTCCGTTCAGATGACCAAAAACGTGAACCTATTCAGCTGACCAACTTTTAAGAAGGCCTGTCTATATTAAGAAGGCCTTTGAAGGTGTATTAAAGCTCAAGAGTGAAACACCCAACTACTAAGAACAAAAGAGTCAACCGTCACCCTTCAGTGCGTTAGTCCTTCAAATTAGTATACAAATACGTTAAAAAGTGTTTCGTAGGAGTAAATAATAATGATTGGTAAATTTCCCCAACCTTTGAACTTCCAGGTGACCCATTTTCGCTATTAATTTGTTCGAGTTATACCTTTGGCTCTTCTAAAAGCTCATGTTTCAATAATATTTTTCAACTCATGTTTCAATAATATTTTTCAACATACTTCTCTATGCCTTACTTAATGTTGTGATCATTACCATTGTACTAGAGAAATGTTTCCTTTGTACTAGGGCTACAAGACATTGTAGATCCTCTATCATGTTTCAATTTTATCTTTGCTAAATTGCTAGAGCATTACATATGAAAGATGACAATTTTATATCCTCTGAGCAAATTGCATCGAGGCTCTTATTTTTCCTGTATTATTTTGAGTTTTTGGAGATTCAGAGATGTCTAGACTGATCTTTTTTCTTTCAGTTGTTGTATCTTCTATTTTTACTTAGTTTGTTCTATGTGTTGCATGGAACCCCATAATTTCTTCATATTTTCTCATTTTAGTCAGCTGGCGGACATGCATCTTCGCTTCCTTTCAGTTATTTCTTTTGCATCAAACCATTATCGGTATCAAATCTCAATAACCATAAGAATATACTCATGCTCAAGGACCTCTAAAAAGTTTCAGCCAGTAGAAACTTGAAAGCCATATCACGCAATTCACTAAGTAGAATGCAGCCACATCTTAAGAATGCATGGTTTGGTTCAGTTTCAGCAATGGGGGTTGTTGGGGTTGCCGCTGTAGATTGATGGTTCTCTTTGAAACCTAATAGCAGCTATATACACAAAAGCGTCAATCTGAAGACTTCTGGAAGTTACGGTTTCTTCCTGAATTAGTTATACAGAATTAACATTAATCATCTTTGGGAAATTAAATTTTTTCCTTAAATTATATTTTGTAACTCACACACAATTTTTATATGGTTCTCAAAAAATTGGTATTCATTGATAAAAGGTGCACGCACAATGTGTGTGCCCAGAACTAGTTAGCGCGTTGACCATAAACTAGTTACAAGGAAATGGTAATTTAAACTCGATTCTACTATAGCAAAAAGCCATGCTGAGCAACATTTTAGAAAATTAAGCATCAATTTCCAGGTGTCATTCCAACTTACTGATTACAGTTGATATACAATATACAGAACGGCAAATTATAGGTGATACCTTGCTGAGCATATCGAGATCCTGCAACATTCGTCCCATTTTCAGGTGGTACAACAAGGGCTCTGCATGTAGGACATGTGTGCTGACGTTCTAGCCATGACCGGAGGCAATTAACATGAAAGAGATGTCCACAAACAAGTTTCTTGGCAGTGGTCATCTCCTCACGACAAATGATACAGATGGTATCACCTCTGCAAGAGCATTAAATGTAACCATAACGATGAAGAAAGTGATGAAGAAACCATATGAACCAAGAATCCAATAAGTGAGCAACTTACCCATTGAGCTCTTCCGGTGTAGCATCTGGAAAACGATCATTCATATTTGAAGTGATTTTTCGATAGCGTATGTAATCAGCAACTCGACTCTTGAAGTTGCGGAATGTCTCATAAAGTTCCCGAATCAAGTGCAGAGGCACACCATAATTGCTGAAAGTTCAGGAAAATAAATAAATAAACGAAGAAAATGGGAAGAAAAAGATCTTTTTCTCTATCTTGGACACTCTCCTTACACTAATCAATCAATCAGGAGGAGGAAAGGAGGAGGAGCAGCAGAAGAAAATAAAATAAAATAAAATCACTTACACGAAAATCATGAGGAAGAAGCACATGTACATAGTCAGGTGGAGCAAGTCCCGAATAAGCTCCAAGTAGAAAGTATATACGGTCTTCCTCTCCCATTGTCCTTCCATAAGCATGTCACATACATGGAATACATATTTCACAAATGTTGCAACAGTTGTTGTAGTGAGTATCATGTACCTGAGAGACAATGACAAAAAGGTAAAAGGTTAAACTTCATTTAGGAGCTGGATATGGGACACAGATAACTAATATGATCAAACTGTACTTGGTAAAACAATAGCAGCTATATGGTCAAACTGCGCTTGGCGGCCAGATTTACTAACGTGATTCCAGCTTACATCAGGATGCGGATTTCCGAGAACATGACCCTTAATAGGAAAGTCTGGAGGTCTAGTATCAGGGTTGCAGGATAGGTGCTTCTAGATTTTTCGTACTCCTTTCCCGGGGTTGGGTGAGGCGTGGTAGGGCTATCCATAGATGATTCGTGTATTGGTTTGTGTCCTCTTATGGTAGTCATTTCTGGTAGTTACTGTTTTAATATTATTGCATGCGAGTTTATTTATGGTACTTATGACTCTTATGTTTAGATAATTATTTATGCGATTTATGCTGGAGTAACTAATGATGTTTGTGTTTTTGTTTTTGTTTGCCTTTCTCTTCCCTGCGCCAAGGGTCGATTGGAAACAGCCTCTCTGCTCTTTCGGGTAGAGGTAAGGCCTGTCTACATATTACCCTCCCCAGACCCCACTTTGTGGGAATATACTGGGTTGTTGTTGTTGTTGTTGTATTCCAGCTTACATCAGGTGGAAAAATCATTTCAAAGTAAGCATGCCCGTGAAAGGTCCTCGTGATGGATCTTCTATTGTCACCATAAAAGGTAAAATATGCACAAAAGCTATGATGAATGAGCAAAGTATGACAATTGATTAGCATTGATGATTAACAAAGTTCTGAAATGATACCAGCTTTAATGGTGAATTTCAAAGCATCTATGTCTAGTTTGAATATAAACAACGAAAGAACTGCATCAAAAGATAAACAGCATTTGCAGGTGCAAAGATCGAACACCCTCCCTTTGCCAGACCCAGTACAAAGCAAATTATCTTTGTAAAGTGTCATACATCCCATGGCCCAAGCCCAACTAAGTGTTTACTTAGGCAAAGGCATGAATTGTATAACTCAATCTAATGGTATCCAGTCTAATGAAGCGCTACTCCGACCCCTGGCATGTATCTAAAAAGTGTCCAAAAGCATGACTAGACTAGCAGTACAACTTTAAAAATCATAGCACATATTCAGACAGAAAAAAGACTAGAAATGAATTAGAACAACATGACTTACTCAAATGCAAAGAAGAGAGAAACAGAAGCCTGTCTCGTCTGTATCAAATGGTTCGTGTAGTTGTACAAAAAGATACTATCAATGAGGAGGAGGAAGCCCATGAAAGAGACTATTCGAATGTGGGACAACTTAGTAACCGCTGGAGTTGTTTCAATATACTCAACCCGTTTCTGAGCCAACCAATGCAAAGACTTGATAAACAATAGTCTGGTAACCATGGCAAGAAACATCACAGAGAAGTCTTGCCGGAAAATAGTAATTGCAAAAAGTATTTCCATGAGTTCCCCCCATGATTGTTCATTTAGCCTCTCCACCTCTGCCTCCCGAAGAGTACCAAGGAAAACTTTCTTGGTCAGCTGCCATAAAAAGCACATAATGGCGAGACCCATGTTGAGGAGAAGCACCAGACTGATCTTAGATGTCGATAAATAAACCATTGCTGGGTAAAACTGGCCTCTACTGCTAAAGGCTTGATAAATAGCAGCTAGTGTAGCTATTACACTAAGCCCGGCATAAGTTTGTAGTCTCATCATGTTTTCTAAACCCTGTCACACAAACAGCCGACCCCAACTTTATTTGGGACTAAGGCGCAATTGTTGTTGTCCTGTCACACAAATACTATTTGGTCAATTAACAAGCTTTCAAGATGGATACAATCTTATTACTTTCTTTATCTTTAATTCATAGACCCGGGTGCGGAGCTAGCATTGTGGCTATGGGTTCGGCAAACCTAATAGCTTTGGTTCAAACTCTGAGTTTGTCTTGAAAAATTCATTAATTAGTTATAAATTAGTAATTGTAACTTAAAAGGTTTAGAACGTTGAACCCATAAGCTTGAAATTCCAGTTCCGCATCTGCGCAGACCTATATATTGTGGGAAAACAAGCATAAATGTCAATAGATAGCCTTCAAAATATATACACTCGTAAAACCTTATCTCCCTGATAATTATTACTGGTGATCTTCGTTTTCTATAACCAGAACCTGAATAAAGTTGATATCGTTGAATGAGTTCTACCAGATTTAAATTCAAATGTAAAGTTTTCTAAATCGTAAATTAGGACCTAATGGGAAATAAATTCACAACTTAGGAACACATGAGAACGCCGAAATAACTTGAAAATTATAGATTACTACTACAGAGTTTTAGAAAACAGGTAAAGATGATGAATTAATCTATAAAATAAATCTTCGTGTTTATGTGAAGTAGAATTTACCTGTTAAGTTGCCTTATATTCCTGAAGATTGTAAATTGTTTCTATTGGTAATTTGGTATTTTTAAGATTAGATATGATTGGTTAGCGATTTCAACTTTTGATAGCCATAGCAGGGCAGTGGGAGGAGGAGCAAGGAGTTTTATGTGCTCTGTCTCTGTGCGTCATTTGTGTAAGAGCTACCCAATTGTTCTTTGCCACGTGGAGAAAATAAAAACTAGAATTTTTGGAATAGTTTTGATCGGTAAAATAAGTGATCTCAGTATTGGTTTTTTTTTTTTTTTATGAAAATAAAAAAATATATATATAATTTCAAAATAATTAAATCTTAAAATTAATTATACTTCCATATTATCGCAACAATACATGAGATAAACTTATTTTAAATTTAATTTAAAATTAATTATTCTTTATCTTACGTACTAAACGAGACTTATATAATTTATAATATTATAGGTCCTCCCTTATTTTAATTATTTTTATAATAATTTATTAAATACATTTATTTTTAACCATTATAGAATGTGATATGATTGATTTGTCCTTTCTAATACACTCTTGTCATTAACTTGTGCTGCAAATATTGACTATCTATATATTTATCTTAATAACTTTTGCGACTAGAAGTGTTTATAGTTCGGTTTGGATCAGTTTTTCCCTAAAAAGCAACCAAACCAAGTAAGTCGGTTTTTCAAATATTAGAACCAATCAAACCAATTAAGCCGATTTTTCTCGATTCGATTTATGTCGGTTTTTCGTTTTTTCGGTTATTTGTCGGTTTTTTCTTAAATATAAGACATACGCTACCAAACACATATTCCGCTACCAAACACATATTCCGGTGACCACATTTTCAATGTAATACTATCAAATCAATTGTCCTTTGAGAAATCTATTATTTAGCATGTTGTCCTCAAGATCAAGAAGATCTTCTTCGCCATCACCCTCTATATCAGGGTGAGGGGTGTTAGGGTCATAACCGCAAGCCAACCGGGCATCACGAGCTTTGATTCGAGCCTCTTCCAAGGCAGTTTCATAAAGAAATCTCGTATGGCCCAACTCTCGGACCACCTCTACTCGAGCCTCAGTAAGAATCCACTCCTTGTATTGTTCTCGCGGAATGGGCGGAAACTCATAAGCACGTGAAGTGGAGGATCGTCCAAGCAGCTCGGCATTCTCACTATCCGTTGCAGAAGCCCGCACTTGTAGTTTGACATTCTCATTCTCCAATTCACTAATCCTCTCCTCGAGCCGAGGCTCTTTACCATCGACTGGATGTTATCCCGGTCAACATAAAGACTTATATTCGCCAACTCAAAAAAGGAATCCCTCTTTCGAGCTTCTCTCCGAGAAGACTCCACCTCCTCGAACAGCTTCTACTTACCAGCTACCTCCCCCCTTGAGCCCATCCACTTCGAACTGACGCTCATCCAATTGATCCTACAGCTGGTCCACCTGATTCTGGAGATCGCAGCACTGAGCCTCAACACCCATACTCAGATCAAGTTCCTCATCTTTCCTCTTCAACGCTCTTTTTAGATCACTGAGTTGCTCTATGAATGTGAGATACACTTCATCTTTCTTTTTTAGCTCCTCCCTCAGGGCGGTCACGTCAACCCCACCCCCACCCTACGGAGCCTCCTTTCAGCCTCTCTATACTACCCTCAGTACTCTCTCATTTTATAGTAGACCTGGTTTTGCCTTTATTCTTTCTCCACACTCTCTATCTCTAGGATAACAGCCTATACGTAAAGGATAAAAAGAGGAAACAAGGTAATATCAAATAGTCGAACCAAAAGCTGAGAAGAAAAGGAAATGACTTACCTTGAGGGTAAGGTCGTCGATGCTTTTGGAAAGAGTGTTATCACTTAAATCTCCGAGAGTCTGATGCTCAGCATCGGAATAGAAGGGGTCGAATGCTTGAATCCCATCCTCGGTATCTTTAAGAAGGTCGTGATGCACAGGGATCATGATCATCCTCAACCCTCCTTCTACTCTCACCTCGATTTGAATTGTCTATCAATCATCTCTTGCTCTTCGGGATCTAAGCCAGAATCGCACTCATCTCCAAAGGACTCAGTCCGCGAGGTGCCCTACTCGGCCAGTAGTTTACCCTTTTCCTTATCAACCAAGGAGACTATCTAGGCTTGTTCAGTAGGCGGTGTCTCATTGTACCCAGGAAGTGCTGGACCTCAGAAGAGGCATTCACTACGGCCTTATTCCCTTCAAATCGAAAAGAAGATGCATCATCGGCTTCATTCAACCTAGGCACCTCTAGGACGCCCCTATATCCCTCTTGACCGAGGTTGTCACAATATCTTGCACCACGAACTCAAGGGAGGCTTCAGACAAGTCGACCATCGTAGGTACACCAGCTCCCCCATTTATAGCTCTCATCTTCCGAGCCTCAAATCCATACCGCGTGGGAAACATTATCGTTTACAACCTAGGAAGGAGTCGATGAGAGAACAGATGCAACAGTTGAACTAGAGGCAGGAATATATGAGGCAAAACCACTCCATTTCCTAAAAGAAGGTGTCGACACCAGGTTCTTCTTGACAACATTCTTGGCGGGACCTGGAAAGAAACATAAAGATAAATGCAATGAGACCAATGGATATGGATGCAACATCAACTGAAGGTCATGTACTAATATTACCTCTTAAGAGGGAGAGTCTATTTGTTTTTAGCCAAAACCTAGGCTAATCCCGGATCCCCACAGTATGAGGAAGAACCTGCCTGACCCATTCGGTAAGGTCCGACACCACCGGAGGCTCCAATTAGTAGCTACAAGACGAGAAGATTCAATCCATAAAATCAAACATGCATGATCATACAAAGGAAAGTAGACAAGTAAAAGTACTTACGGGCACAGTTCCAAGCCTCCGGGAAGTCCGTGACATCGTCCACAACAGACTTAGTCTTGACAAAGAAAAGGTCAAGCCAAAATTACTGACTACCCTTGTTGTCCAACTTAACGACCATGGATTTTCTTTCACAGTGTCTAACATTCAACATCGTGCCCCTGTAGAAGCTTGGCATATAGAGATGTACAAGATACCACAGAGAAATCTCGACGTCGACCAACTCGGCAAACTTGGACAACTTTTTGATTATTTTTAATATCAAGGGCGTGAGTTGGACTAGGCAGACCTGGTAATGGTGGCAGAACTCCTCCATCAGAGGAGGAAGATGAAAAGAGTAGCCTATGGAGAAGGAGGAATAACTTCTTCTCACCTCTTTTGTTCCCAACTTCCTCATACAAGCGAGCAAAAGCTGCGGTCTTAGCCTCCGTTACTGCCGTCTTCACCTCCTTCCTAGCTACCTTATATCTCTCCGTGTTCGCTCTCTTCTCCTCCTCTCCAATGCTCCCTACGAGCCGCAGGTACGCCATCTTTTTCGCTTTTACTTTACTTTGAACAACTACATTCCACCACTAGTCTCCTTTGTGGCCACCGGTGCGGCCCGAAGATATCCCCAATACCTCTCTCGCCGCCTTCCTTATACAGTCAGCCATTGTCGACCACATAGTGTTTGCATCCCTACTACTTCTCCAAGCTCCCATTGTCGATAACCTTCCTTCCAAATCCTGAGCTTTATCCTTGGTCAAGGCACCCCAGCTAATACTCGGACGGCCTCGTACTGACCTCTTCTTCCTCCTTATCATAATACCAATGTCCATCACCAAAAGCCCATGTTGCGTTACAAGGGTCTCACCTGGGATAACTTTGCAATCATCACACAACCTTCTATCGCATCTCCTGAGGAGGAGATAGTCAATCTGAGTCTTTGCCACCGAAATTTTGTAAGTAGCCAAATGTTCCCCCCGCTTCAAAAAACTAGAGTTCGCAATCACTAGATCGAATTCCTTGGCAAAGTCCAATAGTGAAATGCCCCATTCGTTCTGCTCCCCGAAACCAAAGCAGCCATGCACCTCAATATAACCACCTGCAGACAACCAAATATGACCATTGAAATCACCTCCTATGAATAACCTCTTGGAAGGTGGAATACTACATACGATGTCATCCAACCTCTCCCAAAAGCGCCTTTTAGTCTCCTCATCCAAGCCTACTTACGACTCGTACGCGCTAACAACATTTAAAGTACACTCACCCACCACCAATTTAATAGTCATTAGTCAATCATTCACCCGCCTGACCTCTACCACCGACTCTCTAAGTTGGCTACCTACTAGGATACCCTCTCCATTCTTAACCCTCTGGACGATAGAGTACCATAACTTGTACCCATCCGCATTTTTCGCCCTCGATCCAACCCACCTAGTCTTATGTACACATGCTCCATGAACCGATTCTCAACCTATAGGCTCCCTTGCCCCCTCTACCTCCCCTCCTCTCATCCCACCCCTGACCCCAACCCCATACTTTGCCCCACTCTTTGTGTCACAACCCTAGTTCACCAATCGTGAACCTGTCATGACGGCACCCAGTCTTCGCGACCAGGTAAGCCTAACATGATGTGGAATATACAATTTCTTGAAAAAAAGTATAAAACAACAGCGGAATAATATAAATGAAATGTAATAAGCGCCGATTGGCACATACACTTCGCCAAAACACACTAAATAATATACTACCAAGACCCGGAAACCCATGGGCAACACAAACTAAAAGAAGAGTACAACTGTGGCTCTATACATCAAGAATGTCTAAACAACGAGAACAAAGGAAAATAACTGCTATCACTAATAAGAATAGAAGAAGACTCTCCGGATCCGCGGACGTAGCAGATCGTACCTCAAGTCTCCTGAAGTGCTGCTAGATCACCTGAAATGAGCCTGATCTGATGTACCTGGATCTTCACAACAAAAGTGTGCAGAAGAGTAGCATGAGTACACCACGGCGGTACTCAGTGAGTGCCAAGCCTAACCTCGATGGAGTAGTAACGAGGAAGGTCAGGGCCCTACCGAGAGATAATAACATAATGATAATAACAATAATAAACAGTTTAAATAAGAATGAGTCCGAAATAACAACAATGAAGTAATTACTACAACCGTCTACAATTAAGCTAACAACAAGTAACCAACACAACATAAAGTCAAATCAGCAAGTCCTGGATCTACGGGAATTGAACCCGCAGTCCCTCTCTATATCCAACAACTCAGGATCTCCGGGAATTGAACCCGTAGTCCCTACATCAGTATCTTTGGGTCTCAGGGAATCGAACCCGCAGCTCTAGGATCTCCAGGAATTAAACCCGCAGTCCGTACCTCAATCAGGATCTCCGGGAATCGAACCCGTAGTCCGTATCTTAATATATCAAGAAACTTTGGGTCTCCGAGAATCGAACCCGCAGCCCTTGGATCTCCGGGAATTGAACCCACAGTCTGTACCTCAATATCTCAGGATCTCCGGGAATTGAACCCGCAGTTCGTATCTCAATATATCAATAAACTCTGGGTTTCCGGGAATAGAACCCGCAGCCCTTGGATCTCCGGGAATCGAACTCGCAGTCCACAAACACTACAACTCCGGGTCTCCGGGAATTGAACCCGCATCCCTTGGATATCCGGGAATTGAACCCGTAGTCCACCAACACAAACAATAAAAGGAAAGCACAGAGAAATATGACATGCATAACTACAATTGCACCAAAGCCAGTATCAACAAATATCAAGATGTTCAAGTAAGACAATTAGGCACTTAGACAGATAAATTCTATCTAACCATGCTTTTCTAACGAGTATCAGGTAAATGTTACAATTTAATCAGCTAAAGAACAGAAATATCACGGTTTGAACAGTTCAAGTAAGGTGGTTTCCAACAATCTGCGCATGTACACATCCGTCACCTCGCGTACAAGGCATTTAAATTAACACATAATATCCTAGGGGAGAAGGTTCCCCCACACGAGGTTAGACAAGCCACTTACCTCGATTCCGATACGAAACCGCTAAGAGATAACTCTCTTGCCACGAGTATCGGCCTCCACAAGTGTAGTATCTGATCAAAATCAATATAAATACATCAAAAGAGGCCAATTGGGCATTACCCAATCGAAACAATTCGAAATACAACAAAAATCACAAGTTGCCAAAATCCGACTTTCGGTATGTTTCTCGAAAAATTACGAAAGTTACATTTTCAGGTTCCTTATCTCAACACGAGTCTATGCATATAAAATTTACCAAAATCGGACTCCGGTTGCCCATTCAAATCGACGATTTACCATAACACAGGCTTAGGGCAAAAACCCCTCATAAATTCTCCCATTTACAGTGAAATAATTGAAGATTCTAAGATAAAATCACGTATTTGTGCCATAAAACTTACCTCCGATGATTACCCGGTGAAACCCCTGCAAATTTCCCGTTACTTTGCTCTCTAAGAACTCAATAATGGGGGTTTTGAGTAAATGAGTCGCGACTGGACTGTTCTGATTTTTAATATTTCTCGTAGGTATTTATCTCTATGCGATCGCGACATCTCTAATGCGATCGCATTGCACAAAAATTCAGAGTTACGCGATCGCACCCTTAGGCCTGCGATCGCATATCATTAATTTCTCAGGCTCCCAAAGACTCGATGCGATCGCATTAATGAACCGCGACCGCAGTGAACAACGTTGCCACCCTACCCGATCACATACTAATCTCTGCGATCGCAGAGAACAATTTGACCACTAATCCAAATCCTTCTACACGATCGCGTTAACTGCCCTGCGATCGCATCCCTCCAATTTCCTCTTCTATGCGATCGCAACCCATGCTCTGCGATCGCATAGAACATTAATGTTCTACAAATTTCCACTGCACTGCAGCAGTTCCCAACAGCACTCTTTGGTCCGTTTGGACCTCCGGATTTACCCCGAGGCCCCCGAGACTCCAACGAAAACCACCAACCTACTCCAAAATATGATACGAACTTGTTCCAATCATAAAAACACACCCTTAAACACGAAAATCACCAAATCAAAGTAAATTCAAGCCTATGTTTCATTCAAAACTTCCGAAACCTACATGCTATCAAAAACCCGACCAAACGATGTCCGAATGACCTGAAAATTTGCAGACATATCCAAAATCACCTAACGAAGCTACTGCAACTGTCAGAATTCTATTCTAATGCCTGGATCAAAATCTCACCTATCGATCGGATTTCCAAAAATTTTAAACTTCGGCATTTCAAGCCTAATTGAGCTACGGACCTCCAAAATACATTCCGAACACGCTCCCAACCCCGAAATTACCTAACGGAGCTAATGGAACCATCGAATTTCCGTTCCGAGGTCGTCTTAACATTGTTCCGACTACGGGCCATTTTTCAACTATAAAGCTCTCATTTAGAGACTAAGTGTCCCAAAACGCTCCAAATTCTAGAACCGAACCTCCCGGCAAACTACAATAGCAGAAATGAACTTAGGGGAACAGTTAAATTGGGGATCGGGGCGTAAATTTCAAAAACGACCGGCCGGGTCGTTGCACTCTGCCGCACCCGAGGACATGCCCTTAATCTATCATCCCAGACTGCAACCACTACACCCACGACAAATTTAAAGAAGACTCACTAATGCACAACAGACAACGAATCAAACTAGAAGGAAGCAAGTGACTACAAGTATACTAGTTGAATGTTTGAACTATTGTGAACTAAAGTAACATCAAAGTTGGATGAGATTGCAATTAAAATGATGGAATACAAAAATCTGTATCATATTCCAAAACTTTTAACAAAAAAAAGAACTTTTTCAATCGGTATAGTTGAAATTCATTGAAAATATATAGATAAGTCAATATACAAAATTTGAGGAAGATTGGAGGTGATTTGAACTGATTTTATATCAAAATTTGTAATTAAATCGAGTTCAAAAAGTCTGATGCGATACATGTATCACGCATGTATCTCACACATAGGTATACATGAATATACATGTGATACAAAATTGATAGAAATATGATACATATGTGATACATAAATGATACCGACTGTGATACACATATTATTTTTTTATGTTCAACTTTTACTTCGAATAATTCAAACCACCTCAAAACTTCACCAAATCATCCCAAAATGGAGATTCAAGCTCCTTAAGTTGTGCCCAATCTATTTTAATAGCACCAACTCAAATAAAGCAATTGGTGTACCAGAATTTTATAGTTATTTTCGAGCTGAATTATCAAACTCAGCAGACGTGGAGATGCGCGAGAGGATACTAAAGGAAGCTATTAATGAAGTGAAGATCAATAACTGTATACTAGCTAGTAAACAACTAGAGAAAATAAATAGACTAATAAATATCTATATTATATTAAAAGAAGAGTAGTATGCACTGTGGTTAAGCCGTTGTGAGCACGTGATTTTTGCCCTATAAGAGAAATACTCCCAAAGATTCAAAATAAAATAATTTTAGTTTTCTTGCAATTGTTGTGAATTTTGTGTTATTTTTCTTGTATTATTTGCATTTTTATCCGTGCATATTTGCTTGTTTAAATAAATAAAATATACAAAAAATATGTTGCATATGTATATAAAATTCAAGTTTACAATTAAGTTTATTTTACAGAAATGAAAAGTCATAAAAAATATGTATTTTGCATTTTTTAAGCATTTAATGTCCAAATCGTACAATTTTATTTTTATTAATGTTTAATTTTGGGTGATAATTATTATTATGAGTTAATTAGTATTTCAAGATAATTTTTAGTTTTTATAAATTAATCTTAGTATTTTGGGCTTTATTAATTAGGAAGTTGAATAATGGAGAAGAACAAAATAGAAAAAATTGGATTGGACCATCTTGCAAATTAAGTTACAAGCCCAATCCTAAGCACTCTTACCCAACCCAAAACCCCTTGGCCCAAGAAGAAAATTTCAGATTTTTTTTAGCCAAAAAATAATCATAATCACATGACATAAAGCAGCGGGGAGCAAAGAAATCAAGGAAGAAAACAAGGAAAGAAAAACATGGATTAGTGAGTTTTTTTTAAATTAAAAAAATATTTTTCTTTTTAATAAAAAATCTAAAAAATTTCGAAATTCTTGCTTATAAATAGAAGAGAGGATTTATGAAAAAAGGGGTGGAAAAAAGAGAGGAAACAATAGGAAGAGAAAAAAAAATAAGGAAAAAAAGAGAGCAGTATACACTCAATATACACTATGGATACCGAAATATACACAGACAAAATTTAATTTTTGGAGAGTTTCTTTTGAGAATTGAATAGAGCTCAAAGCTAGAGAGAGAAAGCAAAGAGAAATTTCGGAATATATTTTTCTTCTCTATTTTTACTGGTTTTTATCCATATTGCTCGGATATGCTGGATTGAGGTGTTGAAGCTACTGCTGGTTGTTATTGTTGTTGTTGATGTACTTTCACCGGCCTGTTGATTTTCCATCTTCCCCTTCTTTTCAATACCAGGTACACATTCTAAAAATTATGTGTTGGTATAAGATCGAATTGGATGTTGAAGTTTTGAAATAAAATAGAGAAGTTGTTGATTAATATTTGTTGTTATTTTCCGTTTTATTAGTTTTGTCAAATTGTAGTTAGTTCTATATTTTGAAGAATA
The DNA here is from genome assembly GCA_032618575.1 of Nicotiana noctiflora. Taxonomy (NCBI): domain Eukaryota; kingdom Viridiplantae; phylum Streptophyta; class Magnoliopsida; order Solanales; family Solanaceae; genus Nicotiana; species Nicotiana noctiflora. Next base: position 9,382 of record JASVEL010009311.1, on the reverse strand, counting down.
AATTTGTCATTTAGTCGGCTTGTGAGGGAACACCTTTTGTACTAATATAGAATATCATTTTAAGCATGTAATTAATTAGGACTTTTTCTTTTCTTTTAAAGATAAACTAAATAAAAAAAATGTAGTCACTTTAGGATTATCCTTTTAAATAAAAATTGTTACGAGCCTTGCTAAATAGAAAATAAAATCGCGGGGCCCCTCAATAAGAATGTTCACTTTTTCTTAAAAAATAATCAAACGCGGTAAATAATTTAAAATTGCATTATAGTATTGAACATGTTTTAAAATCAGATATTTAGCCATTACAATAATTTAAGCGACCGTGCTAGAACCACGGGATCCGGGGGTGTCTAACACCTTCCCTCGGGTCAACAAAATTCCTTACTTAGAATTTCTGGTTCGCAGACTTTATTTAGAAAGTCAAAAATTTCCTCGATTTGGAATTTAAATAAATCGGTGACTTGGGACACCATAATTTATTCCAAGTGGCGACTCTGAAAAAAATGAATAATCTCGTTTCGAATATTGTCACTTAAATTGGAAAAACTCCCTTATGCATTATCCTTTGGGGTAGGCGCGCAAAAAGGAGGTGTGACAAAGCCAAGTGGCAAGCTAAAATAAAGTCACTTGGCAATTTTAAGACAACATTAATAATTAAGAATTATAAATGGAAACATACTTAATGAAAGTAGTTTAATAAATCTTATACTTAATCCAAATAGATCTTAGATAAATTTAATATTTATATCTATATTTATATTTATATTTATGAGTATATGTGTATCTATATCTATATATTGATCCACTCAAAGATTTTTTTATATATTAGCTACAAATATGGAGGTAAAAATTAATTTAAAAACTAGAATAGAAAAAATAAAAAAAATAGAAAGATGTAAATTGAGATAAACTATGACTATTTATACTTTGGAGCTGTAAAATAAAACTATTTACTTAAGATACTAAAGATTTATTGAGTTTAAAATAAATTGAAGCAGCAAATTGAGATCTTACATAAAGTATACAAATTATATATAAGATAAAAATAATTAAATAATCAGTAAAAAATATTTTGTTAACAAGAATAATAAAGTCATATTAATATTGATGAATCATGCAAATGAATATTTTATACGTATAGATTACTACAACGTTTAGATAATGTGTTCAAATAATTAAAAAAATATTTTTCTATGATTAATATTTGAATTGAGTGTAGTTAGTTTAAATTTGAAAGCACAACCCATTTTTTGAAAATGCGGTCCAAATTAGAAAATAGAAAGAAAAAAATTATTTGGATTTGAGATGAGAGAGTTTTTAAAATTTTTGTCTACATTATATTAGAATGAATGTGGTAGAAATTGATATTAAATTTAAACAAGCTAATAATATTAGTTATCGAATAATATACTTCAAATTAGATTCTAAGGGCGGTGGTCGACAATCGTTCGAACTTGGTAAAGGTTGTCGCAGCACCTATAGTAGGACAGAGAACTTATATGATAAGAAAATTCATAATATGGATAGATCCACATAATTCAAGTCTAATAGACAAAATCAAAAACTAAAATATTGAATAATAAAAATAAATTAGTGATAATGTGAGGAAATTTGTAAATAATAAGTTTAGAAAATAAAATAAATGTTAATATACAATACTTATAAAATATTACTAAAATTTAAAAAGTTTAAAATTTTTGAGAAATATTTAAAACAAAATAAATATTTATTTTATGATTACAAGAATTATATTATCTATATTATATAAAGAAAGTAGTATAATAATATGAAATAATGTTACAAGTTAACGAAAAGCCACATAAAACATAATAAAACTATATATTAGATTAAAAAACAATTATGTTAAATTATAAAAAATTTACTATTACAAATGGAAGGGAAAGACTACTTGAATTGATATTGGAAATTTCTTAAGTTTAATATTTGAATTAAGTGTCGTTCGTTTAAATTTGAAAGTATAACATAATATTTCGAAATTGCTGTCCAATTTACGACACAAAAGAATAAGAATTATTTAAATTTGAGATGAAATTCATAATTATTTTTATTTTTTAAAATATCACGCAAAGAAATAAAACAACAAAAATATTACTACAAAATTGAGGCAACTATAAATGAGGTTTTCAAGACCTCAGAAGCTCGAAATGATTAATAAAATTAGTGATGACCCTTTGGGTCGTCACAACTAATGATAATTAAAAATTAAATTTGTATCTTAAATCTAAAAAAGAAAGAAAATTTAACTACATTTAATACAAAATAATTACTATAAGAGAACTTAATAAATTGGAAAGTAATAATAAAATAACTTATGTATTAATATTTTTGACTAATTAAAAGTTAAAATTTAAAATAAAATATGATATTATTTTGGTTATACGCAAAATATTAATATAAAAATTAATTAAAATTTATAGTTGGGAAGAGATGTATAAAAAAAAGGTAGTGTTAGAATATTTATACTTAAATTAATTGAAAAATAATAAATTGAATAATTAAATTATATTAAAAAATATTACTGATAAATTGAAATGATTAAAAAATTCTGAATAAGAGGCTTCAAGCATATAAATATACCAAATTTTAAGAATAAAATATTTATATTTATTAAAAACTATTAAAAGGATAATAAGCAAGATATTAATTTAATTATTAAGTAAATAATACAATAACTACAAGAAAAAAAATAAATAATACAATAACTACAAGAAAAGAAAAAAATAAAAAAAAATTTACATAAAATATGTGATGAATAAGACATGTCTCACTTTCAGTCAAAAATAAAGTGATGTAAGAACTTTGTTAAAATAATGTGATATAATATGCTCAAATAAGATAGATAACAACTTGACATATTCAGTATTTTTTTTTAGTATTGACACCGAAATATATGCAAGTACTAAAATAAAATTGTTAGATTACTACAAATAAAAAAAAAATGTCTACTACGAGAATTGAATAATAAATTCTTATCCTGCTTTATAATTAATATCTAATGTTATGTAATTTTTATCTAAAATACTTATATTTTAAGGTTATTTGCACATGACTCAAACAACCTACATCACAATTGTGATATGATTTGTGTCCGCGCATCGCGCGAGTGTGAGCACGTGATTTTTGCACTAAGCCTTTAAATTCCAAAATTAAAATAAATATGTTTTTGAGTGCAATTACTTGCTTTGTTTGAAATTAGTTATATTTTTGTGTGTTTGAATAAGTAAGAGATTAAAAAAAATCAAAAAAAAAAAAGTAGTAAGTAATTTGTTAGTTTAGTTAATTAGGAAATTATTAAAAATAGCTTAAGTAGTAGAAATTAGGAAAAAATAGTATAAAATCACCAAAAAATACTAGGAAATTAGAGTAGGTAGTAAATTAGGATTTATAATTTTTCATAAAAGAAAAGAAGAAAAAAAGAATAAAAGAAAATACATAAAAATCATTAAAACCAGAAAATACAAAAAATAGATATATATATATATGCTAAAAATAGATATATATATATATATGCTGTGTAATTGAATTTGGGCCAATTGTGGTCCAAATCGTTGGCCCAGTTCCTAGGCCCAAAGGAGACCCGGTCCAGGCTTTTAATTGACTTGATCCCAGCCGTCCAACTTCATTGATCTAACGGCTGGGATATTTAGTAGAATTATTGGTTTAATTAATTGTGGGAGATTTGATCTTGGCCGTTCATGTGATTTGATCCAAGGGTGTGAGACCTTAGTCTCATTAGAAGCAAAACGGTGGCGTTTCAGTAACGCTCATCCAGAACCGTTGATCTCTCTTCAATGGACGGTCGAGATTATCTCGGACATATGGCCTATATAAGGCTTATGTCCGAGATTTGTTATCATTTTTGCCAAATTCCTAACCTAGCCGCCCCTCACCCCTCTCTTCTCTCTCTCGTCTTCATCAGAAAACCCTAAACAGCCATGGCGGCCACCACCTTCCACGGTGGTCGCCGGCCTCCCTTACCTCTCCCATCTCCTTTTTCTTTCTCCTCACTCATAGCACACCCAAAAAACCCCAAAAAATACCACCGTTCTTCAAAGTCCCGGTCACCGGAGTTACACCGGTGACCACCAAAGTATGAGAACCCACACGAAACCAATGCCATTCTCTTCTTCTCCATGAGATCTATCCGACCATATCACTAGCTACCCTCGAATAAGTCCAGAACTTCTCGAATATCCCGAAGAAGGTCGTCGGAACCCTAACTCCGGCGACCCCAAATCCAACACCCAATCAAGACCTCATCTTTTACACCCCCAAAACACCCCTCTGCAATCCAAACTCGAAAAGGCCTCATCTTTAGGCCTAAAAGGAAAACCAGAAGAAAAAGGAAAAAAGAAAAGATATCTGGAAAACAATAAAAGAAAAGGAAACAAGAAGAAAGGTCTGGAGAGTCTGAAAGATTAGAAAAACAGAGAAAAAGAAAGAGATTAGGAAGCTCGGGGGACAGGCCCCGCGAGCTAAGTCCCTGATCCCTTGTCTGCTTTCTATGCTTTATTTTTGTTTGATTTTGTGTATTTAGTTTGATAGACATGTTTATGAATGCTTGTTTGTTTCTGTTCTTCATTATTTGCTTTGCATGCTTCTCCAATAGACGTAGATTATTACCTTAGTTTCTTCTTTGTTTCATGCCTTATTTGCTTAATTTCGCATGCTTTGACTTGTTCTTTCAAGATCATGATTAGTACTAGGGTTCTATTTCCACTTCATCCTCATATGTGTGTTCTGTTTCTGCTGAGTACACTGGTTCTTGATTGTTGGCTTGCAAATATCATGACTATCTGTCTTCTCTGTTTCTTTTGGCATAATTAGTTCAATTGTTCTCTTTTAGTATTCTGTGGCTGGTAGTTTTATGTTGATGTCCCAATGTTTCTTTGTCTACTATAGTATTGAGGTCCCTCACCTTGTAGTTTTCAGTAGTCCTTCTGTCATCTTGCATGTTTTGATTCTGATACTATTTTTAATTGTCACTTAGCTTTGCATTAGATTACTTTAGTTGGCTTACAGTATCTCTACTGTTTTTCTTTCTGTATCTTCTTATGTTTAGTCTTGGTAAAAGCTTGGCTATCTCTGTTCATCTCTTATATCAAGTTATCTGGGGTTCACTTCTTTGCTCACATTCTGATTCATGCAAGTCTAGTATTCTTGTCATATCATCTCTATTATGTTTTACTTGATGAATGGGTATGCCAATTTGGGGTCTGATTCTCTTCATGTTACCCTCATATGATAGACTTAGGTTTCTCTTTTCACTGTTTCTCCATGCTCTTCTTGTCATCATCTTCATCTCATTTGTCATACACTTGTGCTAGATTTAGGAATGTTATTCTTTGCTTCTTCATGGCTTTCCTATGCTTTATCCCCACTCTTAACATGCATATATCAAGCTAGGGTAGCACTTAAAAATGAATTCTAATTACCCTGCTTAGGTTAGTTGAACCATGTTGACTGGTTTTGGGAATTCAGTGTCTATATCCATAAATGCTAAGTGTTTTAAGGTTTCAGTATATCATCTAGCATGAAAGGACTGTTACTTAGCCTAATTGATGTTAATTGCCATGTTGCTGCATGATTTCAAGTTATGTGAGTTGATTAGTTGAGATTCAACATTATCAAACCCCACTTCTGAATTTTGATTGATTAATGAACAATATTTGACTTCATGTGTTTATATGTGCAATTATATGTTGAAATGGTTAAGTTTGCAATAGTTTTATGTTAAGTATGAACACTATTGATGTCTATTATGCTTAGGAAGATTGGTTATAGCTGTTAGTACTAGTTCCATGAAAGTGGTTAGTTTTGAAATAGGACATAAACTGAAAATGAACAAAAATAGGCTACAAGTTTAATAATTGGCCTAAGAATGGTCAACCTTACAAAGGGTTGACCAATTCTGTGAGCCCTAACACACAGTCCACCTTAAAACAGTGGCTGGTTGTGCAAAGGGCTATGTTTGCAAATGCAGACTAGCCCAGGCTCTATATTGAGCCCTGAACAGCAAAGTGGCCAAACCTGTAAAGGTTTTGGGCCCAGCTGTTCAGTATATGGCTTTGATAGCCCAAGCTAAGTCTCAACTTGAGACTGGCTAACTTTTAAATAGTTTAAACATAATAACAAAGCAGGCTATGCCTGCAATTAGCTTTAATTAAGAATAAATTGGTCTTAATTGATTGAAATTAGTTTAAAAGTGGCTAAAATTGAAATAGCTCTTAGAAATAAAACTGGCCAGCCCTTAAATACTAATGCTAGGGCTGGCTATTAGTTAAATGAGTCCAAAGAAGCTGAAAATTAACCTAGGAGGGTCTAGTAAATCAGCAGTGGCATTCAGGGCATAATTGGAAACCAAATAGGTAAAATGGTGAATAGTGTGAAACATAAGAGGGTAGGGGAGTCATTTGTACCCCTGATTTCTGCAATTTTGCAGAGATTTAAGGGTATAATGGTCTCCCTAAAATGGGAAATATGTAAAAATCTTTAACCCCTAAGGTCATACTAGTAAAAGGCCCTAAAAGGAATCTTTTGGAACCTTCCAGCACATGCTGGAAGGATTTCTGGTAACAGAATTGGGGGGTTAAGTGTACATTTCACAAATTTTAGAGGGGAAAGTTGGGATTAATCCCATAACTTTCTCCCCAAGTTTTCAGCCTTTAGTTAGCTATAAATACACCCTAAAAAGGGGCTGAAAAGGGGGATTCCACTGATAACAATCTGAGCTAATATTTGGGGTTCCATTAGAGAATAATCTGAAAACACTTAAGCTGAAATTCATTGAGAGATAAAAGAGCAATAGAACAGTAGAATTTTTCTGGAACTTCTCAGTAGAATTCACTGGTTTCCATTGGTTTTCTGCCGTGTTCTTCTGCTCGAAATTGGATTGGTTTCTTCTGTTACATTGTTGATTCGCACCTGTTGTTGCTGTGTTGTTTGGCTCGCTGATATTCAAATCCTCTACTGTTGCATTGCCTTGTTTGAAATCTGCTGTTGCTTACTTCTTCTCCCCTAGAACTCATCGATTTCTCTGTTTCATCCAGGTACATTTCTTTATGAATGATGCTGTATTGGCGCCTTTGATGAAATAAAATGAAGATCCAAGTTTAAATTCATTGTTGCTTTATAGTGGTAGTTTAATACTGTAATTTGTTTGTAGACAATAGCAAAGAAAAACAGAAACGGAGACAATGTAATAACTAGTAGTAGTGGTAGTATAGTTATAGTATGAATTAGTACCTCACTTAGTTAATTAGGTAATAACATTAAAACATAAGTTAGTTAAAAATAGCTTCTGAATCAATAATCATTCACTCACAGTAGTTTAATCAATCATAATCACGTATTTGTTGCCTCTTAAGCATAGACAACCTTCCAAAATAGTAAATGTTAGGTCATATAGTGATTCTCTCATGTTTTGGACTAATAATCTGTTAATAAAACAAGTCATAAGGGAATCAGTAGTATAATTATACACAAGTCCTAGAGTCATTCATCTGTAGAGATTTAAAGTCAAACCATGGAACAATCAGACTGTATAATCGTTGTTAATACAGTTAGTCTAAATTAGAAGATCGGGAATAAAAATCTGTAACAGGCTATGGAAAGAGGTAACTGGATATTGAAGCTGTTTAAATAGAACCATATTCGTAGTGTTAAAATGCTAAGCCAGTAGTGTAATGATGTGTATAGTTAACTAATTAGTCTAGATCCACAGTTAATTAGGATAGTCATTCTTCAAGTTTTTCCTATATAATCAAGTCACCTTCTCAGATTCAGTATTAACCCCCAAATGCTAGTGTAATAAAAGAAGCAGCCTATGAGTTATAATTTACGGAAACCAGTAATAGATTTATGATTGACATTTGAGTTGATGTATTGATTTCTTTTACTGAAATAAATAAAAATGCCTTTTGTTCCAATTGTATATCTCTGTTCTTCTATTTCAATCACTACAACTGCTATCTATTTTAAAACCCAGTGTATATTATGGGCCTGAACTTCTGTATTAAATTAACAAGGCTGGCGAGCAGGAGTAATAAAAATGGCTTGGATCCTGAATACCCGGGCAGTCCAAACGCGTGCTCATTGAGAAGACCAGGCCCTTTGAATAATAGAAGTCCGATGGGCCTAGAATATTCGATAAAAGCGATTAAGGGAAGAACATAAATAGAAAAACATAGTATACACCTCTTAGGATCGGACTTTAAAATTAAATTGGGACGAGCCTCGCCCGAATAACACCGGGGCCCCCATTTAGTAATGATATAATACAAAATAGACCCGGGAAAGCTAATAGCCAATTCCATAGCTTCTCCCAAAAGATTTAAAAGCCGATAGACGTTACTTTAGGGCACGATTTTAATATACCTTCCTATGAACGAGTGTGCACTTGGTGCGACTCAAATCCAAATCTCGACAAAGCCGAAATACTCCAAAAGTCATAGGCGTACTGGTTGCGGTATGACTCAAGGCGTGTTTCCGCAATGTCGCAAATTCCTAAAAAATAATATTTAACGCAAAAACATATTATGTTGTTAACTGAGTCAAACAAAAGTCAAAAACGACAGTGGAGCGACCGTGCTAAAACCACGGAATCCGGGAGTGCCTAACACCTTCTCCCGGGTTAACAGAGTTCCTTATCCGGACCTCTGCTTCGCATACATTTCAAAGAGTCAAAATTCCTCGGATTCGGGATTAACCGGTGACTTGGGACACCATTGTCATTCCCAAGTGGCGACTCTGGATTAATCTCTGAATATATCCCGAACCGATTGTCCTTAAATTGGAAAAACTCCTTCCCTTACGTTATTTTATCCATCTAGGGTAATTGAGCGTCGGGGTATACCCTACAAGTGTATTTATACACCTTACGCATGTACGGGGTAGTAAAATGGGAGGTGTGACAGCTCTGGCGACTCTGCTGGGGACCCAACCCTGAATTTCGATTTCAGGGTTTAAGAACTCGAGCTCCTTAGAACTGCCGTTTGCGTTTTTATTTGACTTCGTTATGTGATTTGAACAACATGCTATGTGCTTTATCGCTTTTGATATTATGTGAACTGTATATATAAAATTGTGCCGAAAACCCTTCTCTCTTCTCCCCCGGGGATGTGCTTACTGGTTGAGACTCCCCTTTCTGTTAAAGTCACCTTAAATTAAGAAAACAGAGGCCGGATAAGTTACAAAGCCGATTGACTCCGCGGGTCACCGTACGTAGCCCCCTCCTCGATTCGAGTTGTCCGCTCGGGTACACGGTCTAGCAATCCATGAAACCGTAAGATTTTGAACATAGGTCTAGGACGATTATTTGCATCATATTTGACTTAGGGAAATCAACACAGGGGTTGGGTCC
>JASVEL010009310.1:0-326520 GCA_032618575.1 Nicotiana noctiflora | reverse complement strand
CTGAATGGCATCCTCCTGAAGGCAAAAATGCCATATGGGCATATGAAGGAGGTCTTCTCTCTATCCTCGGGGGCTATGGAGATTTCATTGTACCCCGAGTATCCATCCAGAAAGCAGAAGTGTGACCTCCCTGCCAACCTGTCAAGCATTTGATCAATGAAGGGAAGTGGGAAATGGTCTTTACGGGTGGCTAGATTCAACTTCCTGTAGTCCATGCATATTCTCCACCCGGTGACGGTTTTAGTTGAGATCAACTCATTGGTCATGTTTTTTCACCACTGTCATGCTACCTTTCTTTGGCACACATTGAACTTGGCTAACCCAGCTGCTATCAGAGATTGGGAAAATGATTCCCGCGTCTAGCCACTTGATTACCTCTTTCTTCACCACTTCCTTCATGTTTGGGTTCAGCCTTCTTTGATGTTCCCTGGAAGGTTTGTGTCCCTCTTCCAGGAGAATTTTATGCATGCAATATGCGGGACTGATCCCTTTTATGTCTGTCGTGGTCCACCCAATGGCAGTCTTACATTCTTTTAGTACCTGTATAATCTTTTCAGCCTACACATCTAACAAACCAGATAAGATAATAACAGGTAAAGTGGAGTTAGGACCTAGAAATTCATACCTGAGATGAGATGGTAGTGGTTTAAGCTCAAGCTTTGGTGGCTCTTCTATGGATGGCTTTGCAAGAGGGGTCTCTCTTTTCTCGAAGTGTGGAGGCTCAACTTCGAGCTCTCTCTCCCAGAACCCCTTGCCTTCCAGCGATAGTACCCATTCTGCTAGACTTTCACCATTTACCTCTTCCAAGTTCATTAGGCATGCTTGAAGTGGATCTTCAATGGTCAACCCTGCATCGCCTGCCTCCACTATCACATCAACCGCATCAATAAGAGAGCAATTCGCGAACTCGCTAGGGCGCCTCATGGATTTTTTCACATTGAATATGATCTCCTCATCATTCAACCTCATCTTGAGTTCACCAGTCTCACAATCAATTAGAGCTCTCCCGGTGGCTAGGAATGGTCTTCCTAAGATAATAGGAATTTCCTCGTCCACTTTGCAGTCAAGAATCACAAAATCGTCGAGAAACACAAACTTCCCTACCTGGATAAGCACATCATCTAAAATACAAAATGGATGCTTAACCGTCCTATCAGCAAGCTGTAATAACATAGAGGTATGCCTGGCTCTCCCAATGCCTAGCCTCTTATAAATAACCAAGGGCATGAGATTAATGCTCGCCCCCAATTCACACAATGCCTTTGCAAAGGCAGAATTTCCTATAGTGCAATGAATGGTGAAGCTGCCTGGATCAGATAGCTTCTCAGCAATGGGTCTGGAGACCACTGCACTACAAGTCTGGGTAAGGGTCACGGTGGCCAAGTCTTAGAAATTAAATTTCCGCGACATCAAATCTTTCACCATCTTAGCATACCTAGGCATTTCTTTCAAAGCTTCAATTAAAGGAATATTTACCTGGATTTGCTTGAGCATATCAAAGAACTTTTTGTATTGCTCTTCCTTCTAGTGCTTGGCCAACCTTTGAGAGAATGGTGGTGTAGGCCTCTTCTTCCTAATGACTTGGGACTTTTCTTTTTCTATCACTCTCTTCAACCTGCTGCTCTACCTGTTCAGCAACTTTCTCCGTTCCCTGCTGTGCCTCTTTATTTTCAGCAATAGGCTGGAGTGTAACTTCTGTCAACCCCGTGGACTCATCCAGTTCAACGGGCACTGGAGTGAGTGTCTCAGCCTATGTGTCGCTTTTTTCTCTTTCTTTCTCATCATCAGGATCTCTACCACTTCTCAAAGTCACTACCATCAGGTTCTTTAGGACTTGCTCTTTTGGGTTTGTTTGTGTATCTGCAGGCAATGTCCCTTGAAGACGATTGTTAAGTGACATAACAATCTGGCCCATCTGTACTTCCATATTCTTGATCGCTGCATCATGTGCATCTATTCTTTCATTGGTTTTGGCATTTGACCCAATTACCTACTGCATCATAGCTTCCAACATTGCTAATCCATCGTCATGTCTAACCCCAAGCTGTGGTGGGGGTGGATGATATCCCTACTGCTGATTGCTGAAATTCTAAGGTCTAGTATATGGAGCCATGTTATGTGGTGGCCTAATACCTGCTGCATTATATTGTGGCTAAGGAGTCCTATACTGCTGTGGAGCCTACTCACCCCAACTCTGGTTACCCTATCGTTGCCCTCCATAATTGGTCATATAATTCATGTCTCCATGCTGATGATGATGTTCTTGGTCTGCAGCCCATGGATAACCTATGGGTTGGCTAATGCAAGATGTGCATAAACCACTATTGGTAGTGTCTACAATATGAACCTGCTGCTTGACCCCTTATTATTCCACCTTATTTGTCAGGAAGCTCATTTGTGTCAATAAAGTGGCCACATTCTCCTCTAGAGTGTTGGACGGATTCAGAGGTACATAGTGTACCACTGGAGTGATAGGCGCATTTCTGGTCGTCCACCGGAGTTTTGAGCCATCTTGTCAAGCAAATTTTGGCCCTCTCTCCAAGTCTTGCTCAGAAAAGCCCCACCTACTGAAGGATCTACAATATTCTTAATACTATCGGAGATCCCCATGTAGAACCTTTGACCCAACATTTGCTTGTGAATCCCATGGTGAGGACACATAACAAGCATACCCTTGAATCTGCGCCAAGGTTCATGTAGTGTCTCCATTGGTTTCTGCTTGAAGATCACAATCTCATCAATTTGCTGAGCTGTCTTGTTAGGTGGATGAAACTTGTTGTGTCCTGAGTTGCAATAGAGTTTATGGGGAGTGAGTTTAGCCATACTTGTGTAGTCCCTGTAACCGAGAACGGAAAGAGCAATAGTCTGATGGCTTCCGGAGTCACATTCGGTTGCCTCTGTGTCTTGCATATCGAGTGAAAGTTCTTCGGGTGCTGTTGTGGATCTTGAACCTGAGACCTAGAGAATAATCCCTTATTTTGCATCAAGTGGAGCATTATGTTAGTAATCTGGAAAGACTCATCTTGAATTGCGGGCACAACGGTGGCAGTTGCAAAATTATCCGCTGTGGGTTGTGCCCAGTCATATAGTGCACCTTCCTGTGCCTCCTGCGCCTCTTGCATGTTTAACCCAACTTGCTGGTTTGGTTCGTTCATGTCACCCATGTCGAAGTCTAGTTTGATTGGTTGTTGAGATTGCTGAACTTGTTTGATAGCCTTGTTACGTGCCCGGAAAGTTTGCTCGGGGTCTGAGAGTCCTTCAATTAGTTCTCCAGTCCTTGCAGATTTTCTAGGCATGCACCTGAGTACCCAAATCAACAACCGTCAAGATATTCAATGTAAAGTGTAGAAAGAACCCGACTACACAAGAATCTTGAAGTTCTGTCAATGGCAATTGCTAATTCCGTTAACTCCCCGGCAACGGCGCCAAAATTGATTCACGTCCAAGCAACGGTAGTAGTCAATATAACCTTGTCTAATAAGTTTAGAATCGATCCCACAGAGAATTAACCTACCAATTGCAACTTTCACAACCCAAGAACACTTTCGAATCAAGTTCCCAAAATTTCGAATATATGTTTGTGTGATTTTTGAACAACTACCTTTGCAATAATTTAAAAAGGCTTAAAAGAAAGAATTAAATGCTGAGGAAAAAATATGGAGAAGGACTAAGGTATTGATTTCCCCTATTGATGGAATCCTTTCTCGTTATGCTCATACAAATTGTCAATATATTCTATCAATCATGAACGCTATTTATACAGTAACCCTCTCCCGAGCAATTAAGATAATTTACTAGTGCAGTCTCCCGAGCTACCCTAGCTAGCTTTAATTTGAATAGTTCACTTAGGATTGCACCCGAGACTTCGCTATTCCTAATCCCCTCTTTACGCCTGAAGTTATAGATTCCTCCAATAACCTTGGTGTGGTGTTGTTCAACAACATACCTAAATATGCACTCTTTTTCAAGTTATGCACACTAAATAGGCACAGCTAATTGGGGATCCTACCAATTAACTACAACAAGAACGAAGTTGAATAAATAGAAATCTAGCTAACAATTTGTAATTACATAAACAAGAAGTTCATCACTCAATATGTTCCATAAAAACCTTAGAAAAGGATTTAGCTACTCATGCTCAAAGAAACAAGAATAATATTTGAATTCATAAATAAATAGTTGATATAAAATAAAGGAATGAGTTGAGAGAGTTCTCTCTTACTAATTGTCTTGCAAAAGTAGTCAAAAATACAAGGCTTGCCTCTATTGGGCGAACTAGGAGTTAAAAACTGAATTTGTACACAACTAGGAAAGTATTTTGCAGCGCCTTCCGCGGTTCGTCCGCGGTCGCGGGCAAACCGCAAACAGAGCAATACTCTGATTCTTCCGAAAAGTTCAGAGAGCTTATTTTTTCGGGGTTCATCTGCCGTCGCGAGTGAACCGCGGATGACCAGTACTTCGGATTTATTCTTCAAATTTTCAAGCTCACTTCACTTCATCTTTTCACTTGGCCTTTTCATCAACATGTGACTCCAAAATAGCTCCTTTATCATTAATGGTTCATGTGTACCTATAATACACAATAAACACTAATCAAAGCATTTTGTCATGATAAACAATATCAATTCAACAACAAAGTGTGATTTTTTAGGGAATAATTATAGTCAAATTCACCTATTATCAACATCCAAGGAAGGCAGCAGGCGCGCAAATTATCCAATCCTGACACGGGGAGGAAGTGACAATAAATAACAATATCGGGTTCTATGAGTCTGGTAATTGGAATGAGTACAATCTAAGTCACTTAACGAGGATCCATTAGAGGGAAAGTCTGGTGCCAGCAGCTGCGGTAGTTCCAGATCCAATAGCGTATATTTAAGTTGTTGTAGTAAAAAAGCTCATAGTTGGACTTTGGGATTATCCGGCCGGTCCACCTTAGGTGTGCACCAGACGTCTCGTCACTTGTGTCGGCGATGCGATCCTGGCCTTAATTGTCCTGGTCGTGCCTTCGGCGCTATTACATTAAAGAAATTAGAGTGCTCAAAGGAAGCCTACGCTCTATATACATTAGCATGGGATAACATTATAGTATTTCGATCCTATTACGTTGGCCTTCAAGATCATAGTAATAATTAATAGGGACAGCCGGGGGCATTTGTATTTCATAGTCAGAGGTGAAATTCTTGGATTTATGAAAGACGAACAACTGCAAAAGCATTTAGCAAGGATGTTTTCATTAATCTATAATAAAAGTTGGGGGCTCGAAGATGATCAGTTACCGTCCTAGTCTCGACCATAAACAATGTCGGCCATGGATTGACAGCTGTTGCTTTTAGGACTCCGCTGGCACCTATGAGAAATCAAAGTTTTTGGGTTTCGGGGGGAGTATGGTTGCAAGGCTCAATCTTAAAGGAATTGACAGAAGAGCACCACCAGGAGTGGAGCCTGCGGCTTAATTTGACTCAACACGGAGAAACTTACCAAGTCTAGACATAGTAATGATTAAAAGACTGAGAGCTCTTTCTTGATTCTATGGGTGGTGGTGCATGGCCGTTCTTAGCTGGTGGAGCAATTTGTCTGGTTAATTTTGTATACGAACGAGACCTCAGCCTGCTAACTAGCTATGCGGAGGTATCCCTTCGCGGCCAACTTGTTAGAGGGACTACAACCTTTTAGGCCGCGGAATTTTGATGCAATAACAGGTCTGTCATGCCCTTAGATATTCTGGGCCACACACGCGGTACACTGATGTATTCAACGAGTTTATAGCCTTGGCCGACAGGCCCAGGTAATCTTTGAAATTTCATTGTGATGGGGATAGATCATTGCAATTATTGGTCTTCAATGAGGATTTCCTAGTAAGCGTGAGTCATCAGCTCGCATTGACTATGCCCCGCACTTTTTACACACCGCCCGTCGCTCCTACCGATTGAATGATCCGGTGAAATGTTCAGATCGCGGCAACGTGGGCGGTTCACTGCCCGCGACGTCACAAGAAGTCCATCGAACCTTATCATTCAGAGGAAGGAGAAGTCTTAACAAGGTTTCCATAGGTGATCCTGCGGAAGGATCATAGTTGAAACCTACAAAGCAGAATGACCCGCGGACCTATTTAAACAGTGGGGAGCAGCGCGGTCAAGGTGCTTCAGCCTCCATCCAAAAGGCTCCATCCTATCCCCCGCGCATGCGCTTGCGTGCGTGTCAGGTGATTAATGAACCCCGGCGTGAAAAGCGTCAAGAAATACTAAGTTGAAAGCCTGCCCCTCGTGCCCCATTTGCGGCGCACTCAGGGGGACTTGTGCTTCTTTTGAAACACAAACGACTCTCGACAATGGATATCTCAGCTCTCTCATCGATGAAGAATGTAGCGAAATGTGATACTTGGTGTGAATTGCAGAATCCTATGAAACATCAAGTATTTGAACGCAATTTACACCCGAAGCCATCAGGCCGAGGGCACATTTGCCTGGGCGTCATGCATCGTATTGCCCCCGTGCACCATGCCATTCTCATGGTCGTGGTAGTGTCGTGGAGAAGATACTAGCCTCTCGTGCGCCCCGAGTGTGCGGTTGGCCTAAATGCAAGTCCATGGCGATGGACGTCACGACAAGTGGTGGTTGAAACTCACCTCTCATAATGTCGTGGCTCCAACCGGTCGCACGTTTGGGCTCCATGACCCTTATCGCGCTTAGGCGCTCTGACCGCAACCCCAGGATAGGCGGGACTACTCGCTGAGTTTAAGCATATCAATAAGCGGATTAAAATAAACTTACAAGGATTCCCCTAGTAACGGCGAGCAAACCGGGAACAACCCTTCCTTAGAATCGGGCAGCTCTGCCATCCGAATTGTAGTCTGGAGAAGCGGCCTCAGTGGCGGACCGGGCCCAAGTCCCCTGGAAGGGGGCGTCAGAGAGGGTGAAAGCCCCATTATGCTCGGACCCTATCACACCACGAGGCACTGTCTATGAGTCGGGTTGTTTGGGATTGCAGCCCAAATCGGGCGGTGAATTTCGTCCAAGGCTAAATACGGGCAAGACACCGATAGCGAAGAAGTACCACGATGGAAAAATGAAAAGGACTTTGAAAAGAGAGTCAAGAAGTGCTTGAACATTTCGGGAGGGAAGCGGATAGGGGCGGGCGATGGGCTCCGGTCGGATGTGAAACGGTGTTGAGCCGCTCCGCCGATCGACTCGGGGTGTGGACCAATGTGGATTGGGGTAGGGGGGCGGCCAAAGCTTGGCCTTTTGATATTCTCATGGAGCGGAGTCTCCTAGATTATGGTAGGCGGCGCGCGCCTCTGGTGTGCTTCATCATTTCTGCACTCCGGATGCTGGCCTGTGGGCTCCCCATTTGACCCCTCTTGAAACACGGACTAAAGAGTCTAACATGTGTGAGAGTCAATGGGAAAGTAAACCCGTAAGGCATAAGGAAGCTAATTGGTGGGATCCCTCTGATGGGTGCACTGCCGACCGACCTTGATCTTCTATAAAGGGTTCGAGTGTGAGCATACATGTCGGGATCCGAAGGATGGTGAACTATACTTGAGCGAGGTGAAGCCAGAGGAAAGTCTGGTGGAGGCCCGCAGCGATACTGACGTGCAAATTGTTCGTCTGACTTGGGTATAGGGGCAAAAGACTAATCGAACCGTCTAGTAGCTGGTTCCCTCTGATGTTTCCCTCAGGATTGCTAGAGGTCGCATGTGAGTTCTATCGGGTAAAGCCAATGATTAGAGGCATTGGGGGCGCAACGCCCTCGACCTATTCTGAAACTTTAAATTGGTAGAATGGCGCGGCTGCTTTGTTGAGCCACACCACATAATCAAGAGCTCAAAGTGGCCCATTGTTGGTAAGCAGAACTGGTGATGCAAGATGAACCGAAAGCCGGGTTACAGTGCCAAACTATGCGCTAACCTAGATCCTACAAAGGGTGTAGGTCGATTAAGACAGTAGGACGGTAGTCATGGAAGTCGAAATCCTCTAAGGAGTGTATAACAACTCACCTGCCGAATCAACTAGCCCCGAAAATGGAGGACACTTAACCGTGCGACCTATAACCGGCCGTCGGGGCAACTGCCAGGGTCCGTTGAGTAGGAAGGCGCAGCGGTCATTGCAAAACATTTTGCATAAGCCTAGGTAGAGCGGCCATTGGTGCAGAACTTGGTGGTAGTAGCAAATGTTCAAATGAGAACTTTGAAGGCTGAAGATGGGAAAGGTTCCATGTGAATGGCAATTGCACATGGGTTAGTCGATTCTAAGGGTCGGGGGAACCCCGACAGATAGCGCGTTTCATATGTACTCCGAAAAGGAATTGGGTTAAAATTCTTGAACCGGGACGTGGCGGTTGATGACAACATTAGGAATTCTGGAGATGTCGGTGGGAACCTAAGGAATAGTTATCTTTTCTGTTTAACAACCTACCCACCCTAGAAACGACTCAGCCATAGGTAGGGTCCAGCGGCAAAAAGAGCACTACACGTTGCATATTTTCCGGTGCACCCCCGATGGCCGTTGAAAATTTGGAGGACCTAGTGCCGTCCACGACCGGTCGTACTCATAACCGCATCAGGTCTCCAAGGTGAAAAGCCTCTGGTCGATGGTAGAATGTAGGAAAGGGAAGTCAGCAAAATGGATCCGTAACTTCGGGAAAATGATTGCCTCTAAGGGCTAGGCACGGGGGTCCCAGTGCCGATCCCGTCGGCTATCGGCAAAGTGCTAGAGCTGCTTCTATGGTGAAAGCAGGTCACCACGTGGCGACCGGGGGACGGACTGGGAATGGTTCCTTCGGGGCCTTTCCCGAGCGTCGAACAACCAACTCAAAACTGGTACAGACAAGGTAATCGAAATTTTAAATTAAAATAAAGCATCGCGATGGTCCCTACAGATTTTTACGCAATGTGATTTCTGTCCAGTGCTCTGAATGTCAAAGTGATGAAATTCAACCAAGTGCGGGTAAACAGCGGGAGTAACTATGACTCTCTTAAGGTAGCCAAATGCCTCGCCATCTAATTAGTGACGCGCATGAATGGATTAAAGAGATTCCCATTGTCCCTGTATACTGTCCAGCGAACCCACAGTCAAGAAAACGAGCTTGGCAGAATCAGCAGGAAAGAAGACCCTGTTGAGCTTGACTCTGGTCGGAATTTGTTAAATGTCTTAAGAAGTGTAGTATAAGCAGGAGCCGAAAGGCGAAGGTGAAATACCACTAATTTTAATGATATTTTACTTATTTTGTTATTCAGAAGCGGGGTACTACCCTATTTTTGGACACAAGGCTTACTTGCAAGCCGATCCGGGCGGAAGACATTGTTAGGTAGGGAGTTTGGCTGGGGAGCACATCTGTTAAAAGATAATGCATGTGTCCTACGATGAGCTCAATGAGAATAAATATCTTGTGTGGAATAGAAGGGTAAAAACTTGTTTGATTCTTATTTCCAGTACGAATACAAACCATGAGTGTGGCATAATGATCCATTATATCTTCGAAATTCGAAGCTAGAGGTGTCAGAAAGGTTGCCACAGGGACAACTAGCTTGTAGCAGCCAAGCGGTCATAGCGACATTGCTTTTTGATCCTTCGATGTCAGCTCTCCCTATCATTGTGAAGCAGAATTGACAAAGTGTTGGATTGTTCACCCACCAATAGGGAACGTGAGATGGGTTTAGACCGTCATGAGACAGGTTAGTTTTACCCTACTGATGATAGTGTCGCAATAGTAATTCAACTTAGTACGAGAGGAACCGTTGATTCGCACAATTTGTCATCGTGCTTGGTAGAAAAGCCAGTGGCGCAAAGCTACCCTGCGCTGGATTTTGACTGAATGCCTTTAAGTTAGAATCCGGGATAGAAGCGACGCATGCGCCGGCTTTGGCTAGCTGCCCCGCAGTAGGGGCCTTTGGCCCTGAAGGGCATCTGTAGTTTGCTAAGTCATCACGGCGGAAGAGCCGCGGTGGCCGTCTTGAAGTACAATTTCCATTGAGCGGCGAGTAGAATCCTTTGTAGATGACTTAAATACGCGATGGGGTATTGTAAGTGGCAGAGTGGCCTTGCTGTCACAATCCACAGAGATTCAGCCCTTTGTCACTCTTATTCGTCCCTCCCCCTCCAATCCAATCAATTTCTACCTTTTCAAAAAGATCTTTAGTCCTCTCTTGATACAAAATAATATACTAAGTGTTCGAAAACTTTACAAGTCCTCAAGACTGTGGGAACTATACAATTTGTGTATTAGGTAGACAATGGGACCTAACACTTAGTCATGTCGAGGGAATGGCTATATGTGAATACACTACTAGCGGCTTCTCGGTGTGTCATTTCCGAGGTCGAGGCCTATGCCAAAGGGCGATGTGTGCAAATAGTTATTTCTAGGGGTGTTGCTAGAGAGGCCAAAGCCCAATGCACCGCGGGCGTGGCCATGGCATGGCACAAGGCATCGCTCGAGAGGCAAAGTCCTATGCCAAAGGCATGGCAGGACATTGCAGGACATGGCAGGACATGGCAGGGCATGGCTGTGGCACGGGTCAGGATGTGGCAGACCATGGCAAGGCGTAGCCATGGCACGGGTCAAGACGGGACAGGACGTGGCAAGCCATGGTAGTGCATGGCAGTGCATGGCCATGGCACGGGTTAAGACGTGGCAGGAATTGGCAGGCCATGGTAGTGCATGGCTATGGCACGGGTCAGTACGTGGTAGGACGAGGCAGTCCATGGCATTGCATGGCCATGGAACCGGTCAAGATGTGGCAGGACGGGGCATGCCATGGCAGTGCATGGCCGTGGCACGGGTCAGGACGTGGCAGGCCATTGCAGGGCGTGGCCATGGCACGGGCTAGGACGTGGCAGGACATGGTAGGCAACGGCAGTGATCGGCCATGGCACAGGTCAGGCCATGGCAGTACATGGCCATGGCACATGTAAGGACGTGGCAGGCCATGGCAGACCATGGCAGTGCATAGCCGTGGCGCAGGTAAGGACATGGCAGGACGTGGAAGTGAATGGCCATGGCACGGGTCAGGACGTGGCAGGCCATGGTAGTGCATGGCCATGGCACGTGTCAATACGTGGCAGGCCATGTCAGTGCATGGCCATGGCACGGGTCAGGACGTGGCAGGGCGTGGCCATGGCACGGGTTAGGACGTGGCAGGCCATGGTAGGTTGTGACCATGGCATGGGTCAGGACGTGGCAAGCCTTGGCAGTGCATGGCCATGGCACGGGTCAGGACGTGGCAGGCCATGGAAGTACATGGCCATGGCACGGGTCAGGACATAGCATGGCAGGGCAGGGCGTGGCCATGACATAGGTCAGGACGTAGTAGGCTATGGCTGTGCATGGCCATGGCATGGGTTAGGATGTGGCAGGTCATGGCAGTGCATGGCCTTTGAGTGGGACAGGACGTTGCAGGCCATATTAGTGCATGGCCATGGCATAGGCCAGGATGTGACAGGACATGGCAGGGCGTGGCCATGGCACAGGTCAGGACGTTGCTAGACGTGGCAGGCCTTGGCAGGGCGTGGCCATGGCACGTGTCAAGAAGTGGTAGGCCATGGCAGTGAATAGCCATGTCACGGGTCACGACGTGGCAGGCCATGGCAGTGCATGGCCGTGGCACAGGTCAGGACGTGGCAGGCTATGGCAGTACATGGCCTTGGCACGGGCTATGACGTCGCAGGCCATGGCAAGGTGTGGCCATGGCACGAGTTAGGGTGTGTCAGGCCATGGCAGGGCATGGTAGGGTGTGGCCGTGGCACGGGCCAGGACGTCACAGGCCATGGCAGTGTATGGCTATGGCACTGGTTAGAATGTGGCAGGCCAAGGCAGTGCATGGCCCTGGCACAGGTCAGGATGTGGCAGGCCATGGCAGTGCATGGCCATAATACGGGCTAGGACCTATTAGGGCGTGGCCATGGCACGAGTTAGGATGTGGCAGGCCATGGCAGTGCATGGCCATGGCACGGGTCACGACGTGGCACGCCATAGCAGTGCATGGCCATGGCACGGGTCAAGACGTGGTAGGCCATGGCAGGGCCTGGCCATGGCACGGGTCAAGACGTGGTAGGACGTGGCAGGACATGGCAAGGCGTGGCCATGGCATGGGTCAATACGTGGTAGGCCATGGCAGTTCATGGTCGTGGCACGGGTTAGGACGTGGCAGGCCATGGTAGTGCATGGCCATTGAACGTGGCAGGCCATGGCTGGGTGTGGCCATGGCACAGATCAGGGTGTAGCAGGGCGTGGTGTGGCGTAGCCATGGCACGGGTAAGGACGTGGCATGCCATGGCTGTGCATGGCCATGGCTCGGGTTAGGACGTGGCAGGTAATGGCAAGGCATGGCCATGACACGGGTCAGGACGTGGGAGGCCAGGACAGGGCGTGGCCATGGCACTAGTCAGGACGTGACAAGCTATGGCAGTGCATGGCCATGGCACGGGTTAGGTGGAAGGCCATGGTAGTGCATGGCCTTGGAATGGGTTAGGACGTTGCAGGCCATGGCCATGCATAGCCGTGGAACGGGTCAAAACTTGGCTAGCCGTGGCAGGGCGTGGCCATGGCACGGATCAAGACGTGGCAGGAAGGGGCAGGACATGGCAGGACATGGCCATGGCACGGGTCAGGACGTGGCAGGCCATATCTGTGCATGGCCATGGCACGGGTTAGGAAGTGGCAGACCGTGGAAGTGCGTAGCCATGGCACGGGTCAGGACGTGGCACGCCGTGGCAGTGCTTGGCCATGGAACGGGCCAGGACGTGGCAGGCTATGGCTGGTCATGCCCATGGCACGGTTCAGGGCGTGATAGGCCATGTCACGGCGTGGCAGGGCATAGCCATGGCACGGGTCAGGACGTGCCAGGCCATGGTTGGGCATGGCCATGGCACGGATCAGGACGTGGCAGGCGATGGCAGTGTATGGCCATGGCACGGGTCTGGACGTGGCAGGCCATAGCTGTGCATGGCCAAAACACGGGTTAGGACGTGGCAGGACATGGCAGGGCGTGGCCATGGCACGGGTCAGGGCGTGGCAGGCCATGTCAGGGCGTGGTAGGTTGTGGCCACGGCATGCATCATGACGTGGCAGGCCATGGCAGTGCTTGGCCTTGGGACGGGTCAGGACGTGGCAGGCCATGGCAGTCAATGGCCATGGTACGCGTCAAGATATGGCAGGTCGTGGCCATGGCACGGGTCAGAACGTGGCAGGCCATGGCAATGCATGGCCATAGCACGGGTCAGGACGTGGCAGGCCATAGCAGTGCATGGCCATGGAACGGGTCAAGACGTGGCAGGCCATGGTAGGTCGTGGCCACGACACAGGTCAAGACGTGGCAGGACGTGGCATGACAAGGCAGGGCGTGGCCGTGGCACGGGGCAAGATGTGGAAGGCCATGGCAGTGCATAGCTATGGCACGGGTCAGGACGTGGCAGGCCATGGCAGTGCATGGCCATGGAACGAGTCAGGACGTGACATGCCATGGCTGGGCGTTGCCAGGCACAGGTTAGGGCGTGGCAGGCCATGGCAGGGCGTGGCAGGGCATATCCATGGCACGAGTCAGGATGAGGCAAGCCATGGCTGTGCATGGCCATCGCACGGGTCAGGACGTAGCAGGTCATGGCAGTGCATGGCCATGGCACTGGTCAGGACGTGGCAGACTATGGGAATTCATGGCCATTACACGTATTAGGATGTGGCAGGCCATGGTAGGGCATAGTAAGGTTTGGCCATGGCACGGGTCAGGACGTGGTAGGCCATGGCGGTGCATGACTATAGCACCGGTCACGATGTGGCAGGCCATGGTAGTGCTTGGCCTTGGCACGGGTCAGGACGTGGCAGGCTATGGCAGTGCATGGCCAAGGCATGGGTCATGACATGGTAGGGCGTGGCAATGGAACGGGTTAGGATGTGGCAGGCCATGACAGTGCATGGTCATGGCACGGGTCACGATGTGGCACGCCATGGCAGTAGATAAATATGGCACTGGTAAGGACGTGGCAGGCCATGGCAATTCATGGCCATGGTATGAGTCAGGACGTGGCGGGACATAGCTGTGCAAGGCCATGGCACGGGTCAAGACGTGGCAGACCATGGCAGGGCATGGCCATGGCATGGGTAAAGAAGTGGCAGGACGTGACAGGACATAGCAGGGTGTGGCCATGGCACGGGTCAGGACGTGGCAGGCCATGGTAGAGCATGGCCATGGCATGGGTCAGGATGTGGTAGGTCATGGAAGTGCATGGCCATGGCACGGGTCAGGTCGTGGTGGGCCATTGTAGTGCATGGACATAAAACAGGTCAGGACATGCAGGGCCATGGCATAGCGTGGCCAAGGCACGGGTCAGGGCGTGGCAGGCCATGGCAGGGCGTGGCAGGGCGTACCCATTGCACGGGTCAGGACGTGGCAGGCCATGGCAATGCATGGCTATGGCACGATTCATGATGTGGCAGGGCGTGGCAATGGCACGGTTCAGGACGTGGCAGGTCATGGAAGTGCATGGCCATGGCACGGGTCAAGATGTGGCAGGCCATGGCAATGCATGGCTATGACACGGGCCAAGACGTGGCCAAGGCATGGGCCAGGACGTGGCCAAGGTACGGGTCAGGACGTGGCAGGCCATGGAAGTACATGGCCATGGCACGAGTCAGGATGTGGCAGGTCATAGCAGTGCATAGCCATGGCATAGGTTAGGACGTGGCAGGCCATGGCAGGGTGTCGCCATGGTGCGAGTCAAGATGTGGCAGGACGTGGCAGTACAAGGCAGGGCGTGGCCACTGCAGGGTTAGGACGTGGCCTTGGCATGGGTCAGGATGCAGCATGCAATGGCAGTGTATGGCCATCGCACGGGTCAAGACGTGGTAGGCCATGGTAATGCATGGCCATGGAACGGGTCTGGATATGGCAGGCCATGGCACGGCATGGCCATGGCACGGGTCAGGGCGTAGCCCTGGCACAGGTTAGGACGTGGCAGACAATGGCAAGACGTGGCCATGGCATGGGTCAGGACGTGGCAGGCCAGGGCAGGGCGTGGTAGGGAATGGCTATAGCACTGGTCAGGACGTGGAAGGCCATTGCCGTGCATGGCCATGGCATGGGTCAGGATGTAGCAGGCCATGGTAGTGCCATGGAACGGGTCAGGACGTTGCAGGCCATGGCAGTGCATGTCCATTGCACGGGTCAGGACGTGGCTAGCCATGGAGAGGGCATGGCTATGGCATGGGTCAAGATGTCGCAGGACGTGGCAGGCCATGGCAGGGCGTGGCCATGTCACGGGTCA
The DNA here is from genome assembly GCA_032618575.1 of Nicotiana noctiflora. Taxonomy (NCBI): domain Eukaryota; kingdom Viridiplantae; phylum Streptophyta; class Magnoliopsida; order Solanales; family Solanaceae; genus Nicotiana; species Nicotiana noctiflora. The sequence goes on along the minus strand of JASVEL010009310.1, from coordinate 311,263 downwards.
GGACGTTGCAGGCCATGGCAGTTTATGGCCATGGCACGGGTCAGGACGTGGCAGGCCACAGCAGTGCATGGCCCTGGCACGAGTCAGGACGTTGCAGGCCATAGCAGTGCATGGCCATGGCACAGGTCATAACGTGCCAGGCTTTGGTATTGCGTGGCCATGGCACGGGTCAGGGCGTGGCAGGCCATGGCAGGACATGGAAGTGTGTGGCCATGGCACGAGTCAGGACGTGGCAGGCCATGGCAGTTAATGGCGGTTGCACGGGTCAAGATGTGTTAGGTCATGGTAGTGCATGGCCTTGTCAAGGGTCAGGACGTGGCAGGCCATGGTAGTGCATGGCCATGGCACAGGTCAGGACGTGGAAGGCCATGGCAAGGCATGGCCATGGCACGGGTCAGGACGTGGAAGGCCATGGCACTGCATGGCCTTGGTATGGGTCAGGACGTGGCAAGACATAGCAGTACATGGCCCTGGCACGGGTCAAGACGTCGCAGGACATGGTAGGGTGTGGCCATGGCATGGGTCAAGACGTGGCAGGACATGGCAGGGCGTGGCCATGGCAAGGGTTAGGACGTGGCAGGGCATGGCAGTGCATGGTCGTGGAACGGGTCAGGACGTGGCTGGTCATGATAGTGCATGGCCATGGCAAGGGTCAGGATATGGTGGGCCATGGCGTTGTATGGCCGTGGAACGGGTCAGGACGTGCCAGGCCATGGCAGGGCATGGCCATGGCACGGGTCAGGGCATGGCTAGCTATGGTAGGGCGTGGCAGGGCGTAGCCATGGCACGGGTCAGGACGTGGCATGCTATGGCAGTGCATGGCTATGGCATGGGTCAGGACGTGGCAGGCCATGGTAGTGCATGGCTTTGGCATAGGTTAGGACTTGGCAAGCCATGGCAGTGCATGGCCATGGCACGGTTCAGGACGTGGCAGGCCGTGGTAGTGCTTGGCCATGGCATGGGTCAGGACGTGGCAGGCTGTGGCAGTGCATGGCGATGTCGTGGGTCAGAACGTGGCAGGCCATAGCAGTACATAGCCATGGCATGGGTCAGGTCGTGGCAGGCCATGGCAGGACGTGGCCATGGCACGGGTCAGGACGGGGTAGGACATGGCAGGCCTTGAAAGTGCATGGCCATGGCTCGGGTCAGGCCATGGCAGTGCATGGCCATGGCACACATAAGGACATAGCAGGCCATGGCAGTGCATGGTCATGGCACAGGTAAGGACGTGGCAGGACGTGGCAGTGCATGGCCATGGCACGGGTCAGGACGTGGGAGGACGTGGCAGTGCATGGCCATGGCACAGGTTACGACGTGGCAGGCCATGACATTGCATGGCCATGGAATAGTTTAGGACGTGGCAGGCCATCGCAGTGTATGGCCATCGCACGGGTCAAGACGTGGCAGGCCCTGGCAGGTCGTGGCCATTGCACGGGTTATGATGTGATAGGCCATGGTAGGGCGTGGTTACGGCACGTGTCATGACGTGGTAGGTCGTGGCAGTGCATGGCCATGGCATGGGTCAGGACGTGGCAGGCCAGGGCAGGGCATGGTAGGGCGTGGCCAGAGCACTGGTCAGGACGTGGCAGGCCATTGCAATGCATGGCCATGCCACGGGTCAGGACGTGGCAGGCCATGGTAGTGCATTGCCTTGGAACGGGTCAGGACGTTGCAGGCCATGGCAGTGCATGGCCATAGCACGGGTCAGGACGTGGCTAGACATGGCAGGGCGTGGCTATGGCATGGGTTAGGACGTTGCAGGCCATGGCAGTTTATGGCCATGGCAGTTTATGGACGTAGCTAGCCATGGCACGACGTGGCAGGCCATGGCAGGGCGTGGCCATGGCACGGGTCAGGACGTTGCAGGCCATGGCACGGGTTAGGACGTGGCAGGCCATAGTAGTGCGTGGCCATGGCACGAGTCAGGACGCGGCATGCCATAGTAGTGCATAGCCATGGTACGAGTTTGGACGTGGCAGGCTATAACAGGGCGTCGCCAGGGCACGCGTCAGGGCGTGGTAGGCCATGGTAGGGTGTGGCAGGGTGTGGCCATGGATCGATTTAGGACGTGGCAGGCCATGGTAGTGCATGGCTATTGCACGGGTCTTAATGTGGTAGGTCATGGCAGTGCATGTCCTTGGTACGGGTCAGGACGTGGCAGGCTATGGCACTGGTCAGGACGTAGCAGGGCGTGGCCATGGCACGGGTCAGGACGTGGCAGGCCATGGCAGTGCATGGCCATGGCACGGGTCAGGAGGTGGCAGGCCATAGCAATGCATGGCAATGGAATGGGTCAGGACATCGCAGGACATGGCAGGGCGTGGCCATGGCACGGGTCAAGATGTGGTAGGACGTGGCTGGACATGGCAAGGCGTGGCCATGGCACGGGTCAGGACGTCGCAGGGCATGGCAGTGCATGGCCATGGCACGGGTCAGGACGTGGCAGGCCATGATAGTGCATGGCTATGGCAAGGGTCAGGACGTGGTAGGCCATGGCAGTGCATGGCCATGGAACTGGTCAGGACGTGCCAGGCTATGGCAGGGCATGGCCATGGCACGAGTCAGGATGTGGCCAAGGCACGGGTCAGGACGTGGCAGGCCATGGAAGTACATGGCCATGGAACGAGTCAGGATGTGGCAGGCCATAGCATTGCATAGCCATGGCATAGGTTAGGACGTGGCAGGCCATGGCAGGGTGTCGCCATGGTGCGAGTCAAGATGTGGCAGGACAAGGCAGGGCGTGGCCATTGCACGGTTAGGATGTGGCCTTGGCACGGGTCAGGATGCAGCATGCAATAGCAGTGCATGGCCATGGCACGGGTCAGGACGTGGTAGTCCATGGTAGTGCATGGCCGTGGAACGGGTCCGGATATGGCAGGCCATGGCACGGCATGGCCATGGCACGGGTCAGGACATGGCAGGACATGATAGTGCATGGCCATGGCAAGGGTAAGGACATGGCAGGCCATGGCACTGCATGGCCATGGAACGGGTCAGGACGTGCCAGGCCATGGCAGGGCATGGCCATGGCACGGGCCAGGGCATGGTAGTGCATGGCTTTGGCATAGGTTAGGACGTGGCAGGCCATGGTAGTGCATGGCCATGGCACGGGTCAGGACGTGGCAGTCCGTGGCAGTGCTTGGCCATGGCATGGGTCAGGACGTGGCAGGCTGTGGCAGTGCATGGCGATGTCGTGGGTCAGGACGTGGCAGGCCATAGCAGTACATGGCCATAGCACGGGTCAGGTCGTGGCAGGCCATGGCAGGACGTGGCCTTGGCACGGGACAGGACGGGGTAGGACGTGGCAGGCCATGGAAGTGCATGGCCATGGCTCGGGTCAGGCCATCGCAGTACATGGCCATGGCATACATAAGGACATAGCAGGCCATGGTAGTGCATGGCCATGGCACAGGTAAGGACGTGGTTGGACGTGGCAGTGCATGGCCATGGCACGGGTCAGGACGTGGGAGGACGTGGTAGTGCATGGCCATGGCGCAGGTCAGGACGTGGCAAGCCATGACATTGCATGGCCATGGCATAGTTCAGGACGTGGCAGGCCATGGCAGTGTATGGCCATCGCACGGGTCTAGACGTGGCAGGCCATGGCAGGTCGTGGCCATGGCACGGGTTATGATATGGTAGGCCATGGCAGGGCGTGGTTACGGCACGTGTCGTGACGTGGTAGGACATGGCAGTGCATGGCAATGGCATCGGTCAGGACGTGGCAGGCTAGGGCAGGGCGTGATAGGGCGTGGCCAGAGCACTGGTCAGGACGTGGCAGGCCATTGTAGTGCATGGCCATGCCACGGGTCAGGACGTGGCTGGCCATGGTAGTGCATTGCCTTGGAACGGGTCAGGACGTTGCAGGCCATGGCAGTGCATGGCCATGGCACGGGTCAGGACGTGGCTAGATATTGCATGGCGTGGCTATGGCATGGGTCAGGACGTTGCAGGCCATGTCAATTTATGGCCATGGCAGTTTATGGACGTAGCTAGCCATAGCATGACGTGGCAGGCCATGGCAGGGCGTGGCCATGGCACGGGTCAGGACGTTGCAGGCCATGGCACGGGTCAGGACGTTGCAGGCCATGGCACGGGTTAGGACGTGGCAGGCCATAGTAGTGCGTGGCCATGGCACGAGTCAGGATGTGGCATTCCATAGTAGTCCATAGCCATGGTACGGGTTTGGACGTGGTAGGCTATAACAGGGCGTCGCCATGGCACGGGTCAGGGTGTGGTAGGCCATAGTAAGGCGTGGCAGGGTGTGGCCATGGCTTCAGTTAGGACGTGGTAGGCCATGGCAGTGCATGGCTATTGCACGGGTCAGGATGTGGTAGGTCATGGCGGTGCATGGCCTTGGCACGGGTCAGGACGTGGCAGGCCACGGCAGTGTATGGCCATGGCACGGGTCAGGACGTGGTAGGCCATGGCAGTGCATGGCCATGGCACGGGTCAGGACGTGGCAGGACGTGGCTAGACATTGCAGGGCGTGGCCATGGAACGGGTCAGGACGTGGCAGGGCATGGCAGTGCATGGACATGGCACGGGTCAGAACGTGGCAGGCCATGATAGTGCATGGCCATTGCAAGGGTCAGGACGTGGCAGGCCATGGCAGTGCATGGCCATGGAATGGGTTAGGACATGCCAGGCTATGGCAGGGCATGGCCATGGCACGGGTCAGGGCATGGCAGGGCGTGGCAGGGCTTAGCCATAGCACGGGTCAGGACGTTGTAGGCTTTGGCAGTGCATGGCTATGGCACAGCTCAGGACATGGCAGGGCATGGCAGTGTATGGCTTTGGCATAGGTTAGGACGTGGTAGGCCATGACAGTGCATGGCCATGGCATGGGTCCGGACGTGGTAAGCCATGGTAGTGCTTGGGCATGGCATGGGTCAGGACGTGGCAGGCCATGGCGGTGCATGGCTATGGCATGGGTCAGGACGTGGCAGGCCATAACAATGCATGGCCATAGCACGGGTCAGGACGTGGTAGGCCATAGCAGGACGTGGCCATGGCACGGGTTAGGATGTGGTAGGACGTGGCAGGCCATGGTAGTGCATAGCCATGGCTCGGGTCACGCCATGGCAGTGCATGGCCATGGCACACGTAAGGACGTGGCATGGCATAGGTAAGGACGTGGCAGGACGTTGTAGTGCATGGCCATGGCACGAGTCAGGATGTGGCAGGCCATGGTAGTGCGTGGCCATGGCATGGGTCAAGGCGTGGCAAACCATGGCAGGGCGTGGAAGGGTGTGGCCATGGCACGAGCCAGGACGTGGCAGCACATGGCAGTGCATGGCTATTTCACCGGTAAGGATGTGTTAGGTCATGGCAGTGCATGGCCTTGGTACGGGTCAGGACGTGGCAGGCCGTGGAAGTGTATGGCCTTGGTACGGGTCAGGACGTGGCAGGCCATGGCAGTGCATGGCCATGGCACGGGCCAGGACGTGGCAGGGCATGGCCATAGCACGGGTCATGACGTGGAAGGCCATGGCACGGCATGGCCATGGCACGGGTTAGGACATGGCAGGCCATAGCAGTGCATAACCATGGCACGGGTCAAGACGTCACAGGACATGGTAGGGTGTGGCCATGGCACGGGTCAGGATGTGGCAGGACGTGGAAGGACATCGCACGTCGTGGCCATGGCACGGGTCAGGACGTGGCAGGGCACGGCAGAGCATGGCCATGGCACGGGTCAGGACGTGGCAGGCCATGATAGTGCATGGCCATGGCAAGGGTCAGGACGTGACAGGCCATGGCAGTGCATGGCCATGGAAAGGGTCACGAGATGCTAGGCCATGGCAGGGCATGGCCATGGCACGGGTCAGGGCATGGCTAGCCATGGTAGGGCGTTGCATGGTGTAGCCATGGCACGAGTCAGGACGTGGCAGGTTGTGGCAGTGCATGGCTATGGCACAAGTCAGGACGTGGTAGGCCATGGCAGTGCATGGCTTTTACATAGGTTAGGACATGGCAAGCCTTGGTAGTGCATGGCCATGGCACGGGTCAGGAAGTGGCAGGCTATGGTAGTGCTTGGCCATGGCATGGGTCAGGACGTGGCAGGCTATGGCAGTGCATGGCTATGGCACAGGTCAGGACATGGCAGGCCATGGCAATGCATGGCTTTGGCATAGGTTAGGACGTGGTATGCCATGACAGTGCATGGCCATGGCATGGGTCCGGACGTTGCAAGCCATGGTAGTGCTTGGGCATGGCATGGGTCAGGACGTGGCAGACCATGGCAGTGCATGGCCATGGAATGGGTCACGACATGCTAGGCCATGGCAGGGCATGGCCATGGCACGGGTTAGGGCATGGCTAGCCATGGTAGGGCGTGGCATGGTGTAGCCATGGCACTAGTCAGGACGTGGCAGGTTGTGGCAGTGCATGGCTATGGCACGGGTCAGGACGTGGTAGGCCATGGTAGTGCATGGCTTTTACATAGGTTAGGACATGGCAAGCCTTGGTAGTGCATGGCCATGGCACGGGTCAGGACGTGGCAGGCTATGGTAGTGCTTGGCCATGGCATGGGTCAGGACGTGGCAGGCTATGGCAGTGCATGGCTATGGCACAGGTCAGGACATGGCAGGCCATGGCAGTGCATGGCTTTGGCATAGGTTAGGACGTGGTATACCATGACAGTGCATGGCCATGGCATGGGTCCGGACGTGGCCAGCCATGGTAGTGCTTGGGCATGGCATGGGTCAGGACATGGTAGGCCATGGCAGTGCATGGCCATGGCATGGGTCAGGACGTGGCCTATGGCACGGCATGGCCATGGCACGGGTCAGGGTGTGGCAGGGCGTAGCCGTGGCACGGGTCAGGACGTGGCAGGAAATGGCAAGGCATAGCCATGGCATGGGTCAGGACGGGGTAGGCCAGGGCAGGGCGTGGTAGGGCATGGCCATAGCACTGGTCAGGACGTTGCAAGCCATTGCAGTGCATGGCTATGGCACGGTTTAGGACGTAGCAGGCCATGGTAGTGCATTGCCTTGGAACGGGTCAGGACGTTGCAGGCCATGGCAGTGCATGGCCATGGCACGGGTCAGGATGTGGCTAGCCATGGCAGGGCGTGGCCATGGCACGGGTCAAGACGTGGACGTGGAAGGCCATGGCAGGGCGTGGCCATGGCACATGTCAGGAAGTTGCAGGCCATGGCAGTTTATGGCCATGGCACGGGTCAGGACGTGGTAGGCCATAGCAGTGCATGGCCATGGCACGAGTTAGGACGTGGTAGGCCATAGCAGTGCATGGCCATGGCACGGGTCAGGACGAGGCAGGCCATGGTAGTGCGTGGCCATGGCACGGGTTATGGCATTGCAGGCCATGGAAGGGCATGGAAGGGTGTGGCCATTGCACGAGTCAGGACATGGCAGGCCATGGCAGTGCATGGCTATTGCACGAGTCAGGATGTGTTAGGTCATGGCAGTGCATGGCCTTGGCACGGGTCAAGACGTGGCAGGCCATGGCAGTGCATGGCCATGGCACGGGTCAGGACGTGGTAGGGCATGGCCATGGCACGGGTCAGGATATAGAAGGCCATGGCATGGGTCAAGACATCGTAGGACATGGTAGGGTGTGGCCATGGCATGGGTCAAGACGTGGCAGGACATGGCAGGACATGGCAGGGCGTGGCCATGGCATGTGTCAGGACGTGGTAGGGCATGGCAGTGCATGGCCATGGCAAGGGTCAGGACGTGGCAGGCCATGATATTGCATGGCCATGGAACGGGTCAGGATGTGCCAGGCCATGACATGGCATAGACATAGCACGGGTCAGGGTAAGGCTGGCCATGGTAGGGCGTGGCAGGGCGTAGCCATGGCACGGGTCAGGACGTGGCAGGCTATGGCAGTGCATGGTTATGGCACGGGTAAGGACGTGGCAGGCCATTGCAGTGCATGGATTTTGCATAGGTTAGGCCGTGGCAGGCCATGGCAGTGCATGGCCATGGCATGGGTTAGGACGTGGCAGTCCATGGTAATGCTTGGCCATGGCATGGCTCAGGACGTGGCAGGCTGTGGCAGTGCATGGCCACGGCATGGGTCAGGACGTGGCTGGCCATAGCAATACATGGCCACGGCACGGGTCAGGACGTGGCAGGCCATGGAAGGACGTGGACATGGCACGGGTCAGGACGTGGTAGGACGTGGCAGGCCATGGAAGTGCATGGCCATGGCTCGGGTCAGGCCATGGCAGTGCATGGCCATGGAACACGTAAGGACGTGGCAGGCCATGGCAGTGCATGGCCATAGCATAGTTAAGGATGTGGCAGTGCATGGCCATGGCACGGGTCAGGACATGGGAGGACGTGGCAGTGCATGGCCATGGCACGGGTCAGGACGTGGCAGGCCATGGCATTGCATGGCCATGGCATAGTTCTAGACGTGTCAAGCTATGGCAGTGTATAGCCATCGCATGGGTCAGGACGTGGCAGTCCATGGCAGGTCGTGGCCATGGCACGAGTTATGATATGGTAGGCCATGGGAGGGTGTGGTTATGGCACGTATCATGATGTGGTAGGCCATGGCAGTGCATGGCCATGTTGTGGGTCAGGATGTGGCAGGCCAGGGCAGGGCGTGGTAGGGCGTGGCCATAGCTCTAGTCAGGACGTGGCAGGCTATTGGAGTGCATGGCCATGCCACGGGTCAAGACGTGGCAAGCCATGGTAGTGCATTGCCTTGGAACGGGTGAGGACGTTGCAGGCCATGGCAGTGCATGGCCATAGCACGGGTCAGGACGTGGCTAGCCATGGCAAGGCGTGGCTATGGCACGAGTCAGGACATGGCAGGATGTGGCAGGCCATGGCAGGGTTTAGGACGTTGTAGGCCATAGAACTTTATAGCCATGGCATGGGTTACGACGTAGCAGGCCATAGTGGTGTGTGGCCATGGCACGAGTCGGGACGTGGCAGACCATAGTAGTGCATGGACATGGCACGGTTTTGGATGTGGCAGGCTATAATAGGGTGTGGCTGGCTATAATAGAGTGTGGCAGGGTGTGGCCATGGCACGAGTTAGGACGTGGCAGGCCATGGCAGTGCATGGCTATTGCACGGGTCAGGATGTGGTAGGTCATGGTGGTGCATGGCCTTGGCACGGGTCAGGACGTGGCAGGCCATGGCAGTGCATGGCCATGGCACGGGTCAGGACGTGGCAGGCCATGGCAGTGCATGGCCATGGCACGGGTCAGGACGTGGCAGGCCATAGCAGTGCATGGCCATAGCACGAGTCAATACATCACAGGACATGGCAGGGTGTGGCCATGGCACGGGTCAGGACGTGGCAGGGCATGACAGTGCATGGCCATGGCACGGGTCAGGACGTTGCAGGCCACGTTAGTGCATGGCCATGGCAAGGGTCAGGACGTAGCATGCCATGGCAGTGCATGGAGATGGCACGGGTCAGGAAGTGGAAGGCCATGGCACGACATGGCCATGGCACGGGTCAGGGCGTGGCAGGGCGTAGCCATGGCACGGGTCCGGACGTGGTAGGCAATGGCAAGGCGTGGCCATCGCATAGGTCAGGACGTGGTAGGCCAGGGCAGGGCGTGGTAGGGCGTGGCCATTGCATTGGTCAGGACGTTGCAGGCCATTGCAGTGCATGGCCATGGCACGGTTCAAGACGTAGCAAGCCATGGTAGTGCATTGCCTTGGAACGGGTCAGGATGTTGCAGGCCATGGTAGTGCATGGCCATGGCACGGGTCAGAACATGGCTAGCCATGGCAGGGCGTGGCCATGGCACGGGTCAAGACGTGGCAGGACGTGGTAGGACATGGCAGGGCGTGGCCATGGCACAGGTCAGGACGTTGCAGGCCATGGCAGTTTATGGCCATGGCACGGGTCATGACGTGGCAGGCCATAGCAATGCGTGGGCATGGCACGAGTTAGGATGTGGCAGGCCATAGCAGTGCATGGCCATGGCACGGGTCAGGATGTGGTAGGCCATGGTAGTGCGTGGCCATGGCACGGGTCAGGGCGTGGCAGGCCATGGCAGGGCGTGGAAGGGCGTGGCCATGGCACGGGTCAAGACGTGGACGTGGAAGGCCATGGCAGGGCGTGGCCATGGCACATGTTAGGAAGTTGCAGGCCATGGCAGTTTATGGCCATGGCACGGGTCAGGACATGGCAGGCCATAGCAGTGCATGGCCATGGCACGAGTTAGGACGTGGCAGGCCATAGCAGTGCATGGCCATGGCACGGGTCAGGACGAGGCAGGCCATGGTAGTGCGTGGCCATGGCACGGGTTAGGGCATGGCAGGCCATGGAAGGGCATGGAAGGGTGTGGCCATTGCACGAGTCAGGACATGGCAGGCCATGGTAGTGCATGGCTATTGCACGAGTCAGGATGTGTTAGGTCATGGCAGTGCATGGCCTTGGCACGGGTCAAGACGTGGCAGGCCATGGCAGTGCATGGCCATGGCACGGGTCAGGACGTGGCAGGGCATGGCCATGCCACGGGTCAGGATATGGAAGGCCATGGCACTGCATGGCCATGGAACGGGATAGGACGTCGCAGGCCATAGCAGTGCAAGGCCATGGCATGGGTCAAGACATCGTAGGATATGGTAGGGTGTGGCCATGGCATGGGTCAAGACGTGGCAGGACATGGCAGGACATGGCAGGGCATGGCCATGGCACGTGTCAGGATGTGGCAGGGCATGGCAGTGCATGGCCATGGCAAGGGTCAGGACGTGGCAGGCCATGATAGTGCATGGCCATGGAACGGGTCAGGATGTGCCAGGCCATGACAGGGCATAGCCAAAGCACGGGTCAGGGTAAGGCTGGCCATGGTAGGGCGTGGCAGGGCGTAGCCATGGCACGGGTCAGGACGTGGCAGGCTATGGCAGTGCATGGTTATGGCACGGGTAAGGACGTGGCAGGCCATTGCAGTGCATGGATTTTGCATAGGTTAGGACGTGGCAGGCCATGGCAGTGCATGGCCATGGCACGGGTCAGGACGTGGCAGACCATAGTAATGCTTGGCCATGGCATGGCTCAGGACATGGCAGGTTGTGGCAGTGCATGGCCACGGCATGGGTCAGGACGTGGCAGGCCATAGCAATACATGGCCACGGCACGGGTCAGGACGTGGCAGGCCATGGCAGGACGTGGACATGGCACGGGTCAGGACGTGGTAGGACGTGGCAGGCCATGGAAGTGCATGGCCATGGCTCGGGTCAGGCCATGGCAGTGCATGGCCATGGAACACGTAAGGACGTGGCAGGCCATGGCAGTGCATGGCCATAGCATAGTTAAGGATGTGGCAGTGCATGGCCATGGCACGGGTCAGGACGTGGGAGGACGTGGCAGTGCATGGCCATGGCATGGGTCAGGACGTGGCAGGCCATGGCATTGCATGGCTATGGCATAGTTCTGGACGTGTCAAGCTATGGCAGTGTATAGCCATCGCATGGGTCAGGACGTGGCAGTCCATGGCAGGTCGTGGCCATGGCACGAGTTATGATGTGGTAGGCCATGGGAGGGTGTGGTTATGGCACGTATCATGACGTGGTAGGCCATGGCAGTGCATGGCCATGGTATGGGTCAGGATGTGGCAGGCCAGGGCAGGGCGTGGCCATAGCTCTAGTCAGGATGTGGCAGGCTATTGCAGTGCAAGGCCATGCCACGGGTCAAGACGTGGCAAGCCATGGTAGTGCATTGCCTTGGAACGAGTGAGGACGTTGCAGGCCATGGCAGTGCATGGCCATAGCACGGGTCAGGACGTGGCTATCCATGGCAAGGCGTGGCTATGGCACGAGTCAGGACGTGGCAGGATGTGGCAGGCCATGGCAGGGGTTAGGACGTTGTAGGCCATAGAACTTTATAGCCATGGCATGGGTTACGACGTAGCAGGCCATAGTGGTGTGTGGCCATGGCACGAATCGGGACGTGGCAGGATGTGGCATGCTATAATAGGGTGTGGCTGGCCATGGCCGAGTGTGGCAGGGTGTGGCCATGGCACGAGTTAGGATGTGGCAGGCCATGGCAGTGCATGGCTATTGCACGGGTCAGGATGTGGTAGGTCATGGCGGTGCATGGCCTTGGCACGGGTCAGGACGTGGCAGGCCACGGCAGTGTATGGCCATGGCACGGGTCAGGACGTGGTAGGCCATGGCAGTGCATGGCCATGGCACGGGTCAGGACGTGGCAGGCCATAGCAGTGCATGGCCATAGCACGAGTCAATACATCACAAGACATGGCAGGGTGTGGCCATGGCACGGGTCAGGACGTGGCAGGGCATGGCAGTGCATGGCCATGGCACGGGTCAGGACGTTGCAGGCCATGTTAGTGCATGGCCATGGCAAGGGGCAGGACGTGGCATGCCATGGCAGTGCATGGAGATGGCACGGGTCAGGAAGTGGCAGGCCATGGCACGACATGGCCATGGCACGGGTCCGGGCGTGGCAGGGCGTAGCCATGGCACGGGTCCGGACGTGGTAGGCAATGGCAAGGCGTGGCCATCGCATAGGTCAGGACGTGGTAGGCCAGGGCAGGGCGTGGTAGGGCGTGGCCATTGCATTGGTCAGGACGTTGCAGGCCATTGCAGTGCATGGCCATGGCACGGTTCAAGACGTAGCAAGCCATGGTAGTGCATTGCCTTGGAACGGGTCAGGATGTTGCAGGCCATGGTAGTGCATGGCCATGGCACGGGTCAGAACATGGCTAGCCATGGCAGGGCGTGGCCATGGCACGGGTCAAGACGTGGCAGGACGTGGTAGGACATGGCAGGGCGTGGCCATGGCACAGGTCAGGACGTTGCAGGCCATGGCAGTTTATGGCCATGGCACGGGTCATGACGTGGCAGGCCATAGCAATGCATGGGCATGGCACGAGTTAGGATGTGGCAGGCCATAGCAGTGCATGGCCATGGCACGGGTCAGGATGTGGCAGGCCATGGTAGTGCGTGGCCATGGCACGGGTCAGGGCGTGGCAGGCCATGGCAGGGCGTGGAATGGTGTGGCCATTGCACGAGTCAGGATGTGGCAGGCCATGGCAGTGCATGGCTATTGCACGAGTCAGGATGTGTTAGGTCATGGCAGTGCATGGCCTTGGCATTGGTCAGGACGTGGCAGGCCATGGCAGTACATCGCCATGACACGGGTTAGGACGTGGCAGGGCATGGCCATGGCACGGGTCAGGACGTGGAAGGCCATGACAGTGCATGGCTTTTGCAAAGGTTAGGACGTGCAGGCCATGGTAGTGCTTGGCCATGGCACGGGTCAGAACGTGGCAGTCCATGGTAATACTTGGCCATGGCATGGCTCAGGACGTGGTAGGCTGTGGCATTACATGGCCATGGCATGGGTCAGGACGTGGCAGGCCATAGCAGTACATGGCCACGACACGGGTCAGGACGTGGCAGGCCATGGCAGGACGTGGCCATGGCACGGGTCAGGACGTGGTAGGACGTGGCAGGCCATGGAAGTGCATGGCCATGGCTCGGGTCAAGCCGTGGCAGTGCATGGCCATGGAACACGTAAGGACGTGGCAGGCCATGGCAGTGTATGGCCATGGCATAGGTAAGGACGTGGCAGTGCATGGCCATGGCATGAGTCAGGACGTGGGAGGACGTGGCAGTGCATGGCCCTGGCAGGCCATGGCATTGCATTGCCATTGCATAGTTCAGGACGTGGCAAGCTATGGCAGTGTATGGCCATCACATGGGTTAGGACGTGGCAGGCCATGGCAGGTCGTGGCCATGGCACGAGTTATGATGTGGTAGGCCATAGCAGGGTGTGGTTATGGTACGTATCATGACGTGGTAGGCCATGGCAGTGCATGGCCATGGCATGGGTCAGGATGTGGCAGGCCAGGGCAGGGCGTGGTAGGGCGTGACCATAGCTCTAGTCAGGACATGGCAGGCCATTGCAGTGCATGGCCTTGCCACGGGTCAAGACGTGGCAGGCATTGGTAGTGCATTGCCTTGGAACGGGTGAGGACGTTGCAGGCCATGGAAGTGCATGGCCATGGCCTGGTTCAGCACGTGGCTAGCCATGGCAAGTCGTGGCTATGGCACGGGTCAGGACGTGGCAGGACGTGGCAAGCCATGGCAGGGCGTGGCCATGGAACGGGTTAGGACGTTGCAGGCCATGGAACTTTATAGCCATGGCATGGGTTACGACATGGCAGGCCATAGTAGTGCATGGCCATGGCACGGTTTTGGACGTGGCAGGCTAAAATAGGGCGTGGCCATGGCATGGGTCAGGGCGTGGCAGGCCATGGCAGGGTATGGCAGGATGTGGCCATGGCACGAGTTAGGACGTGGCAGGCCATAGCAGTGCATGGCTATTGCACGAGTCAGGATGTGGTAGGTCATGGCGGTGCATGGTCTTGGCACGGGTCAGGACGTGGCAGGCCATGGTAGTGCATGGCCATGGCACGGGTCATGACGTGGCAGGGCGTGGCCATGGCACGGGTCAGGACTTGGCAGGCCATGGCAGTACATAGCCATGGCACGGGTCAGGACGTGGCAGGCCATAGCAGTGCATGGCCATGGCACGGGTCAAGACATCGCAGGACATGGCAGCGTGTGGCCATGGCACGGGTCAAGATGTGGCAGGATGTGGCAGGACATGGCAGGGCGTGGCCATGGCACGGGTCAGGACGTGGCAGGGCATGGAAGTGCATGGCCATGGCACGGGTCAGGACGTGGCAGGCCATGTTAGTGCATGGCCATGGCAAGGGTCAGAACGTGGCATGCCATGGCAGTGCATGGCCATGGCACGGGTCAGGACGTGGCAGGCCATTGCACGACATGGCCATGGCACGGGTCAGGGCGTGGCAGGGCGTAGCCATGGCACGGGTCAGGACGTGGTAGGCAATGGCAAGTCGTGGCCATCGCATTGGTCAGGACATGGTGGGCCAGGGCAGGGCGTGTCAATAGCATTAGTTAGGACATTGCAGGCCATTGCAGTGCTTGGCCATGGCACGTTTCAGGATGTAGCAGGCCATGGTAGTGCATTGCCTTGGAACGGGTCAGGATGTTGCAGGCCATGGTAGTGCATGGCCATGGTACGGGTCAGAACATGGCTAGCCATGGCAGGGCGTGGCCATGGCATGGGTCAAGACGTGGCAGGACGTGGCAGGCCATGGCAGGGAGTGGCCATGGCACAGGTCAGGACGTTGCAGGCCATGGCAGTTTATGGCCATGGCACGGGTCAGGACGTGGCAGGCCATAGCAGTGCGTGGCCATGGCACGAGTCAGGATGTGGCAGGCCATAGCAGTGCATGGCCATGGCACGGGTCAGGATGTGGCAGGCCATGGTAGTGCGTGGCCATGGCACGGGTCAGGGCGTGGCAGGCCATGGCAGGGCGTGGAAGGGTGTTGCCATTGCACGAGTCAGGATATGGCAGGCCATGGCAGTGCATGGCTATTGCACGGGTCAAGATATGTTAGGTCATGGCAGTGCATGGCCTTGGCATCGGTCAGGACGTGGCAGGCCATGACAGTGCATCGCCATGATATGGGTCAGGACGTGGCAGGGCATGGCCATGGCACGGGTCAGGACGTGGAAGGCCATGGCACTGCATGGACATGGAAAGGGTCAGGATGTGGCAGGCCATAGCAGTGCATGGCCATGGCACGGGTCAAGACGTCCTAGGACATGCTAGGGTGTGGCCATGGCATGGGTCATGATGTGGCAGGACGTGGCAGGATATGGCAGGGCGTGGCCACGGCACGTGTCAGGACGTGGCAGGGCATGGCAGTGCATGGCCCTGGAACGGGTCAGGACGTGGCAGGCCATGATAGTGCATGGCCATGGCAAGGGTTAGGTGATAACGTCCATTTCAACCGCTAAAAAGCAATAGGCACGGTCGTATGCAATATATTTACCCAACTATGAGTCGGGGTCAAATCCCATAGAGAACAATATGTAGGCGATTAGGAATGCAAGAAAATTATCGCTAGTCACGCTAAGCCAAACACTTAAGATTTTGGGTTTTGGAAAATGATTATATCTAAATGCAAAAATGTAAACTAACCTAGAAAGCACATTAAAATGATCAATGGCTACAAGTATGAATGCATCGGGAATTACACTCAAGTAACGATCCAATGTATTTCACGATTTTACAAATATGAGTGAGTTTATGTTAATTAGCCACGGATAATAATTCTTAATTAGCTTCTTCCGAAGACTAACAAGACTTCCTAATTGAATTATCCCTAATCACAATTAGAAGATTAAGCACACCCGATAGGCCACAAGTAGTCAATCCTATCCCTAGGTTGAATCTATAAAGTTAGGGTTAACGCCTCAAGTTCTTGTTAATTAATCTATCCCAACACCGAATTATCTTTCCCAAAATTAATTCAAAGTAAATGGGCGAGTCCTAGAGTTAGCTAATCTCTTTGGAAACATTAAAGAACAAGAATAATTAAAGTAACAATAACTCAATTCATAAATATACAAAAATCATTCAATATATTAGCATAACAAGGTATTTAATCCACACCTTAAATATGAATATTCCCATAAACAAGATTCAAGTGTTGGAAATTAATACTACACACTTAGATATACAATACAAAGCAAGGAAATGAAGAAATAAACATAAATGGGTAAGAAATCCTTAACCGCAAGCTCTAATCTTCAAGACCCAAGTGTGTGTACAAAACCCTAGCCTTCAAACTTGTTCTCTCTAAGCCAAAAATATGTTCAAGATGCCAAAGATGATAAAAAATGAAGATGATCGGGTATTAAATGATTTGGGGATCAATAGGTGTGAAATTCCATAATAGCCCATGACTAAAGCCCGTACTTCGCAATTGCGAACAAAGTTCGCAATTACCAAATATGCCTCGATAAGCCTATGTTCGCAATTCCCAACAAAACTTCGCATTTGCGAAGTTGCCCTTAATTACACAGTGTTCGCAATTGAGAACATATTCTCGCATTTGCGAAACTTCCTCTTTTACTGCACAGTTCGCATTTGCGAACTATCCTTTGCAATTGCGAAGAATTCCAATCCCTGCTAATGTCGCAATTGCGAACAATTATTCGCAATTGCGAAGGTATCCTCTTTTAGCCTGGCTTCGCATTTACCATGAATGCTTCGCATTTGCGAAGCATGAATACACTGCCCAGATTTTCTTCTCTTTTTGGCTTCTTTTACCTTGTTTTCACTTGGTTTCTTCACCATTACTTCTAAATCACATTCAATCCTGTAGAATAGAAGTAAATAACATTAAATACATGATTTTAACACTTCAAACATAGCAAATGTCGACATTTAAAGGCAAGGTAAGTTGGTATTTTACCAACTTGTCACACCCCCAAACTTGAACTATTGCTTGTCCTCAAGCGATGGAAACGATAAAATCTCCTCACAAGTGACTAAATCAACCTCATATCCTCAACACACCAAGCCAATTAAAAAGAAAGTCTACTTTAATTACAAAAACATGACTTCGATTGGTACCAACAATTAATCCAAAGCATATGAATTATTGAGCATTTCACATAAACTTCATTATACTTCAATTGCTCAAACACTAATGCAAATCAAAGTAGCAACCAAGTCATGACACTAAAGCTTTCAAATTTTCCTCTATATCACAATCAACTTTATTTAGTCATTCTTATCAACTGAAAATGAGATTAGATTCACAACTAAATTTTCATGTGCCCTTACCTTCAAGAGAGGATCCCACACTCATAAATCTCAATTTAAATTAAAATTGGGATATCAAATGGAAAGAATTAACTCACTCTCAAAAAGACGTTCAAATGCATACAAATAGTACCATAGGCTTGCCCTTTATGTATTCCTCCACTAATGTAGACAACTTGATTCAAAATCAATTAGGAGTTAAAAGGTTGTAGTTTAGGCATTTGGTTAAGGTAAGACAAAATTTTGGTTAAAGTGACTTAGAACTTCCCAAAGCACTACAATATCAAAATTAAATTCCACTTCCTTCAAAGATATTTTCCACCCTTGTTTCACTTTTCAATCCACACCTAATCTTTTATTTACGACTTTTATCAACATACATTGTATATATATAAGAACATATACATATATATACATTTTTCTTTTCACAATCCAATTAACCAATTCTTGTACATACCTTTCACCTTCTCAAATCAATTCCATATCACAACTTTCCCAACTTTCACCCCCAAACTTAGGCTTTTAGCCTACATAAACGCTTTCAATGTACTTTAGGGAAGTAGGTGCCAAAAGATATATCATTTAGGAACAAATGGTTTAAGCATGTAACATGGTTGCCAAAGAATAAGGTTAAAGGCTCAAAATTGGTTGACTAGGGAAAATATTTAAGGGTAGGAAATATAAAATATACTAACTATCCAAGGAAAGCCTAATATCATTTGTTTAAATTAAGTTAGTCTATAATTTCGCCTCAAAACACATTCTGGGCATGTTCTAGACCACAAGTACTACAAAAGAACCTACAAATAAATCTCACCACACCGGCACATGAAAACTCAAATGGAATACAAATCCAAAATCCAATTAACACAAATGACTTAAGAAGGTTATATAGCATACAAGAAGCTATTTTAGTGAATTAAAGAGCCAAAAATTGAATCTAAAAGGTCATGACATTTTCTTACTTCAATTCTTATCTTTTTCACCAACCAAATATTCACATGCATTGGTTTAAACTATGTTGGTACCAAGCAAGTCACATTTTTATAAATGGGCACCAATCTCAACTCAAAGCATTTATTTACCCAAATTAACAAAAACTTAATCTAACCACAAAACTAACTCCCTATAATTTATTTCTATAATTATCTGGTTCAAGAAAAGAAAAAATTATTGCATCCTTGGAAAAATAACCGTGGTATAAAGAAAACCAAGGATATCGCCACTAATATCAAATATATAACAAAACAAAACAAAAAGAAAATAATATGGCAAAAGAAAATAAACAACAAAAACAATGAAGAAGCTAATGAAAATCACATACTAAACATAATATTTTCATTATACTAATACCACACATGATAAAAAAAATAATAGTACTAATCTGCCAAATATAAAAAAAAAAACTAAAATATAACTATAGCATTTTCACAAGAAGCTACCCCCAACAATAGATATTGCATTGTCCCCAATGCAACTAAACATGATATAATAAAAGATGGTCGAAAGTGCTCCCTATATTATACATCAACTACTCTCATCACTCTCTGTATCGGACTCATCATCCTCTTCTTCTTCTTCAGGCCACTCTGCTGGAATGTCATCAGGATCCACAGCTCTGCTCGATGGTGGAAGGTCCTGAGGCTTAAGGACTTTCCATATTCCCTTCACACCTTTCCACATGCGAGTAAAGAATTTATCCCTCTTTTTCTCCCACTTCACCATTTTAGTGTGTGACTCTTCCAATTTGGTATGAGAAGTACTCAGCTCACCATGTTTCTTTGCCAACTCCGTGTATGCTTTTTCCAAAGCCTTGAGGTGATCTCCCTGTTTCCTTTGATCGTCAATGTCTTTCTGGAATTCTTTCTTGGAAATATTAACAGATCCCTAAGATGTCTCCCCAGGTCCCTGAGGAAGGCCAGAAACAAGCTCCCGAATAACTCTCATTTCTTCACTAATCACAGCAAATGGTCCTCCAGCTGATGAAGATGGCATGCTACTCTGATAGGATGAAACTAATTTCCTTTTCTTCTGCTTCACTGTTCCTCCATCTCCCCTTTTCTTCAATGGATGTATGGGCTTCCCAGGATCTACCCAGTTGTCCCCAGGAGCTTCCTCCACCCCAGCAAGCTGACATAACTCAGTGATAAGTGATGGAAATATCAAAGAAGGGCTGTTTTGAAGCCGGTACTCTCTCAGTTCATTGATGAAGATCTCGCCCACATTGAGCTGGATGTCATCGAGAATGCAAGCTATCATTTGAGCTCGAGTAACAGGGATGTTCCAATTGTTTGACACCGGTGAGATGCGACTGCATATAATGGCCAGCCATATCTTCGCCTCCGCGGTGAATTCTTTTGAGGTGATCCCTCTTTTTTCAGTGGCCCATGAAACATCTGCACCCGGACAGAGTTTTGACATTAGCCATTCTCCTGAAGCACAATCTTTCTCTTTGAATGGACCCATGTCATGGTTTTGCAAATGATAGAAAGCATTTATATCTTCAGCTCCGAATCGTACTACCTTGCCTCGAATTCTCATCTGTGGCTTCTTCAACCTGATAGCCGGGAGATTTGCATAAAATTCCCTCACCCATTGTTCATTTGCTCGGCAAGGTTCGGGGGCAAAACAGTTCCATCCCATTGCTACCAGCCTTCGATGGAATTCTGGAAGGCGTTCCTGAATATTTTCCATCTCTATGCCACGCTCTGGGAGTAACTTCTTTGAAATCAGCTCAGCATAGTATCTTTCTTGGCATTCTACAGATAGAAACCGATGTTGATCAAATGCCTGCTCCTCCTCCACCGGGTTGTCACTTAAGGATCCTTCGACATTTTCACTCATTGTTGAATTATAGTACCTGTCACAAGTGGAAAAAGTGAAAACATGCCATGGCGATGAAGAATGGTGCAAAATGAAGTAAACATGCCAAAATAATGATCGGACAGTCAAAACTCAACCTTAGAAAAAGTTCCAGAATTTTAAAAATTTGAAATGTTGGCTGCAGATGTCGCAATTCCCATACTTTCTTCGCAATTGCGAATAAAGCAGGGCTAGGAATTGCGAAGGTTTTGTCACAAATGCGAACAAAACAGGACTGGCACATTTGGCAATTGCGACTTTTACTTCGCAAATGCGAAGTCATACGCAACCTCAGTTTTTCGCAATTGCGAAATTTCTTCGCAAATGCGAAGTCATCAGCAATCCCCACCTTTCGCAATTGCGAAAATTACTTCGCAAATGCGAAGTATCGTCAACATCCAGTGTTTGTTTCACAGAACAGTTTTTTTCGGCAGAAATTTTTTTTCAATTCAAACATTTTAATTGAACCCAACCATAAACAACATCATATCTCATGTATTTTACTTCATATACAACTACAAATCGAAAATTTCGATGGTTTTGGCCACGAACTTCATTAGTGTTTTACATCGAACACATTAAAAGCGCATAATGTTTCACATATAATTGGGTACTTAGACTTCCCCACACTTTGCCGTGAATGAACACATTCACTCTCAACCAAACCTCACCTAGAAATCAAAATGAATTTCAATTTTTTTACAAATTGGTGTTAATAACAATTTCTAACTATTTTGATTTTTAGGGTACCATAATACCAACAAAAGCCACAAGAAATTTGAAGATGAAGAAGAAGTAAGCGTAAAGATTACACTTTCATACCTGATTCTCTTCAAAAGGGAATGAAATTTGATGGATTTTCAGTAGTCAGAGAGAGAGAAACCTTTGGAGTATTTTATGAAATTGTGTTTTAAAAATAAAATGAGCCCCAGTCGACTTTTACACTGCAGATGTCGCAATTGCGACTTTTCCTTCGCAATTGCGAAGGTAGTTATTTTGCCTTTCGTCGCAAATGCGAGCATTTGTTCGCAAATGCGAACTCTACACTGTATTTTCCAAACAGCTACTGGTTTGTGATTGTCCGGATACCTCGACCTGCTCAAATCAACTCCAAAAAATCTGAAACTTGGCAGATTAGTCAAAAACATTATTCTAAGATATTACAAAAAAGAAATTTTTAAAAATGATGAAAAATTTTGAAAAACGACTAAAAATTTTGAAAACGATGGGTTGCCTCCCACCAAGCGCCGCATTTAATGTCGTGGCACGACACAAACAACATTACCACTTTTCTCGCCACTTGGATGATATGAATTGGGCCCCTAGCTTGGAATCAAGCTTATGACCACGAGCGATGGGGGGTGGTAATTGGATGTTCGAGCCAATGCTTAAAATTTTCATTTTGCACTTCTTGGCTTTCAAGTGAGGAATGTCGTTTTGATTTCTTGCCTCCTCAAACTGTAAAATGTATGGCCAAAGTTGTTCCTCCTCGCATTCCTTCATTGATTCATGTGGTTCAACTCCCGTGTCACCACACAATTCCAAGGTTGAAAAAAGTTTGGAATGTGACTTTAAGCCCGCACTTTGCAATTCTTCTATGCTGACATCCTCTTTTTCCCCCGGATTAGAGTCAACAACAACCACATTAGCATTTACACCGATTGACTCCAATTCCATATTTTTGCCGGCATCAACAACACTCATTGAGTTGGTTGGCGGATGTTCATCCATTTGTGAGTGCAATCCTTGGAGTTCAAAATCATTTTGGAGACTAGTCTCCAAGAGATGTTCCAAGGCACTTTTCTCCTTGTTTCCTTCTTCAAGTAGACACTCAAACATGAGTTTGAACTCTCCACTTTGGCCATGCTCCACTTTTTCCAATTCCATAGCTCTATAATTCTTACCAAAACAAGTGGAATCATCAAAGTGGGGGCTTGGGGAAGGGACTAACAAATAAGCACAATCATCCCAATGACCATTTTGGAAACCACACTTATCACAAATACTCCACTCATGGGTTTGGAATTGTGCGCACAATCCATCCCCGGGAGAATCTAAACAATTTTGCCACGAGTGCGGTCCTCCACAATAAGGACAAGGATCATCAAAATATGAACAACTACCATTCGACCCATTTTTGTTATATGATGCCATTTTTCAAAATTAAGAAAATAAGCAAGAACTAAACAATAAAAAATAGACCCAAGGTAAGAAAAATAATTACACAAATATTCACAAGTTTGGACCAAAGCACTTTCGCTTACCTCTCAAACAAGTTTGGCAACGGTGCCATTTTTTGATAACGTCCATTTCCACCGCTAAAAAGCAATAGGCACGGTCGTATGCAATATATTTACCCAACTATAAGTCGGGGTCGAATCCCACAGAGAACAATATGTAGGCGATTAGGAATGCAAGAAAATTATCGCTAGTCGCGCTAAGCCAAACACTTAAGATTTTGGGTTTTGGAAAATGATTATATCTAAATGCAAAAATGTAAACTAACCTAGAAAGCACATTAAAATGATCAATGGCTACAAGTATGAATGCATCGGGAATTACATTCAAGTAACGATCCAATGTATTTCATGATTTTACAAATATGAGTGAGTTTATGTTAATTAGCCACGGATAATAATTCTTAATTAGCTTCTTCCAAAGACTAACAAGACTTCCTAATTGAATTATCCCTAATCACAATTAGAAGATTAAGCACACCCGATAGGCTACAAGTAGTCAATCCTATCCCTAGGTTGAATCTATAAAGTGAGGGTTAACGCCTCAAGTTCTTGTTAATTAATCTATCCCAGCTCCGAATTATCTTTACCAAAATTAATTCAAAGTAAATGGGCGAGTACTAGAGTTAGCTAATCTCTTTGGAAACATTAAAGAACAAGAATAATTAAAGTAACAATAACTCAATTCATAAATATACAAAAATCATTCAATATATAAGCACAACAAGGTATTTAATCCACACTTTAAATATGAATATTCCCATAAACAAGATTCCAGTGTTGGGAATAAATACTACACACTTAGATATACAATACAAAGCAAGGAAATGAAGAAATAAACATAAATGGGTAAGAAATCCTTAACCACAAGCTTTAATCTTCAAGACCCAAGTGTGTGTACAAAACCCTAGCCTTCAAACTTGTTCTCTCTAAGCCAAAAATATGTTCAAGATGCCAAAGATGATAAAAAATGAAGATGATCGGGTATTAAATGATTTGGGGATCAATAGGTGTGAAATTCCATAATAGCCCATGACTGAAGCCCGTACTTCGCAATTGCGAACAAAGTTTGCAATTACCAAATATGCCAGGATAAGCCTATGTTCGCAATTCCCAACAAAACTTCGCATTTGCGAAGTTGCCCTTAATTACACAGTGTTCGCAATTGCGAACATATTCCCGCATTTGCGAAACTTCCCTTTTCACTGCACAGTTCGCATTTGCGAACTATCCTACGCAATTGCGAAGAATTCCAATCCCTGCTAATGTTTCAATTGCGAACAATTATTTGCAATTGCGAAGGTATCCTCTTTTAGCCTGGCTTCGCATTTACCATGAATGTTTCGCATTTGCGAAGCATGAATACACTGCCCAGATTTTGTTCTCTTTTTGGCTTCTTTTACCTTGTTTTCAATTGGTTTCTTCACCATTACTTCTAAATCACATTCAATCATGTAGAATAGAAGTAAATAACATTAAATACATGATTTTATCACTTCAAACATAGCAAATATCGACATTTAAAGGCAAGGTAAGTTGGTATTTTACCAACTTATCATTAGGACGTGGCAGGCCATGGCATTGCATGGCCATGGAACGGGTTAGGATGTACCAAGCCATGGCAGGGCATAGCCATGGCACGGGTCAGGGTATGGCTAGCCATGGTAGGGCGTGGCAGGGCGTAGCCATGGCACGGGTCAGGACGTGGTAGGCTATGGCAGTGCGTGGTTATGGCACGGGTCAGGATGTGGCAGGCCATCGCAGTGCATGGCTTTGGCATAGGTTACTATGTGGCAGGCCATGGCAGTGCATGGCCATGGCACGGGTCAGGACGTGGCAGTCCATGGTAGTGCTTGGCCATGGCATGGGTCAGGACATGGCAGGCTGTGGCAGTGCATGGCCATGGGATGGGTCAGGACGTGGCAGGCCATAGCTGTGCATGGCCATGGCACGGGTCAGGACGTGGCACGCCATGGCAGGACGTGGCAATGGCACGGGTTAGGATGTGGTAGGACGTGGCAGGCCATGGAAGTGCATGGCCATGGCTCGGGTCAGGCCATCACAATGTATGGCCATGGCACACGTAAGCACGTGGCAGGCCATGGCAGTGCATGGCCATGGCACAGGTAAGGACGTGGCAAGAAGTGGTAGTGCATGGCCATGGCACGGGTCAGGACGTAGGAGGACGTGGCAGTGCATAACCATGGCACGGGTGAGGAAGTGGCAGGCCATGGTATTGCATGGCCATGGCATAGTTTAAGACGTGGCAAGCTATGGTAGTGTATGGCCATGGCACGGGTCAGGACATGGCAGGTCGTGGCCATGAAACGGGTTATGATGTGGTAGGCCTTGGCAGGGCGTGGTTATGGCACGTGTCATTACGTGGTAGGCCATAGCAGTGCATGGCCATGGCATGGGTTAGGATGTGGCATGCCAGGGCAGGGCGTGGTAGGGCTTGGCCATAGCTCTGGTCAGGACGTGGCAGGCCATTGCAGTGCATGGCCATGCCACGGGTCACGACGTGGCAGGGCATGGTAGTTCATTTCCTTGGAATGGGTGAGGACGTTGCAGGCCATGGCAGTGCATGGCTGTGGCACGGGTCAGGACGTGGCAAGCCATGGCAAGGTGTGGCTATGGCACGGGTCAGGACGTGGCAGGCCATGGCAGGGCGTGGCCATGGCACGGGTCAGGACATTGCAGTCCATGGCAGTTTATAGCCATGGCATGGGTCAGGGCGTGGCAGGCCATGGCAGGGTGTGGCAGGGTGTGGCCATGGCACGAGTTAGGACGTGGCAGGCCATGGCAATGCATGGCTATTGCACGGGTTAGGATGTGGTAGGTCATGGTGGTGCATGGCCTTGGCATAGGTCAGGACGTGGCAGGCCATATCAGTGCATGGCCATGGCACGGGTCAGGACGTGGCAGGGCGTGGCCATCGCACGGGTCAGGACGTGACAGGCCATGACAGTGCATGGCCATGGCACGGGTCAGGACTTGGCAGGCCATAATAGTGCATGGCCATGGCACAGGTCAAGATATCATAGGACATGGTAGGGCGTGGCCATGGCAAGGGTCAAGATGTGGCAGGACGTGGCAGGACATGGCAAGGCGTGGCCATGGCACGGGTCAGGACGTGGCAGGGCATGGCCATGGCACGGGTCAGGACGTGGCAGGCCATATTAGTGCATAGCCATGGCAAGGGTCAGGACGTGGCAGGCCATGGCAGTGCATGGCCATGGAACGGGTCAGGACGTGCCAGGCTATGGCAGGGCATGGCCATGGCACGGGTCAGGGCATGGCAGGCCATGGTAGGGCATGGCAGGCCATGGTAGGGCATGGCAGGGTGTAGCCATGGCATGTGTCAGAACGTGGTAGGCCATGGCAGTGCATATCTATGGCAAGGGTCGGGACATGGCAGTGCATGGCTTTGGCATAGGTTAGGACGTGGTAGGCCATGACAGTGCATGCCCATGGCATGGGTCAGGACGTGGCAGGCCATGGTAGTGCTTGGGCATGGCACGGGTCAGGACGTGGCAGGCCATGGCAGTGCCTGGCCATTGCATGGGTCAGGACGTGGCAGGCCATAACAGTGCATGGCGATGGCACGGGTCAGGATATGGCAGGCCATGGCAGGACGTGGCCATGGCACGGGTCAGCACGTGGTAGGACGTGCCAGGCCATGGTAGTGCATAACCATGGCTCGGGTCAGGCCATGGCAGTGCATGGCCATGGCACACGTAAGGATGTGGCAGGCCATGGCAGTGCATGGCCATGGCACATGTAAGGACGTGGCAGGACGTTGCAGGACATGGCAGTGCATGGCCATGGCACGGGTCAGGACGTGGCAAGCCATGGTAGTACGTGGCCATCGCACGGGTCAGGACGTGGCAGGGCATGTCCATGGCACGGGTCAGGAGGTTAATGAAGATTTGTCATATGAGGAAGTTCCACTTGCCATTCTTGATAGGCAAGTCCGTAAGTTGAGAAATAAGGAAGTTGCCTTTGTTAAAGTATTGTGGCGAAGTGAAAAAGTTGAGGAGGCCACATGGGAAGCGGAAAAAGAGATGAAGGAAAAGTACCCCCATTTGTTCGATCAAGCCAAGAAGAAATTATGTGACCCTCCTACTCCTAGTAACTATCATCTTGTCTAAGTTGTTTCCCTCTTAGTATTAGTAAAGTCCTCTTCATTTTGTAATGAGTTAAATGTGTTGTTACCTTGGGTCACTTGAACCGTTCTTGATAAATGAAAGCCTTATAAAGATTTACGTGTTAAATAAACAACTAATAGTAAGTGTAGATTGGTAATGGTTTGTTAAGTGTACATGGTGGGTTAAAATGGTTAAATAAGGTAAGAATTCATTGAAGTGACTAGTTTATGTGCAATTGTAACAATGTGATAGAATATGTGCATTCGTTGAGGTAAGAAAGTGTATACCAGTTGTGAAAAGTGTTGTATTTGTGTATTGTTGTTTGGTAATGTGTTTCGGGGGCCCTCTGACAGGTGGATATGTCCATAATACAAAGGAAACTCCGGCGAAATTTTTCTAAAATATAAGAGTTAGTCAAAATTTTGATGGTTGCATATCATGTCTTTCAAAACCAACTCATTTATTTCAAAATTCTCATTCGAGGACGAATGATCTTAGGGGGGGAGGATGTAAGGCCCCATAAAATATTTGTGCATAAAACCTAGTAGCTATAGCGTCATGGTCCGAATAATGTGTTAGGACGCGGTTCGGACCCTTGGTAGTGATTTAAGTTTCAAAAATGTAGAGAATTAATTTTTCCGAAAAGTGTCAATTTTGCGGTCAAGAATGCGACCGCAAATCTGCTATGCGGACCGCATTCTTGCCGCAAAGCTTTCCAGAAAGTCTCCCAAAATTATGTTGAAAATGCGGTCGATATGCGATCGCATAATGAATCTGCGGTGCACTTTGCGACCGCATATCAAGAATGCGGACCGCATATTGGTCGCATTCTGTAACAGAACTTGAGTCATTTTTTAGGCCATTCTGCGGTCACTATGCGGACCGCATGTTGATTCTGCGGTCGCAAAGTGCACCGCAGATTCGCCCCAGCCCAGATTTTTTGTAACATTTTTACCCGATCTCTTCTTTAATATAACACCTTTCACCATCATTTTCTCATATCATCTTACCAAAATTAGAGAGAGAATAGAGGGGTTTTAGAGAGAGAAGTTTTTCATCTTCAAAGATTGTTCCAACCACTTTATTCCAAAGGATCCTAGGGCAAGGATTCAACTTCCCCAATCTTTTCAAGGTAAAAACCCTAACTGTTTTCTTTGATTTTCAGTTTTAAATTGGGTAAAGAGAGGTTTGCATATAATAGCTTTTGAAAATAGAATTTTTACACTCATGCATGATTATTGAACTTGATTTCTAGTAAAAAGAAGTGAGTAGAAGTAAGAGTCTTCAAGAACAAGGTTGGCAAGAGTAGGATATCTTGGGTAAGCATAAAGTAGGAAGAAAACTCATCACCAGGTATGTATGGCTAATTTTGATTCTTGTGAAATCGCCTATATGTGTGAAGTTTGTTTGGTTCGTGTTAAATTGACAAATTGTGTGAAATTTTGTATGTTGTTGTTGGATATTCAAAGTTTGTTGTTGAGCTATGAGGGATGTAAAATGAGAGTTTAATTTGGTAAAAGAATTGTGAATAATGGATATAATGGCATATATGGTACTTTGTGGAAAAGAAACGAAACACTTGAGGATTGGTAAGTCATTGAACAATACGGTATGAATACTCTTGATTTTTGGAACATTTGTAACTTGATTGTGATATTGGCTTGAGAAATAATTGTGAACATGAACTAACCTGTAAGTTGCTTATTTGAACTTGTTGAAATTGTGTGAAATGCCTTATCTGTTGTTTGTACTTGTTGTGTTTTAAAACGGTACGGTGGGATCGGGTTGCGTGCCGCAACATGAAGAAATAAGGTGTGGGTTGGTGTGATAAGGGTGGCCGAGGTAATAAGGGTGGTCAGGGGTAATAAGGATGGAAAGCGATCGAAATCGCTATTAAAAATTGATATAAAAATCAATAATGTGAAATTGTGAAAGGAGACAGCAGGAGAGTTTGCAACCTGTGGGGCACTGATTGCCCCTTTGTTTGACTATTTGTGCTTTACGTGATTGATTGGTTATTGTTAAATTGGTTGATCGTAGAAAGTGCTTTGTGTTGAGAATTATTTGAAATGAGGAAAATGTGGAAACATGGTTGGTTGGCTTAATTAATTGTTGATGTAATTCAATGGCTTGAGTTTACTTGGGACAAAGTTTGTCCATACATGCCAGTACAATTCAAGTGTATTGACGTCCCTTTTTGCCGGGGACGCTACATTCGTGTTATGATTGTAGGTGGATCAGTAGCAGGCACTTCAGCTCGTCGGCAGTAGTATCCTTCTCCTTCCACTGCCCGTTTTGGTGAGCCCCTTTCTTCCTTGGGGCCCTGTGTGGTTCATTCCACTTTTGTTTAGATTTCATTTTGGTTTTGTAAGGTATAGCCGGAGCCTTGTTACCGGCAAGTATTGTATTCCCTTTTTTGTATCCTAGAGGCTCTGTAGACATGTAAACTGTGGGACTCCAGGTCTTATGTATACATTATGTTATGTCGGGCGTTGTAAAAACTGCAAACTTGTTAATGAATCACTCGTATGGTTTTATTTGTTTAATGTGAAATCATTCATGATTAGTAAGATATTTGGTTAATGAGAAACAATCAACACAGGGGTAACGCGTGGGAATGAAAGGAACCCAGGTCCGCTTGACTGGGGCAACCCGGTCAGGCGCCGGTCATGTTCCCCGATTTTGGGCGTGACAAACTTGGTATCAGAGCCTATGGTTTTTAAAGTGTCCTAGATGTCTCGGAACCGTGTCTAGTAGTGCCCTTCTTATAGGTGTGTTGTCGACCACATCATATAAGTAGGGGGCTACACGAGCATTTAGGAATTTACCTATTTCTTTGTTAATCTATATCGTGCGGTAAAGTGCAATGTGGAAATATCTGTGTCTAATCCGCGCGTTGTTCCCAAATTTTCAGAATATGGCACCTAAGAAGAAGGCTAGACTCGGCCTTAGGGCCAATGCCGGCCCAAGTGCAGCTGTTAATCATGTACCCGATGCCGTGGGAAAGAATGACCCACCAGTCCCGAATTTGCCTGGCCCATCTGTTCAAAACCCAAGTGTCCCTATTCCAGCTGCGGTAGAGGATGCCACCATTCCTCCTGCCAGTATTCCTGACTCAGATACAGTTCCCGCTTCTGGCTCTGGTATCTCTAATGAAGATCTTAGGGGAGCCATTCATATGTTAACACAGGTTAGTGGCCGCCCAGGCCCAGAGATCCCATGATGCCCCTGCATCCTCCAGCGGACAGGGAGATTCCTTTGGCTCCAGAGTCCACCAGTGTTTGCGATTGGCCCCTCTAAATTTTCAGGTACCGATCCAG
Organism: Nicotiana noctiflora; assembly: GCA_032618575.1. NCBI lineage: Eukaryota > Viridiplantae > Streptophyta > Magnoliopsida > Solanales > Solanaceae > Nicotiana > Nicotiana noctiflora. The sequence continues at coordinate 281,076 of JASVEL010009310.1, read as the reverse complement.
AGGCTGACCCACAGGAATTCCTTGATGAGATATACAAGACCCTCAGAGTGATGAAGGCTACAGATATAGAGGGGGTAGAGTTGGCCTCTTACAGGTTGAAGGGAGCGGCACGTTCATGGTTCGAAATGTGGGAGGATTCCCGTGAGGAAGGGAGCTCTCCTGCCAGATAGGATGAGTTCGTGGATGCATTTATGGACCACTTCTTACCTGCTGAGGCAATGGCAGCCCATGCCACCGAGTTCGAGGTTCTCAAACAGGGCAGTATGAGTGTTTGGGAGTATCACATGGAGTTCGTAAGGTTGTCCAAGTACGCTCCTCATTTAGTGTCGACCATGGATGCCCGGGTTCGACGGTTTGTTCAGGGCCTTAGCCCTTTGGTAGTGAATGAGGCTGCCACAGCAGCTTTGCATTCGGATATGAACTATGGGAGGATCGTGGGGTTTGCTTAGGCCACAGAGGCCAGGAAATTGAAGATTCGTGCAGAAAGAGAAAGTAGCAGCAGGGCCCGGTCAATGGGTCATTCAGGGAGATCACTTCCAAGGAAAGGGTCATCAGGGCCATCCCAGTCATATGCTCGGTCCTCCGCGAGTGCACCGCCATCCGTGCACAGTCATCAGCAGGGCAGTTACTCGAGACCTGGTTCAGACAGCAGGAGGTCTCGTCAGTCTGGTCGTCCTGGGGTGAGATCCCAGCAGCAGGGGAGACCTACATGCCCCAAGTGTGGGAGATTTCATACAGAGACTTGCTACTTTGACCTTTAGTGTGCTTCGGGTGCGGGGTGAGAGGTCACATTCAACGAGACTGTCGTGCACCCCGTCAGGGTATAGGTAGGGGATCTGCTCAGTCATCCAGTTCTTCAGCTGCTACATCATCAGCGCGTACTCCAGCATTAGCGGGGCGTGGTGCAGCTAGGGGTGGAGCTCAGGGTAGGGGTAGACCTAGCCGATTCTATGCATTGAGTGGCCGCCAAAATGCCGAGGCTTCTCCAGATGTTGTTACAGGTATCCTGTCTGTTCAGACTATTGATTGTTATGCCCTTATTGATCGAGGGTCCTCCTTGTCTTATGTTACTCAATTCATTGCTTCAAGTTTTGGGATAGAACCCGAACAGCTTCATGAGCCGTTCTCTGTGTCGACTCCAATTGGTGATTCTATTACAGCCTCATGAGTATATAGGAATTGTGTTGTTACGGTGGGTGGTCGTGATACCGATCTTATTGAGCTTGGGATGGTAGATTTTGATGTAATTATGGGGATGGATTGGCTCTATTCGTGCTTTGCCAAACTTGACTTGTCGAACGAGAGTTATGAGGCTCGAGTTCCCTAACGAGCCAGTTATTGAATGGAGAAGAAATAGTGTATTGCCAAGGGGTAGGTTTATTTCCTACCTTAAGGCTTCGAAGATGATTAAGAAAGGGTGTATCTATCACCTAGTTCGGGTAACGGACACCACCTCAGGATGTGCCTAACCTCGAGTCCGTGCCAATTGTGAATGAATTTCCTGAAGTGTTTCCAGATGAGCTTCCAGGCATTCCGCCGGATAAGGAGATTGACTTTGGGATCGATGTATTGCCGGATACTCAGCCAATATCCATTCCACCATACAGAATGGCGCCAGTAGAGTTAAGGGAGTTAAAGGAGCAGCTGAGGGATTTATAAGAGAAAGGGTTCATACGACCGAGTGTGTCGCCGTGGGGTGCTCCGATTCTCTTTGTCAGAAAGAAGGATGGGTCACTTCGAATGTGTATTGATTATCGGCAGCTCAACAAAGTCACCATCAAGAATAAATATCCTTTGCCTCGAGTGGATGATCCGTTTGACCAATTGCAGGGAGCGAAGTTCTTCTCAAAGATTGATTTACGGTCTGGGTACCACCAGTTAAAAATCAGGGAGCAGGATATTCCTAAGACCGCCTTCAGGACTCGTTATGGTCACTTCGAGTTTTTGGTCATATCTTTTGGGCTAACCAATGCCCCAGCAGCTTTCATGGACCTTATGAATCGTATTTTCAAGCCATTCCTTGATTCCTTTGTGATTGTATTCATTGACGACATCCTCATCTACTCTCGGAGCAGAGAAGATCATGCCGTTCACCTCAGAGCAGCGTTGCAGACCCTTCTTCAGCATCAATTGTATGCCAAGTTCTCAAAATGTGAGTTTTGGTTGAAGTCCGTAGCCTTTCTAGGGCATGTTATTTCCAGTGAGGGAATTCAGGTGGATACTCAGAAGATTGCGGTAGTGAAAGATTGGCCTAGACCCACGACCCCGACAGAGATTCATAGCTTCTTGGGTTTAGCAGGGTACTATCGGAGGTTTGTAGAGGGGTTCTCAACCCTCGCTTCCCCATTGACAAAACTGACGCAGAAGGCAGTTAAGTTCCAGTGGTCCGAAGCATGTGAGAAAAGTTTCCAGGAATTGAAGTCAAGATTGACCTCGGCACCAGTATTGGCCTTGCCAGAAGGCACAGAGGGATTTGTGGTTTATTGTGATGCCTCCAGGGTTGGTTTGGGATGTGTATTGATGCAGCACGGGAAAGTCATATCTTACGCTTCCAAGCAACTCAAGAATCACGAGAAGAATTATCCGACGCATGATTTGGAGCTTGCAGCTGTTGTGTTTGCTTTGAAAATATGGCGGCACTATCTTTATGGAGTTCATGTAGATGTGTTTTCGGACCACAAGAGCCTCCAGTATTTGTTCAAGCGAAGGAGCTAAATTTGAGACAGCGGCGGTGGTTAGAATTGCTCAAGGACTATGATATGAACATATTGTACCATCCAGGAAAGGCAAATGTGGTAGCCGACGCTCTTAGTCGAAAATCCATGGGTAGTTTGGCTCATTTGGGTGTGGATCGGAGACCCCTGGCTCGAGAGGTTTACCAATTAGCCAGTTTGGGGGTTCGTATCTCGGCGTCAGCCGAGGGGGATATCTTGGTGCATAATGGAGCAGAATCATCATTGGTCGCGGAAATCAAGGAAAAACAGTTCATGGATCCAGCATTGGTTCGGGTAAAGGAAGCAGTCATGAATAACAAGACCTCAGCATTTGTACTCAGCAGTGAAGATGGTGTATTGCGGTGTCAAGATAGGCTATGTGTTCCGGATGTGGACGAGCTTCGGGAAAGGGTAATGGCAGAGGCTCATATTTCCAGGTATTCGGAACACCCAGGTTCCATGAAAATGTATCATGACCTTAAGGAGATTTATTGGTGGAACGGTATGAAAAGGGATGTAGCAAGCTTTGTAGCTAAATGTCCGAACTGTTTACAAGTGAAGGCCGAGCATCAACGGCCCGGTGGATTAACTCAGCTTATAGAAATACCAAGGTGGAAATGGGAGATGATCAATATGGATTTCGTGGTAGGGTTACCTCGCGCTCAGCGTAAGTTTGACTCAATATGGGTGATAGTGGATCGACTCACCAAATCAGCTCACTTCCTGCCTGTCAAGTCCACTGATACTGCAGAGCATTATGCAAGATTGTACATCAAGGAGATAGTAAGACTTCATGGCACTCCACTTTCTATTATCTCGGATCGCGGGGCTCAGTTCACAGCTAACTTTTGGAAGAAGTTTCAGCAAGGTTTGGGAACTCAGGTGAATCTCAGCACAGCTTTCCATCCGCAGACCGACGGTCAGGCCGAGCGGACCATTCAGACGCTTGAAGATATGTTACGGGCTTGTGTCTTAGATTTTAAAGGTAATTGGGATGAACACTTGCCACTAATAGAATTTGCTTACAATAATAGCTATCATGCTAGCATTCAAATGGCCCCATTTGAGGCATTGTGCGGGAGAAGATGTAGGTCGCCAATCGGGTGGTTTGAGGTAGGTGAAGCGGAATTGCTAGGGCCAGGATATGGTGTACGAAGCTATGGAAAAGGTCAAGGTTATTCAGGAGAGAATGAAAACAGCACAGAGTCATCAAAAATCCTATGCAGACATTCGCCGAAGGGATTTGGAGTTTCAAGTCGATGATTGGGTGTTCTTGAGGGTATCTCCTATGAAGGGAGTCATGCGATTTGGAAAGAAAGGGAAATTGAGTCCTAGGTATGTCGGGCCATATCGGATCGTTCAAAGGGTTGGTCAAGTTGCTTATAGACTAGAGTTGCCTCCTGAGATGTCATCAGTGCACCCAGTATTCCATGTGTCCATGTTGAAGAAAGTGATTGGAGATCCATCCACCATCATGCCAGTCGAAGCTATAGAGGTTAATGAAGATTTGTCATATGAAGAAGTTCCGGTTGCCATTCTTGATAGGCAAGTCCGTAAGTTGAGAAATAAGGAAGTTGCCTCTGTTAAAGTATTGTGGCGAAGTCAACAAGTTGAGAAGGCCACATGGGAAGCGGAAAAAGAGATGAAGGAAAAGTACCCCCATTTGTTCGATCAAGCCTAGAAGAAATTAGGTGACCCTCCTACTCCTAGTAACTATCATCTTGTCTAAGTTGTTTCCCTCTTAGTATTAGTAAAGTCCTCTTCATTTTGTAATGAGTTAAATGTGTTGTTACCTTGGGTCACTTGAACCGTTCTTGATAAATGAAAGCCTTATAAAGATTTACATGTTAAATAAACAACTAATAGTAAGTGTAGATTGGTAATGGTTTGTTAAGTGTACATGGTGTGTTAAAATGGTTAAATAAGGTAAGAATTCATTGAACTCGACTAGTTTATGTGCAATTGTAACAATGTGATAGAATATGTGCATTCGTTGAGGTAAGAAAGTGTATACCAGTTGTGAAAAGTGTTGTATTTGTGTATTGTTGTTTGGTAACGTGTTTCGGGGGCCCTCTGACAGGTGGATATGTCCATAATACAAAGGAAACTCTAGCGAAATCTTTGTAAAATATAAGAGTTAGTCAAAATTTTGATGGTTGCATATCATGTCTTTCAAAACCAACTCATTTATTTCAAAATTCTCATTCGAGGACGAATGATCTTAAGGGGGGAGGATGTAAGGCCCCATAAAATATTTGTGCATAAAACCTAGTAGCTATAGTGTCATGGTCCGAATAATGTGTTAGGACGCGGTTCGGACCCTTGGTAGTGATTTAAGTTTCAAAAATGTAGAGAATTAATTTTTCCGAAAAGTGTCAATTTTGCGGTCAAGAATGCGACCGCAAATCTGCTATGCGGACCGCATTCTTGCCGCAAAGCTTTCCAGAAAGTCTCCCAAAATCAGGTTGAAAATGCGGTCGATATGCGATCGCATAATGAATCTGCGGTGCACTTTGCAACCGCAGATCAAGAATGCGGACCGCATATTGGTCACATTCTGTAACAGAACTTGAGTAATTTTTGAGGCCATTATACGGTCACTATGCGGACCGCATGTTGATTCTACGGTCGCAAAATGCATCGCAGATTCGCCCCGGCCCAGATTTTTTGTAACATTTTTACCCGATCTCTTCTTTAATATAACACCTTTCACCCTCATTTTCTCATATCATCTTACCAAAATTAGAGAGAGAATAGAGGGGTTTTAGAGAGAGAAGTTCTTCATCTTCAAAGATTGGTCAAACCACTTAATTCCAAGGGATCCTAGGGCAAGGATTCAACTTCCCCAATCTTTTCAATGTAAAAACCCTAACTATTTTCTTTGATTTTCAGTTTTAAATTGGGTAAAGAGAGGTTTGCATATAATAGCTTTTGAAAATAGAATTTTTACACTCATGCATGATTATTGAACTTGATTTCTAGTAAAAAGAAGTGAGTAGAAGTAAGATTCTTCAAGAACAAGGTTGGCAAGAGTAGGATATCTTGCGTAAGCATAAAGTAGGAAGAAAACTCATCACCAGGTATGTATGGCTAATTTTGATTCTTGTGAAATCGCCTATATGTGTGAAGTTTGTTTGGTTCGTGTTAAATTGACAAATTGTGTGAAATTCTTGATGTTGTTGTTGGATATTCAAAGTTTGTTGTTGAGCTATGAGGGATGTAAAATGAGAGTTTAATTTGGTAAAAGAATTGTGAATAATGGCTATAATGGCATATATGGTACTTTGTGGAAAAGAAACGAAACACTTGAGGATTGGTAAGTCAATGAACAATACGGTATGAATACTCTTGATTTTTGGAACATTTGTAACTTGATTGTGATATTGGCTTGAGAAGTAATTGTGAACATGAACTAACCTGTAAGTTGCTTATTTGAACTTGTTGAAATTGTGTGAAATGCCTTATCTGCTGTTTGTACTAATTGTGTTTTAAAACGGAACGGTGGGATCGGGTTGCGCACTGCAACATGAAGAAATAAGGTGTGGGTTGGGGTGATAAGGGTGGCCGAGGTAATAAGGGTGGTCGGGGGTAATAAGGATGGAAAGCGATCGAAATCGCTATTGAAAATTGATATAAAAATCAATAATGTGAAATTGTGAAAGGAGACAGCAGGAGAGTTTGCAACCTGTGGGGCACCGATTGCCCCTTTGTTTGACTACTTGTGCTTTACGTGATTGATTGGTTATTGTTAAATTGGTTGATCGTAGAAAGTGCTTTGTGTTGAGAATTATTTGAAATGAGGAAAATATGGAAACATGGTTGGCTGGCTTAATTAATTGTTGATGTAATTCAATGGCTTGAGTTTACTTGGGATAAAGTTTGTCCATACATGCCAGTACAATTCAAGTGTACTCACGTCCCTTTTTGCCGGGGACGCTACATTCGTGTTATGATTGTAGGTGGATCAGTAGCAGGCACTTTAGCTCATCGGCAGTAGTATCCTTCTCCTTCCATTGCCCGTTTTGGTGAGCCCCTTTCTTCCTTGGGTCCCTGTGTGGTTCATGCCACTTTTGTTTAGATTTCATTTTGGTTTTGTAAGGTATAGCCGGAGCCTTGTTACCGGCAAGTATTGTATTCCCTTTTTTGTATCCTAGAGGCTTTGTAGACATGTAAATTGTGGGACTCCAATCTTATGTATACATTATGTTATGTCGGGCGTTGTAAAAACTGCAAACTTGTTAATGAATCACTCGTATGGTTTCAGTTGTTTAATGTGAAATCATTCATGGTTAATAAGATATTTGGTTAATGAGAAACAATCAACACAGGGGTAACGCGTGGGAATGAAAGGCACCCAGGTCCGCTTGACTGGGGCAACCAGGTCAGGCGTCGGTCATGTTCCCCGATTTGGGGCGTGACATTGGCCATGGCATGGTTCAGGACGTGGCAGGCCATGGCAGTGTATGGTCATCGCACGGGTCAGGATGTGGCTGGCCATGGCAGGTCGTGGCCATGGCACGGGTTATGATGTGGTAGACCATGGCAGGGCATGGTTTTGGCACGTGTCATGACGTGGTAGGCCATGGCAGTGCATGGCCATGGCATAGGTCAGGACATGGTAGGCTAGGGCAGGGCGTGGTAAGGCGTGGCCATAGCACTAGTCGGGACGTGGCAGGCCATGGTAGTGCATGGCCATGGAACGGGTCAGGACGTGGCTAGCCATGGCAGGGCGTGGCTATGGCATGGGTCAGGACGTGGCAGGACGTTGCAGGCCATGGCACGGGTCAGGACGTTGCAGGCCATGTCACGGGTTAGGACGTGGCAGGCCATAGCAGTGCGTGGCCATGGCATGAGTCAGGATGTGGCAGGCCATAGTAGTGCATGGCCATGGTACGAGTTAGGACGTGGCAGGCTACAATAGGGCGTGGCCATGGCACGGGTCAGGGCGTGGCTGGCCAAGGCAGGGCGTGGCAGGGTGTTGCCATGGTGCGAGTTAGGACGTGGCAAGCCATGGTAGTACAGGGCTATTGCACGGGTCGGGATGTGGTAGGTCATGGCAGTACATGGCCTTGGCACGGGTCAGGACGTGGCAGGCCATGGCAGTGCATGGCCATGGCACGGGTCAGGACGTGGCATAGTGTGGCCATAGCACGGGTCAGGACGTGGCAGGCCATGGTAGTGCATGGCCATGGCACGGGTCAGGACGTGGCAGGCCATAGCAGTGCATGGCCGTAGCACGGGTCAAGACATCACAGGACATGGCAGGGTGTGGCCAAGGCACATGACAAGATGTGGCAGGATGTGGCAGGACATGGCAGGGCGTCGCCATGGCACGGGTCAGGACGTGGCAGAGCATGGCAGTGCATGGTCTTGGCACGGGTCAGGATGTGGCAGGCCATGATAGTGCATGGCCATGGCAAGGGTCAGGACGTGGTAGGCCATGGCAGTGCATGGCCATGGAACAGATCAAGACGTGCCAGGCCATGGCAGGGCATGGTGATGGCACGGGTCAGGGCATGGCAGGCCATGGCAGGGCGTGGCAGGCGTAGCCATGGCATGGGTTAGGGCATGGCAGGCTATGGCAGTGCATGGCTATGGCACGGGTCAGGACATGGCAGGCCATGGCAATGCATGGCTTTGGCATAGGTTAGGACATGGCAGGCCATGACAGTGCATGGCCATGGCACGGGTCAGGACGTGGCAGGCCATGGGAGTGCTTGGCCATGGCACGGGTCAGGATGTGGTAGGCCATGGAAGTGCATGGCCATGGCATGGGTCAGGACGTGGCAGGCCATAATAGTGCATGGCCATAGCACAGATCTAGACGTGGCAGGACGTGGCCATGGCACGGGTCAGGAAGTGGTAGGACGTGGCAGGCCATGGTAGTGCATAGCCATGGCTCGGGTCAGGCCATGGCAGTGCATGGACATGCCACACGTAAGGATGTGGCAGGCCATGGAAGTGCATGGTCATGGCACAGGTAAGGACGTGACAAGACGTGGTAGTGCATGGCCTTCGCATGGGTCAGGACGTGGCAGGCCATGGTAGTGCTTGGCCATGGCATGGGTCAGGACGTGGCAGGCCATAGCAATGCATGGCCATGGCACGGGTCAGGACGTGGCAGGCCATGGCAGGACGTGGCCATGGCACGGGTCAGGACGTGGTAGGACGTGGCAGGACATAGTAGTGCATGGCCATGGCTCAGGTCAGGCCATGGCAGTGCATGGCCATGGCACACGTAAGGACGTGGCAGGCCATGGCAGTGCATGGCCATGGCAAAGGTAAAGACGTAGCAGGATGTGGCAGTGCATGGCCATAGCGCGGGTTAGGACGTGGCAGTGCATGGCCATGGCACAGGTCAGGATGTGGCAAGTCATGGATTTGCATGGTCATGGCATAGTTAAGGACGTGGCAGGCCATGGCAGTGTATGGCGATCGCACGGGTCAGGACGTGGCAGGCCATGGCAGGTCGTGGCCATGGCACGGGTTATGATGTGGAAGGTCATGGCAGGGCGTGGTTATGGCACGTGTCATGACGTGGTAGGCCATGGCAGTGCATGGCCATGGCATGAGTCAGGACGTGGCAGGCCAGGGCAGGGCGTGGTAGGGCGTGGAACTAGCACTGGTCAGGACGTGGCAGGCCATTGCAGTGCATGGCCATGCCACGGGTCAGGACGTGGCAGGCCATGGTATTGCATTGCCTTGGAACGGGTTAGGACGTTGTAGGCCATGGCAGTGCATGGCCATGGCACGAGTCAGGACGTGGCTAGCCATGGCAGGGCGTGGCTATGGCACGGGTCAGGACGTGGCAGGCTATGGCAGGGCGTGGCCATGGCATGGGTCTGGACGTTGCCGGCCATGGCAGTTTCTCGCCATGGCACGGGTTAGGACGTGGCAGGCCATAGCAGTGTGTGGCCATGGCACGAGTTAGGACGTGGCAGGGCACAGTAGTGCATGGCCATGGCACGGGTTGGGACGTGGCAGGATACAACAGGGCGTGGCCATGGCACATGTCAGGGCGTGGCAGGCCATGGCAGGGCATGGCAGGGTGTGGCTATGGCACGAGTTACGGCGTGGAAGGCCATGGCAGTGTATGGCTATTGCACGGGTCAGGATGTGGTAGGTCATGGCAGTGCGTGGCCTTGGCACGGGTCAGGACGTGGCAGGCCATGGCAGTGCATGGCCATGGCACGGGTCAGGACGTGGCAGAGCGTGGCCATGGCACGGGTCAGGACGTGGCAGGCCATGGCAGTGCATGGCCATGGCACGTGTCAGGACGTGGCAGTCCATAGCAGCGCATGGCCATAACACGGATCAAGACATCGCAGGACATGGCAGGTCGTGGCCACGGCACGGGTCAAGATGTGGCAGGACATAGCAGGGCGTGGCCATGGCACGGGTCAGGACGTGGCAGGGCATGGCAGTGCATGGCCATGGCACGGGTCAGGACGTGGCAGGCCATGATAGTGCATGGCCATGGCAAGGGTCAGGACGTGGCAGGCCATGGCAGTGCATTGCCATGGAATGGGTCAGGACGTGCCAGGCCATGGCAGGGCATGGCCATGGCACGGGTCAGGGCATGGCAGGCCATGGAAGGGCGTGGCAGGGCGTATACATGGCACGAGTCAGGGCATGACAAGCTATGGCAGTGCATGTCTATGGCACGGGTCAGGACATGGCAGGCCATGGCAGTGCATGGCATTGGGATAGGTTAGGACATGGCAGACCATAACAGTGCATGGCCATGGCACGGGTCAGGACGTGGCAGGCCGTGGTAGTGCTTGGCCATAGCACGGGTCAAGACGTGGTAGGTCATGGCAATGCATAGCCATGGCATGTGTCAGGACATGGCAGGCCATAACAGTGCATGGCCATGGCACGGGTCAGGACGTGGCAGGCCATGGCAGGACGTGGCCATGGCACGGGTCAGGACGTGGTAAGACGTGGCAGGCCAGGGTAGGGCATAGCCATGGCTCGAGTTAGGCCATGGCAGTGCATGGCCATGGCACACGTGAGGACGTGGCAGGCCATGGCAGTGCATGTACATGGCACAAGTAAGGGCGTGGCAGTGCACGGCCATGGCACGGGTCAGGACGTGGCAGGCCATTGTAGTGCTTGGCCATGGCATGGGTCAGGACGTGGTAGGCAATGGCAGTGCATGGCCATGGCATGGGTCAGGACGTGGCAGGCCATAGTAGTACATGGCCTTGGCATGGGTCAGGATATGGCAGGCCATGGCAGGACGTGGCCATGGCATTGGTCAAGACGTGGCAGGCCGTGGTAGTGCTTGGCCATGGCACGGGTCAGGACGTGGCAGACCATGGCAGTGCAAGGCCATGGCATGGGTTAGGACGTGGCAGGCCATAATAGTGCATGGCTAAGGCACGGGTCAGGATGTTGCAGGCCATGGCAGGACGTGACCATGGCACGGGTCAGCACGTGGTAGGACGTGGCAGGCCATGGTAGTACATAGCCATGGCTCGGGTCAGGCCATGGCACACGTAAGAACGTGGCAGGCCATGGCAGTGCATGGCCATGGCACAGGTAAGTACGTGGCAGGACGTGGCAGTGCATGGCCATGGCACGGGTCAGGATGTGGCAGGCCACGGTAGTGCTTGGCCATGACATGTGTCAGGACGTGGCAGGCTGTGGCAGTGCATGGGCATGGCATGGGTCAGGACGTGGCAGGCCGTAGCAGTACATGGCCATGGCACGGGTCAGGACGTGGCAGGCCATGGAAGGATGTGGCCATGGCACGGGTCAGGACGTGGTAGGACGTGGCAGGCCATGGAAGTGCATGGCCATGGCTCGGGTCAGGCCATGGCAGTGCATGGCCATGGCATTTGTAAGGACGTGGCAGGATGTGGCAGTGCATGGCCATGGCACGGGTTAGGACGTGGCAGGCCATGGTAGTGCTTGTCCATGGCATGGGTCAGGACGTGGCAGGCTATGGCAGTGCATAGGCATGGCATGGGTTAGGACGTGGCAGGCCATAGCAGTACATGGCCATGGCACGGGTCAGGACATGTCAGGCAAGGGCAGGATGTGACCATGGCACGGGACAGGACGTGGTAGGATGTTCCAGGCCATGGAAGTGCATGGCCATGGCTCGGGTCAGGCCATGGCAGTGCATGGCCATGGCATTCGTAAGGATGTGGCAGGCCATGGTAGTGCATGGCCATGGCACAGGTAAGGACATTGTAGGATGTGGAAGTGCATGGCCATGGCACGGGTCAGGACGTGGCAGTGCATGGCCACGGCACGGGTCAGGATGTAGCAGGCCATGGCATTGCATGGCCATGGCATAGTTCAGGATGTGGCAGGCCATGGCAGTGTATGGCCATGGCACGGGTCAGGACGTGGCAGGCCATGGCAGGTCGTGGCTATGGCACGCGTTATGATATGGTAGGCCATGGCAGGGCGTGGCTATGGCACGTGTCATGAAGTGGTAGGAAATGGCAGTGCATGGCCATGGCATGGGTTAGGGCGTGGCAGGCCAGGGCAGGGCATGGCCATAGCACCGGTAAGGACATGGCAGGCCATGGCAGTGCATGGCCATGCCACAAGTCAAGATGTGGTAGGACATGGTAGTGTATTACCTTGGAACGGGTCAGGACATTGTAGGCCATGGCATGGGCCAGGACGTGGCTAGCCGTGGCAGGGCGTGGCTATGGCACGGGTCAGGACGTGGCCATGGCACGAGTTAAGATATTGCAGGCCATGGCACGGGTTAGGACGTGGCAGGCCATAGCAGTGCGTGGCCATGGCACGAATCAGGACGTGGCAGGCCATAGTAGTGCATGGCCATGGCACGGGTTAGGACGTGGCAGGCTATAACAGGGCATGGCCATGGCACGGGTCAGGGCGTGGCAGGCCATGGTAGGGTGTGGTTTTGGCACGTGTCATGACGTGGTAGGCCATAGCAGTGCATGGCCATGGCATGGGTCAGGACGTGGTAGGCTAAGGCAGGGCGTGGTAGGGCGTGGCCATACCACTAGTCAGGACATGGCAGGCCATTGCAGTGCATGGCCATGGCACAGGTCAGGACGTGGTAGGACGTGGCAGGCCATGGAAGTGCATGGCCATGGCTCGGGTCAGGCCATGGCAGTGCATGGCCATGGCATTCGTAAGGACGTGGCAGGACGTGGCAGGACGTGGCAGTGCATGGCCATGGCACGGGCCAGGACGTGGCAGGCCATGGTAGTGCTTGGCCATGGCATGGGTGAGGACGTGACAGGCTATGGCAGTGCATGGTCATGGCATGGGTCAGGACGTGGCAGGCCATAGCAGTACATGGCCATGGCACGGGTCAGGACATGGCAGGCCATGGCAGGACGTGTGATTCACGTCCAAGCAACGGTCGTAGTCAATATAACTTGTTCTAATAAGTCCAAGATCGATCCCACGGAGAATTAACCTACCAATTGCAACTATCACAACCCCAAAAGTACTTCTGAATCAAGTTCCCAAACTTTTAATATATATTTGTATGAAATTCGAATATCTATTTTGCAATAATTAAGAATGCTTGAAAGAAAGAATTGAATGTAGAGTAAAAAGAATATTATGAGAAGGACTATGGTATTGATTTCCCCTATTGATGGAATCCCTTATCATTATACTCTTACAAATTGTTTATATATTCTATCAATCATGAACGCTATGTGTATCGTAACCCTCTCCCAAGGAATTACAATAATTTACTAGTGCACTCTCCCAAGCTGCCCTAGCTAGCTTTAATTTAAATAGTTAACTTAAGATTGCACCCAAGACTTCGTTATTCCTAACCCCGTCTTTACGCCTAAAGTTATAGATTCCTCCAATAACCTAGGTGTGGTGTTGTTCAACAATATACCTAAATATGCACTCTTTTCCAAGTTATGCACACTAAATAGGCACCGCTAATTGGGAGCTCTACCAATTAACTACAATAAGAATGAAGTTGAATAAATAGAAATCTAAGTCACAATTTGTAATCACATAAACGATAAGTTCATCACCCAATTGTCACGACCCAAACCGATGGGCCGCGACGGGCACCCGTTACCTTACTTAACCGAGTACCAACGTAACATACCTTTCTTATTGTATTATTATGAGTAAATAAGCCAAAAAACCCGCCATGATATAACAAGAATAAAACATAAGGGATACTCAACATATGATGACCCAACATGATATACAAACTTATACATATGACACACGGGCCTATAAGGCCGACATGAGCATTTGTAAACTCAAAATATAGGCCGACAAGGCCATACAAGTATCCATACACCTGACATCTATCTACAAGCCTCTAAGAGTACATAAAATCATAAAGGTCGGGGCAGGGCCCCACTATACCAACCAATACATATCTTAAGCATACTGACCAAATAGGCAACTCCGGAGCAAGTGGAGTGCGCCAACACCTTCGCCGAGCTGATAGCCTAATAGGAGGACAATCAACCTATCAATCGGGACGTGCGGGCATGAAACGCAGCATCCCCAGGCAAAAGGGACGTCAGTACAAATAATGTACCGAGTATGTAAGGCAAGAAAGCATAAACAAGAACAGTAATGTAAAGAGAGATGAAGGAAATACAACCTGGAACTTCTGAGTGCCTCTAGGGGCTATTGACATGAAATGCATAATACATATATATACATATATCTTTAAAAACATTTGCCTCTGGGGGCATCATTATCATCATATCGTACTCGGCCTCAAAAAGGACTCGGTAAAAACGTACCCGTCCATGTGGAGCTCGGTAAACCCAGCTGATCAGTGGTTGCACAATAGGTGCCGTACCCGGCCGACTATAGCGCGGCTTGGTAGAGTAAAATAGATACATATATATAATGCATGCTCGACACATGGAATCACGTTCTAAACCTTTCTGAGTGACGTAAGAACATTATGGACATAAAATATGAACTTAAGTAGGATTTATGGATCATACATACTTTCTTAGAATAACTTTGTATGGATAGAACAACATGGACAACCTTAGTTGCTAGGAGTAGATTCATTATGAAATAGCATATTCATTTCATATTAGATCATGCCAAAAGAAAGAAGGAGATGCCTTAACATACCTTAACCATGGTGAGTCCTTAATACCTCTCAAGCAACTCTTCAAACAACTCAACTCAATCTACCATGGCATAAAGAGATTCAAAATCAGTGTTGAGCAAAGGCTAAGTCTGAAACTTAAGCTAGTAGCTCGTCTACGTAAATCCGGGCAGCATCTCCCTTGTAACAAGGGCCTCCTCCAATACCATATACCAACAACAACAACATCCATGGAAGTCCAGCAACCTATAAATATCAATAACAAGACACCATATAACAACAACAAGTCACAACTACTTCACGACGAGCGGCAAGCTCCGGTTGGAATCCGTATAACCTATATCACCCCTTATAGACTTCTTACATTAATTTAAAACTATCATTAACGTGATTATGAAGTAATTGATCAATGATTCCATCCATATACCAAATATTTATAACAAAGGAAACAATCCTCAACTCCAACTATCTTCAATTAGTAGCTTTATTCACTAGTTCATGTCTACTCTATCCATTTAACTTAATCAACATCAAGATAACCTTAAGCACATGAAAGAACATAATACACATACTTGCTAAAGCAACTTCAAGTCCAAATCCAAGTTATAAACAGCTTACAACAACC
This sequence comes from Nicotiana noctiflora, assembly GCA_032618575.1. Classification (NCBI taxonomy): domain Eukaryota; kingdom Viridiplantae; phylum Streptophyta; class Magnoliopsida; order Solanales; family Solanaceae; genus Nicotiana; species Nicotiana noctiflora. The sequence goes on along the minus strand of JASVEL010009310.1, from coordinate 265,679 downwards.
CTCAATGGCAATACAACACCATAGAAGTGACTTAAGCTAATCCAAGTATTATCTTGTAATTTAACATCCTAAAAACTTAACCAACAAACAAGAAAGCTTAAGCACAATTAGTAGGCTGATATACTCACCTTATACATCAGCAACAACTTGGAATTTCATCCAAATACAGCCCATAACAATCCTCAATGACAACATAACCTCAAAGAGGTGTTGTTCTTCACTAGAACTATGTTTTGATGTTGAAATATGGTGTAATCACTTTGGAATCACTTCAAAACCCTTGTGGAATCTGTTTATAAGGGTTAGGAGAAGGTTGGAGACGAAGTTGAGTTGAAAATAAGTGAAAAATAGGCGTCCAAATCGTTTAATAATTGAAGTAGGTCAACCACCGCCTAAGTGGGTCCCATTGGGAGCTGCTTGCGCGGTCTCGCGAAAACATGAATATCTTTCTACTCCGATGTCGTATTGACGAACGGTTTAATGCGTTGAAAACTAGACTCGTAGATATTCAATTTGATATGTAGATCATCCATTTATTCAAAGTATATCTGGAGAAAAGTGCATCGACATTTGGCCTAAATTTCAGCATATTATGAATGCAACTTGTGATGGCCTTTGCTAACTTTTGTTCCATAACTCGTTTGACTTAAAAAAAAATAACACACGACTATCATACGACTCCAATAACTCATAACTTAACCTCCTCATCATGTTAATCACCCTAGTCTCACACCAAAAGAATATGTTATAACATTCAAAACTTGTCGATTTTCGACGGAACTTATTTTCTTCAATTTGTTTAGCGACTAAGCTTTCCAACCCTTTTGGTACTTGTCATTCATGATCTTAAGTATTTGTAACCTCCAAAGTAACATGATTAACTTACTTTATTTGCTTTCAAATATAATCTCATTTATGAGCTTACATCAATTGACTTACGACATACTCTCACGTATGAAAACTTGGTTTGTAACACCAATAGGTTCCATCAAAACCTTAGAATAGAATTTAGCTACTCATGCTTGAATAAACAAGAATAATAATTGAAATCATAAAGAAATAATTGATATAAAAGAAAAGATAGAGTTTGAGAGGATTTTCTCTTACTAAAAACCTTGCAAAAGTAATGAAATAAAGATTACATGCCTCTATGGGGCAAACTAGGAGTTTATATAGAGTTTTTAGGGCATAAAAATCTAAGTTTGAGTACAATTAGGACTGCTGCTGCGGCGACTTCCGCGGTTCGTTCGCGGCCGCGGACGGACCGCGAACAGTAAAACTTCAGAGAGCCTGTTTTTCCGCGGTTCATCCGCGGTCGCGGAGAAACCGCGGTTTGTCACCCTGTTCTGTTGCGCAGTTGGAAAAACTCAAAACGTCAAAGTTGTAGCCCTTTGAATTAGCTTTCCAACCATATATTATGAAGCCAAAATGGAGTTCTGAGATAAACTTTATGTCCAATTTACTAAACAGTACACAATATGCCTCATCCATTCTTTGCTTGTTCTATACTTATCAAATTTGACCCCCGAACTCGATCCCGGCTTAATTCGTTGAGCTTTTACTCAGACTTCAAAGCTCCAAATCACTTATATTCATTCCATAACATCCATATAGCTCGGAATCACACCTTCCCGGCTACTTTCAACATAAGTTCTTGACTTGTACCACACTTTGGCCTTTTTCACCATCTTTTGACTCCAAAACTTGATATTTTAGTCTTCATTAGCTCAAGTGTACCTATAACACACTAAGAACACTAATAAAAGCATTTTGTCATCATAAACAATATCAAAACAACAATAAAGCGTGATTATTTAGGGCATAAATATAGTCAAATTCACCTATTATCAATACCCCACACTTAAACCTTTGCTCGTCCTCGAGCAACCTTAATCACACTTTAGGCAAATTTTATTTATGTCTCCCCCAAATTATATCACAAAAGCTATTATACATGAACAACCTAAGATATGTATAATCTTTACTTAACCGCAAATTCTCATGCCCGCACATGATTACTTACTCTACTTATTACCAAAAACTTGCAAATTCACCTTATTCCTTTTGAATTACATGCCCTCAAACAATTTATTGAGAGAAAATCCCACACATTAACCATTCAAATACATGGAACTTATAATTGTTGAAAGAAATTCACTCACTCTTAACAAAGAACATTCATATGCATACATACACACCATAGGCTTGCCCCTAGTGTAATACTCCACTAATCGAGTTATTCAATCATAGATCAAGAGGTCTTTAAGGGTTGTAATGTAGGCTATGGGATGGGTAGGATACTTTTGGTTATAGTGACTAGCCTACCTAAGCACTTTTCTTTTCTTTTTCACAACTTCCCTTTTTGTTTACTTCCTTATGTCTCCCATAAACATACCTTCACCTTTCTTCAATTTTAACCCCCACTTTTCTTTTATTGATGTAACTGGCTTTTCTAAGATTTTATTCAATATAGCTCATCTTTTCATTGCTTTACAATACATTTACATTATTTTGGCCAGCTCACTAATTTTTTTTTTACATTCATTCTTGATTTTTCCCTTTTCAATTTCCCTTCACCCCACACTTAATCTTTTTCATATTCATTACAACACAAGTGCTTCTAGGAGGTAAAGTAGAACAATAATTTGAAGAACACTCAAGGGTTATCAAAGAATAGGCTTTAAGCTCAAATGGGTTAACTAAGATAAAATGTATGGGTGAATTCATGTTTATTGGCATATGGGGTTACACAAAGAAATGCCTCTATCCTTTCTACAACCAAACAACTTCTATTTCGCTTTGCAAACACACAGGGCAAGTTCTAGGCATCATGTACAACATACAATGTAAGTAAAACCTCACACACACATGGCATGCAACTCATTTGGAATCTAGTTGATCTACAAAGTCCTATCGATATTCAAGCAAGCATTATTGTCCAATTTAAGGCATATTGAGATTCTACAGTCAAGCTTAGAAGATACATTCTCAAGTTCAATTTACGCTTTTGCTAATGTGCATATTCGGGGTTACATGTTGCCCTTTTACCTCTAATCCTAAGAAAAAAAAGAAAGAAAGAAAAAAAAATCTACCTAACCCAGTTCATCAATAAAAACCCTTGGAAAAGAACCGTGGTCAAAAGAAAAACCAAGGGGAGATGATACACTACCTAGAAAAAGAAAATAAAAGAAAGAAAAATTCCTACGTGGACTACTTCCCTCAAGAGTACTTGTCCTAAATAGTCCGTCATAAGGAAGAGTCCTCAACTCATATTTTTGTATTTTTTCAAATTTTCTAATTTTTTTTAGTGTTTTTATTCCGACTTAGACCCTAAGAGACCCGTCGCCAAGTGTCCATCATCGGGCCAAGCCAGCTAATATAATTTACAGCTACATCTACTATATATAATATACAATACAAGATAAGTCTCCCACCCTACACTTAAAATCATGCCATGTCCTCATGGCATAATAATACATGTATAGCACAGAAGGGTGAGACAACTTACCTGGGATCTACCCCGTGTCTAGCCACTTTATCACTTTCTTTTTCACCCTATCCTTCATATTCGGGTTCAGCCTTCTTTTGTGTTTCCTCTTCTCGGAGAATCTTGTGCATGCAGTATGCAAGGCTGATCCCCTTTATGTGTGCCATGGTCCACCCAATGGTAGTCTTGCATTCTTTTAGTACTTGTATAAGCTTTTGAGCCTGCACATCTAACAAACTAGATGAGATAATAACAGGTAAAGTGGAGTTAGGACCTAGAAATTCATACCTGAGATGAGATGGTAGTGGTTTAAGCTCAAGCTTTGGTGTCTTTTCTATTGATGGTTTTGCAGGAGGGGTCTCTCTTTTCTCTAAGTGTAGAGGCTCGAACTCAAGCTCTCTCTGCCAAAATCCCTTGCCTTCCATAGATAATACCCATTCGGCTAAACTTTCACCGTTTACCTCTTCCATGTTCATCAGGCATGCTTGAAGTGGATCTTCAATAGTCAACTCTACATCGTCGGTCTCCACTATCACATGAACCGCATCAATTAGAGAGCAATTTGCGAACTCACTAGGACGCCTCATGGATTTTTGCACATTGAAGATGATCTCCTCATCATTCAACCTCATCTTGAGTTCCCCAGTTTCACAATCAATTATTGCTCTCCCGGTGGCTAGGAATGGTCTTCCTAGGATTATGGGAATTTCTTCGTCGACCTTGCAATCAAGAATAACAAAATCGGCGGGAAACACGAACTTCCCAACCTGGATTAGCACATCATCTATAATACCAAATGGACGCTTAACCGTCCTGTCACCAAGTTGTAAAAGCATAGAGGTGGGTCTGGCTCTCCCAATACTTAACCTATTATAGATAACTAAGGGCATGAGATTAATGCTTGCCCCCAAATCATATAAAGCCTTTGTAAAGGCATTAGTGCATGGGATGGTGAAACTACCTGGATCAGATAATTTCTCAGCAATGGGTCTGGATACCACTGCACTACAAGTCTTGGTGAGTGTAACTGTGGCCAAGTCCTGGAAATTGAATTTCCGCGACATCAAATCCTTCATCATCTTATCATACCCGGGCATTTCTTTTAAAGCTTTAATTAATGTAATGTTTACCTGGATTTGCTTGAGCATGTCGAAGAACTTTTTGTATTGCTCCTCTTTCTGGTGTTTGGCCAACCTTTAGGGGAATGGTGGAGGAGGCCTCTTCTTCCCGGTGACTTGGGACTTTTCTTTGTCTATCACTTTCTCATCAATCTGCTGCTCTACCTTTTCAGCTACTTTCTCCGTTCCCTGTTTTGCTTCTTTATTTTCAGCAATCGGCTGGACTGTGACTTCTGTCAACCCTGTGGACTCATCCAGTTCAATGGGCAATGGAGTGGATGTCTCAGCCTGTCTGTCAATTTTCTCACTTTTATTATCAGCATCAAGATCTCTACCGCTTCTCAGAGTTACTGCCATCATCTGCTTTGGGATTTGGTCCTTTGGGTTTGTTTGTGTATCTGCAGGCAATGTCCCTTGAGGACGATTGTTAAGTGACATAGCAATCTGACCCATTAGCACTTCCATATTTTTGATGGCGGCATCATGTGCATCTATCCTCTCATTTGTTTTGGCATTTGACCCAATTACCTGCTGCATCATAGCTTCCAACCTTGCAAACCCATCATCTTGTCTATCCCCATGTGGTGGTGGAGGTGGATGGTATCCCTGTTGCTGATTTCCGAAATTCTGAGGTCTAGGATATGGAGCCATGTTGTGTGGTGGCCTCATACCTGCTGCATTAAATTGTTGCTCGGGAGGTCTGTACTGCATTGGAGCCTGTTGGCCCAAGTTTTGATTACCTTGTCGCTGCCCCTCCATAGTTAGCCACATAGTTCATATCCTCATGCTGATGATGATGTTCTTGGTCTGCATCCCATGGATTACCTATGGGTTGGCTAATGCAAGATGTGCATAAACCACCATTGGTAGTATCTACAATGTGAACTTGCTGCTTAACCCCTGATTCTTCCACCTTCTTTGTCAGGATGCTCATTTGTGTCAATAAAGTTGCCACATTCTCCTCCAGAGTGTTGGATGGATCCAGAGGTATAGAGTGTACCACTGGTGTGATAGGAGCATTCCTGGACGTCCACCCCGAATTTTGAGCCATCTTGTCTAGCAAATTTTGGCCCTCTCTCCAAGTCTTGCTGAGAAAATCCCCACCTGCTGAAGCATCTACAATGTTCTTCATGCTGTCTGAAAGCCCCATGTAGAATCTTTGGCCTAACATCTGCTCTGGAATCCCAAGGTGAGGACACATAACAAGCATACCCTTGAATCTGCCCCAAGTTTCATGTAATGTTTCAATTGGTTTCTGCTTGAAGCTCACGATCTCATCAATTTGTTGAGCTGTCTTGTTAGGTAGATGAAACTTGTTGTGGAATTGTTTGACTAACTCATCCCAAGTTGCAATGGAGTTTATAGGGAGTGAGTTTAGCCATATCTGTGCTGCTCCTGTAACTGAGAACGGAAAGAGTAGTAATTTGATTGCTTCCGGAGTTACATTCGATTGTCTTTGTGTTTTGCATATTGATAGAAAGTTCTTGAGGTGCTGCTGTGGATCTTCAACTTGAGACCCAGAGAATAATACCTTGTTTTGCAAAAAGTGAAGCATGTTGTTAGTAATATGGAAAGACTCAGCTTGAATTGCTGGCACAACGATGGTAGTTGCCAAATTATCCGCTGTGGGTTGTGCCCAGTCGAACAATGCATCTTCATGTGCCTCATGTGCCTCTTGCATATTTAGCCCGGCTTGCTGGTTTTGAGCGTTTATGTCACCCATGTCGAAATCTAGTTTGATTGGTTGTTGAGATTGTTGAATTTGTTTGATGGCTTTGTTACGTGCTCGGAAGGTTTGCTCGGGGTCTGAGAGTCCTTCAATTAGTTCTCCAGTCCTTGCAGATTTTCTAGGCATGCACCCGAATACCCAAATCAACAAACGTCAAAATATTCAATGTAGAGTGTAGAAAGAACCTGAATACACAAGATTCTTGAAGTTTTGGCAATGGCTATTGATAATTCCGTTAATTCCCCGGCAACGGCGCCAAAATTGATTCACGTCCAAGCAACGGTCGTAGTCAATATAACTTGGTCTAATAAGTCCCAGATCGATCCCACAGAGAATTAACCTACCAATTGCAACTATCACAACCCCAAAAGTACTTTCGAATCAAGTTCCCAAACTTTGAATATATATTTGTGTGAATTTCGAATATCTATTTTGCAATAATTAAGAATGCTTGAAAGAAAGAATTGAATGTAGAGTAAAAAGAATATTATGAGAAGGACTATGGTATTGATTTCCCCTATTGATGGAATCCCTTTTCGTTATGCTCTTACAAATTGTTAATATATTCTATCATTCATGAACGCTATGTGTATCGTAACCCTCTCCCGAGCAATTACAATAATTTACTAGTGCACTCTCCCGAGCTACCCTAGCTAGCTTTAATTTGAATAGTTCACTTAAGATTGCACCCAAGACTTCGTTATTCCTAACCCCGTCTTTACGCCTAAAGTTATAGATTCCTCCAATAACCTAGGTGTGGTGTTGTTCAACAATATACCTAAATATGCACTCTTTTCCAAGTTATACACACTAAATAGGCACCGCTAATTGGGAGCTCTACCAATTAACTACAATATGAATGAAGTTGAACAAATAGAAATCTAAGACACAATTTGTAATCACATAAACGATAAGTTCATCACCCAATAGGTTCCATCAGAACCTTAGAATACAATTTAGCTACTCATGCTTGAAGAAACAAGAATAATAATTGAAATCATAAAGAAATAATTGATATAAAATAAAAGAACGAGTTTGAGAGGATTCTCTCTTACTAAAAACCTTGCAAAAGTAATGAAATAAAGATTACATGCCTCTATGGGGCAAACTAGGAGTTTATATAGAGGTTTTAGGGCTTAAAAAACTAAGTTTGAGTACAATTAGGACTGCTGCTGTGGCGACTTCCGCGGTTCGTTCGCGGCCGCGGACGGACCGCGAACAGTAGAACTTCACAGAGCCTGTTTTTCCGCGGTTCATCCGCGGTCGCGGAGCAACCGCTGTTTTTTACCCTGTTCCGTTGCGCATTTGGAAAAGCTCAAAACATGAAAGTTGTAGCTCTTTGAGTCAGCTTTCCAACCACATATTATGGAGCCAACATGGATTTTGGAGAGAAAAGTTATGTCCAATTTACTAAACAGTGCACAATATGCCTCATCCATTCTTTGCTTGTTCTACACTTATCAAATTTGACCCCCGAACTCGATCCCGGCTCAATTCCTTGAGCTTTTACTCAGACTTCAACGCTCCAAATCACTTAAATTCATTCCATAACATCCATATAGCTCGGAATCACACCTTCCCGGCTACTTTCAACATAAGTTCTTGACTTGTACCACACTTTGGACTTTTTCACCATCTTTTTACTCCAAAACTTGCTATTTTAGTCTTCATTTGCTCAAGTGTACCTATAACACACTAATAACACTAATAAAAGCTTTTTTTCATCATAAACAATATCAAAACAACAATAAAGCGTGATTATTTAGGGCATAAATATAGTCAAATTCACCTATTATCAACGTGGCCATGGCACGGGTCAGGACATGGTAGGACGTGGCAGAACATGGAAGTGCATGGCCATGGCTCGGGTTAGGCCATGGCAGTGCATGGCCATGGCATTCGTAAGGACGTGGCAGGCCTTGGCAATGCATGGCCATGGCACAGGTAAGGACATGGCAGTGCATCACCATGGCACGGGTCAGGACATGACAGGCCATGGCATTGCATGGCCATGGAATAGTTCACGATGTGGCAGGCCATGGCAGTGTATGGCCATGGCACGGGTCAGGACGTGGCAGGCCTTAGCAGATCATGGCCATGGCACGCGTTATGATATGGTAGGCCATGGCAGGGCGTGGCTATGGCACGTGTCATTAAGTGCTAGGCCATGGCACTGCATGACCATGGCATGGGTCAGGACGTGGCAGGCCAGGGCAGGGCGTGGTAGGGCGTGGCCATAGCACTGGTCTGGACGTCGCAGGCCATTGCAGTGCATGGCCATGCCACGGGTCAATGGTAGTGCATTACCTTGGAACGGGTCAGGACGTTGTAGGCCATGGCACGGGCCAGGACGTGGCTAGCCATGGCAGGGTGTGGCTATGGCACGGGTCAGGATGTGGCCATGGCACGGGTCAGGATGTTGCAGGCCATGGCACGGGTTAGGACGTGGCAGGCCATAGCAGTGCGTGGCCATGGCACGAATCAGGACGTGGCAGGCCATAGTAGTGCATGGCCATGGCACGGGTTAGGACATGGCAGGCTATAACAGGGCATGGCCATGGCACGGGTCAGGGCGTGGCAGGCCATGGTAGGGTGTGGTTTTGGCACGTGTCATGACATGGTAGGCCATGGCAGTGCATGGCCATGGTATGGGTCAGGACGTGGTAGGCTAAGGCAGGGCGTGGTAGGGCGTGGCCATAGCACTAGTCAGGACGTGGCAGGCCATTGCAGTACATGGCCATGCAATGGGTCAGGACGTGGCAGGCCATGGTAGTGCATTGCCTTGGAATGGGTGAGGACATTGCAGGCCATGGCTGTGCATGGCCATGCCACAGGTCAGGATGTGGCTAGCCATGGCAGGGCGTGGCTATGGCACGGGTCAGGACATAGCAGGACGTGGAAGGCCATGGCACGGCGTGGCCATGGCACGGGTCAGGACGTTGCAGGCCATGGAAGTTAATGGCAATGGCACGGGTTAGGACGTGGCAGGCCATAGCAGTGCGTGGCCATGGCACGTGTCAGGATGTAGTAGGCTATAGTAGTGCGTGGCCATGGGACATGTCAGGACGTGGCAGGTCATAGTAGTGCATGGCCATGGCATGGGTTAGGACGTGGCAACTACAATAGGGCTTGGCCATGGCACCGGTCAGGGCGTGGCAGGCCATATCAGGGCATGGCAGGGTGTGGCCATAGCACGAGTTAGGACGTGGGAAGCCATGATAGTACAGGGCTATTACACGTGTCAGGATGTGGTAGGTCATGGCAGTGCATGGCCTTGGCACGGGTCAAGACGTGGCAGGCCATGGCAGTGCATGGCCATGGCACGGGTCAAGACGTGGCAGAGCGCGGCCATAGCACGGGTCAGAACGTGGCAGGCCATGGCAGTGCATAGCCATGGCATGGGTCAGGACGTGGCAGGCCATAGCAGTGCATGGTCATGGCACGGGTCAAGACATCGCAGGACATGGCAGGGCATGGCCATGGCACGGGTCAAGATATGGCAAGATGTGGCAGGACATGGCAGGGAGTGGCCATGGCACGGGTCAGGACGTGGCAGGGCATGGTAGTGCATGCCCATGGCATGGGTCAGGACGTGGCAGGCCATGATAGTGCATGGCCATAACAAGGGTCAGGACATGGCAGGCCATGGCAGTGCATGGCCATGGAACGGGTTAGGACGTGCCAGGCCATGGCAGGGCATGGCCATGGCACGGGTCGGGGCATGGCAGACCATGGCAGGGCGTGGCAGGCGTAGCCATGGCACGGGTCAGGGCGTGGCAGGCTATGGCAGTGCATGGCTATGGCACGGGTCAGGACCTGGTAGGCCATGGCAGTGCATGGCTTTGGCATAGGTTAGGACGTGGCGGGCCATGACAGTGCATGGCCATGGCACGGGTCAATACGTGGAAGGCCATGGTAGTGCTTGGCCATGGCACGGGTCAGGATGTGGCAGGCCATGGCAGTGCATGGCCATGGAATGGGTCAGGACGTGGCAGGCCATAACAGTGCATGGCCATGGCACAAGTCAGGACGTGGTAGGCCATGACAGGACGTGGCCATGGCACGAGTCAGGACTTGGTAGGACGTGGCAGGCCATGGTAGTGCAGAGCCATGGCTCGGGTCAGGCCATGGCAGTGCATGGCCGTGGTATACGTAAGGACGTGGTAGGCCGTGGTAGTGCATGGCCATGGCATGGGTCAAGACGTGGTAGGCTAAGGTAGGGCATGGTAGGGCATGTCCATAGCACTAGTCAGGACGTGGCAGGCCATTGCAATACATGGCCATGCAATGGGTCAGGACGTGGCAGGCCATGGTAGTGCATTGCCTTGGAACGGGTCAGGACGTTGTAGGCCATGGATGTGAATGGCCATGCCATAGGTCAGGACGTGGCTAGCCATGGTAGGGCGTGGCTATGGCACGGGTCTGGATGTAGCAGGATGTGGCAGGCCATGGTAGGGCATGGCTATGGCACGGGTCAGGACGTTGTAGGCCATGGAAGTTTATGGCCACGACACGGGTTAGGACGTGGCAGGCCATAGCAGTGCGTGGCCATGGCACGTGTCAGGACGTGGTAGGCCATAGTAGTGCATGGCCATGACACGTGTCAAGACGTGCCAGGCCTTAGTAGTGTATGGCCATGGCACGAGTTAGAACGTGGCAGGCTACAATAGGGCATGGCCATGGCACCGGTCAGGGCGTGGCAGGCCATATCAGGGCGTGGCAAGGTGTGGCCATGGCACGAGTTAGGACGTGGGAAGCCATGGTAGTTCAGGGCTATTGCACGTGTCAGGATGTGGTAGGTCATGGCAGTGCATGGCCTTGGTACGGGTCAGGACGAGGCAGGCCATGGCAATGCATGGCCATGGCACGGGTCAAGACGTGGCAGAGCGTGGCCATAGCACGGGTCAGGATGTGGCAGGCCATGGCAGTGCATGGCCATGGCACGGGTCAGGACGTGGCAGGCCATAGCAGTGCCTGGCCATGGCACAGGTCAAGACATCGCAGGACATGGAAGGGCGTGGCCATGGCACGGGTCAAGATGTGGCAAGATGTGGCAGGACATGGCAGGGAGTGGCCATGGCATGGGTCAGGACGTGGCAGGGCATGGCAGTGCATAGCCATGGCACGGGTCAGGACGTGGCAGGCCATGATAGTGCATGGCCATAACAAGGGTCAGGCCATGGCAGTGCATGGCCATAGAACGAGTTAGGACGTGCCAGGTCATGGCAGGGCATGGCCATGGCACGGGTCGGGGCATGGAAGACCATGGCAGGGCGTGGCAGGCATAGCCATGGCACGGGTCAGGGCGTGGCAGGCTATGGCAGTGCATGGCTATGGCACGGGTCAGGACCTGGTAGGCCATGGCAGTGCATGGCTTTGGCATAGGTTAGGACGTGGCGGGCCATGACAGTGCATGGCCATTGCACGGGTCAATATGTGGAAGGCCATGGTAGTGCTTGGCCATGGCACGGGTCAGGACGTGGCAAGCCATGGCAGTCCATGGCCATGGAATGGGTAAGGACGTGGCAGGCCATAACAGTGCATGGCCATGGCACAGGTCAGGACGTGGTAGGCCATGACAGGACGTGGCCATGGCACGAGTCAGGACGTGGTAGGACGTGGCATGCCATGGTAGTGCATAGCCATGGCTCGAGTCAGGCCATGGCAGTGCATGGCCAAGGTATACGTAAGGACGTGGTAGGCCATGGTAGTGCATGGCCATGGCATGGGTCAGGACGCGGTAGGCTAAGGTAGGGCATGGTAGGGCGTGGCCATAGCACTAGTCAGGACGTGGCAGGCCATTGCAATACATGGCCATGCAATGGGTCAGGACGTGGCAGGCCATGTTAGTGCATTGCCTTGGAACGGGTCAGGACGTTGCAGGCCATAGATGTGCATGGCCATGCCACAGGTCAGGACGTGGCTAGTCATGGTAGGGCATGGCTATGGCACGGGTCAGGATGTAGCAGGACGTGGCAGGCCATGGCAGGGCGTGACCATGGCACGGGTCAGGACGTTGCAGGCCATGGAAGTTTATGGCCATGGCACGGGTTAGGACGTGGCAGGCCATAGCAGTGCGTGGCCATGGCACGTGTCAGGACGTTGTAGGCCATAGTAGTGCGTGGCCATGGCACGTGTCAAGACGTGGCAGGCCTTATTAGTGTATGGCCATGGCACGGGTTAGGACGTGGCAGGCTACAATAGGGCATGGCCATGGCACCGGTCAAGGTGTGGCAGGCCATGCCAGGGCATGGCAGGGTGTTGCCATGGTGCGAGTTAGGACGTGGCAAGCCATGGTAGTACAGGGCTATTGCACGGGTCGGGATGTGGTAGGTCATGGCAGTACATGGCCTTGGCACGGGTCAGGACGTGGCAGGCCATGGCAGTGCATGGCCATGGCACGGGTCAGGACGTGGCATAGTGTGGCCATAGCACGGGTCAGGACGTGGCAGGCCATGGTAGTGCATGGCCATGGCACGGGTCAGGACGTGGCAGGCCATAGCAGTGCATGGCCGTAGCACGGGTCAAGACATCGCATGATATGGCAGGGCGTGGCCATGACACGGGTCAAGATGTGGCAAGACGTGGCAGGACATGGCAAGGAGTGGCCACGGCACGGGTCAGGACGTGGCAGGGCATAGCAGGGCATGCCCATGGCACGGGTCAGGACGTGGCAGGCTATGATAGTGCATGGCCATGGCAAGGGTCAGGACGTGGCAGGCCATGGCAGTGCATGGCCGTGGAACGGGTTAGGATGGGTCAGGGCATGGCAGGCCATAGCAGGGCGTGGCAGGCGTTGCCATGGCACGGGTTAGGGCGTGGCAGGCTATGGCAGTGCATGGCTATAGCACGGGTCAGGACATGGCAGGCCATGGCAGTGCATGGCTTTGGCATAGGTTAGGACGTGGCAGGCCATGACAGTGCATGGACATGGCACGGGTCAGGACGTGGCAGGCCATGGTAGTGCTTGGCCATGGCACGGGTCAGGACGTGGCAGACCATGGAAGTGCATGGCTATGGAATGGGTCAGGACGTGGTAGGCCATAACAGTGCATGGCCATGGCACAGGTCAGGACGTGGTAGGCCATGGCAGGACGTGGCCATGGCACGAGTTAGGACGTGGTAGGATGTGGCAGGCCATGGTAGTGCATAGCCATGGCTCGGGTCAGGCCATGGCAGTGCATGGCCATGGCATAGGTAAGGATGTGGCAGGCCATGGCAGTGCATGGCCATGGCACAGGTAAAGACGTGGCAGGACGTGGCAGTGCATGGCCATGGCACAGGTCAGGACGTGGCCGGCCATGGTAGTACTTAGCCATGGCATGGGTCAGGACGTGCAGGCTATGGCAATGCATGGCCATGGCATGGGTCAGGACATGGCAGGCCATAGCAGTACATAGCCATGGCACGGGTCAGGACATGGCAGGCCATAGCAGTACATAGCCATGGCACGGGTCAGGACGTGGCAGGCCATAGCAGGACGTGGCCATGGCACGGGTCAGGATGTGGTAGGATGTGGCAGGCCATGGCTCGGGTCAGGCCATGGCAGTGCATGGCCATGGCACACGTAAGGACGTGGCAGGACATGGTAGTGCATGGCTATGGCACCGGTAAGGACGTGGCAGGACGTGGCAGCGCATGGCCATGGCGCGGGTCAGGACGTGGCAGGTCATGGATTTGCATGGCCATGGCATAGTTTAGGATGTGGCAGGCCATGGCAGTTTATGGCCATCGCACGGGTCAGGACGTGGTAGGCCATGGCAGGTCATGGCCATGGCACGGGTTATGATGTGGTAGGCCATGGCAGGGCATGGTTATGGCACGTGTCATGACGTGGTAGGCCATGGCAGTGCATGGCCATGGCATGGGTCAGGACGTGGCAGGCCAGGGCAGGGAGTGGTAGGGTATTGCCATGGCGCGAGTTAGGACGTGGCAAGCCATGGTAGTACATGGCTATTGCACGGGTCAGGATGTGGTAGGTCATGGCAGCGCATGGCCTTGGTACGGGTCAGGACGTGGCAGGACATGGCAAGGCATGGCCATGGAATGGGTCATGATGTCACAGGACGTGGCCATATGATGTGTTAAGACGACGCTGGACATTGTAGGGGAAGGGTATGGCAGGGGCAGGATGTGTTAGGATATAGGCATGGCATATGTCAGGACGTGTCAGGACGTCGCAGAACATGGCGGGGCGTGGCCATGGCACGGGTCAAGATGTGTCAGGAAATTGTAGGACATGGCCATAGGACGTGTAAGGACATTGCAAGACATGCTAAGGCATGGCAAAGCCACAGGTCAGGACGTGGCAGGTCATGATAGTGCATGGCCATGGCAAGGGTCTGGCCATGGCAGGCCATGGCAGTACATGGCCATGGAACGGGTTAGGACGGGTCAGGGCATGGCAGGGCGTGGCAGGCGTAGCCATGGCACGGGTTAGGGCGTGGTAGGCTATGGCAGTGCATGGCTATAGCACGGGTCAGGACATGGCAGGCCATGGAAGTGCATGGCTTGTGCATAGGTTAGGACGTGGCAGGCCATGACAGTGCATGGACATGGCACGAGTCAGGACGTGGCAGGCCATGGTAGTGCTTGGCGATGGCACGGGTCAGGACGTGGCAGGCCATGGCAGTGCATGGCCATGGAATGGGTCAGCACATGGCAGGCCATAACAGTGCATGGCCATAGCACAGGTCAGGACGTGGTAGGCCATGGCAGGACGTGGCCATGGCACGATTCAGGACGTGGTAGGATGTGGCAGGCTATGGTAGTGCATAGCCATGGCTTGGGTCAGGCCATTGCAGTGCATGGCCATGGCATACGTAAGGACGTGGCCGGCCATGGCAGTGCATGGCCATGGCATAGGTAAGACATGGCAGGACGTGGCAGTGCATGCCCATGGCATGGGTCAGGACGTGGCCGGCCATGGTAGTGCTTGGCCATGGCATGGGTCAGGATGTGGCAGGCTATGGTAGTGCATGGCCATGGCATGGGTCAGGACGTGGCATGCCATAGTAGTACATGGCCATAGCACGGGTCAGGACGTGGCAGGCCATACCAGGACGTGGCTATGGCACGGGTCAGGACGTGGTAGGATGTGGAAGGCCATGGAAGTGCATGGCCATGGCTCGGGTTAGGCCATGGCAGTGCATGGCCACGGCACAAGTAAGGACGTGGCAGGCCCTGGCAGTGCATGGCCATGGCACAGGTAAAGACGTGGTAGGACGTGGCAGCGCATGGCCATGGCGCGGGTCAGGACGTAGCAGTGCATGGCCATGGCACGGGTCAGGATGTGGCAGGACATGGATTTGCATGGCCATGGTATAGTTTTGGACGTGGCAGGCCATGGCAGTTTATGGCCATTGCACGGGTCAGGACATGGTAGGCCAAGGCAGGTCGTGGCCATGGCACGGGTTATGATGTGGTAGGCCATGGCAGGGCGTGGTTATGGCACGTGTCATGACGTCGTAGGCCATGGCAGTGCATGGCCATGGCTTGGGTCAGGACGTGGCAGGCCAGGGCAGGGCGTGGTAGGGCATGGCCATAGCACTGGTCGGGACGTGGCAGGCCATTGCAGTACATGGCCATGTAACGGGTCAGGACGTGGCAGGCCATGGTAGTGCATTGCCTTGCAATGGGTCAGGACGCTACAAGCCATGGTAGTGCATGGCCATAGCACGGGTCAGGGCGTGGCTATGGCATGGGTCAGGACGTGGCAGGACGTGGCAGGCCATGGCAGGGCGTGGCCATGGCACTGGTCAGGACGTTGCAGGCCATGGCAGTTTTTGGTCGTGGCACGGGTTAGGACGTGGCAAGCCATAGCAGTGTGTTTCCATGGCACGAGTTAGGACGTGGCAGGCCATAGTAGTCCATGGCCATGGCACGGGTTAGAACATGGTAGGCTACAACAGGGCGTGGCCATGGCACGGGTCAGGGCGTGGCAGGCCATGGCAGGGCGCGGCAGGGTGTGTCTATGACACGAGTTAGGACGTGGCAGGCCATGGCAGTGCATGGCCATGGCATGGTTTAGGACGTGGCAGAGCGTGGCCATTGCACGGGTCAGGACGTGGCAGGCCATGGCAGTGCATGGTCATGGCACGGGTCAGGACGTGGTAGGCCATAGTAGTGCATGGCTATGGCACGGGTCAAGACATCGCAGGACATGGCAGGGCATGGCCCTGGCACGGGTCAAGATGTGGCAGGACATGGCAGGACATGGTAGGGCGTGGCCATGGCACGTCTCAGGACGTGGCAGGGCATGGCAGTGCATGGCCATGGCACGGGTCAGGACGTGGCAGGCCATGATAGCATTGGCCATGGCAAGGGTCAGGACGTGGCAGGCCATGGCAGTGCATGGCCATGGAATGGGTCAGGACGTACCAGGCCATGGCAGGGCATGGCCATGGCATGGGTCAGGGCATGGCAGGCCATGGCAGGGCGTGGCAGGGCGTAGCCATGGCACGGGTCAGGGCGTGGCAGGCTATGGCAGTGCATGGCTAAGGCATGGGTCAAGACATGGCAGGCCATGGTAGTGCATGGCTTTGGCATAGGTTAGGACGTGGCAGGCAATGACAGTGCATGGCCATGGCACGGGTCAGGACATGGCAGGCCATGGTAATGCTTGTCCATGGCACGGGTAAGGACGTGGCAGGCCATGGCAGTGCATGGCCATGGCACGGGTCAGGACGTGGCAGGCCATAACAGTGCATGACCATGGCATGGGTCAGGACGTGGTAGGCCATGGTAGGACGTGGCCATGGCATAGGTCAGGACATGGTAGGATGTGGCAGGCCATGGTAATGCATAGCCATGGCTCGAGTCAGGCCATAGCAGTGTATGGCCATGGTACACGTAAGGACGTGGCAGGCCATGGCAGTGCATGGCCATGGCACAGGTAAGGACATGGCAGGACGTGGCAGTGCATCGCCATGGAACGGGTCAGGACGTGGCCGGCCATGGTGGTGCTTGGCCATGGGATGGGTCAGGACGTGGCAGGCTATAGCAATGTATGAGCATGGCATGGGTCAGGACGTGTCAGACAAAAGTAGTACATGGCCATGGCACGGGTCAGGACGTGGCAGGCCATGGCAGGACGTGGGCATGGCACGGGTCAGGACGTGGTAGGATGTGGCAGGCCATGGAAGTGCATGGCCATGGCTCGGGTCAAGCCATGGCAGTACATGGCCATGGCATACGTAAGGACGTGGCAGGCCATGGCAGTGCATGGCCATGGCATAGGTAAAGATGTGGCAGGACGTGGGAGTGCATGGCCATGGCACGGGTCAGGACATGGCAGTGCATGGCCATGGCACGGGTCAGGACATGGCAGGCCATGGCATTGCATGGCCATGGCATAGTTCAGGACATGGTAGGCGATGGGAGTGTATGGCCATGGCACGGGTCAGGACGTGGCAGGCCATGGCACGGGTTATGATGTGGTAGGCCATGACAGGGCGTGGCTATGCCACATGTCATGACGTGGTAGGCCATGGCAGTACATGGTCATGGCACGGGTCGGGACGTGGGAGGTCAAGGCACGGCGTGGTAGGGCATGGCCATAGCACTGGTCAGGATGTGGCAGGCCATTGCAGTGCATGGCCATGCCACGGGTCAAGACGTAGCAGGCCATGGTAGTGCATTACCTTGGAACAGGTCAGGATGTTGTAGGCCATGGCAGTGCATGGCCATGTCACGGGCCAGGACATGGCTAGCCATGGCAGGGCGTGGCTATGGCACGGGTCAGGATGTGGCCATGGCACTGGTCAGGACGTAGCAGGCCATGGCAGTTGATGGCCATGGCACGGGTTAGGACGTGGCAAGCCATAGCAGTGCGTGGCCATGGCATGAGTCAGGACGTGGAAGGCCATAGTAGTGCATGGCCATGGCACGGGTTAGGACGTGGCAGGCTATAACAGGGCATGGCCATGGCACAGGTCATGGCGTGGCAGGCCATGGCAGGGCGTGGCAGGGTGTGGCCATGGCACGAGTTAGGACGTGGTAGGCCATGGCAGTGCATGGCTATTGCACGGGTCAGGATGTGGTAGGTCATGGCAGTGCATGTCCATGGCATGGGTCAAGACGTGGCAGGCCGTGGCAGTGCATGGCCATGGCACAGGTCAGGACGTGGTAGGCCATAGCAATGCATGGCCATGGCACGGGTCAAGACATCCCAGGACATGGCAGGGCATGGCCATGGCACAGGTCAAGATGTGGCAGGACGAGGTAGGACATGACAGGGCGTGGCCATGGCACGGGTCAGGACGTGGCAGGGCATGGCAGTGCATGGCCATGACATGGGTAAGGACGTGGTAGGCCATGATAGTGCATGGCCATGGCAAGGGTCAGGACGTGGCACGCCTTGGCAGTGCATGGCCATGGAGCGGGTCAGGACGTGCCACGCAATGGCTGGGCATGGCCATGGCACGGGTCAGAGCATGGTAGGCCATGGCAGGGCGTGGTAGGGCATAGCCATGGCACGGGTTAGGACGTGGCAGGCTATGGCAATGCATGGCTATGTCACGGGTCAGGACATGGCAGGCCATGGATGTGCATGGCTTTGGCATAAGTTAGGATGTGGCAGGCCATGGTAGTGCTTGGCCGTGGCATTTGTCAGGACGTGGCAGGCCATAGCAGTGCATGGCAATGGCACAGGTGAGGACGTGGCAGGCCATGGCAGGACATGGCCATGGCACGGGTCCGGATGTGGTAGGATGTGACAGGCCATGGTAGTGCATAGCCATTGCTCGGGTCAGGCCATGGCAGTGCAGGCCATGGCACACATAAGGACATGGCAGGCCATGGCAGTGCATGGCCATGGCACAAGTAAGGACGTGGCAGGACGTGGCAGTGCATGGCCATGGCACGGGTCAGGACGTGGCAGGACATGGCATTGCATGGCCATGGCATTGGTCAGGACGTGGCGGGCCATGGCAGTGTATGGCCATGGCATGGCTTAGGACGTGGCAGGTTGTGGCACGTCGTGGCCATGGCACGGGTTATGATGTGGTAGGCCATGGCAGGGCGTGGCGATGGCATGTGTCATGACGTGGTAGGCCATGGCAGTGCATGGCCATGGCATGGGTAAGGAAGTTGCAGAACATGGCACGGGTCAAGACGTCCCAGGGCATGGCAGGGCATGGCCATGACACGGGTCAGGACGTGGCAGGCCATGGTAGGGCATGTCAAGGTGTGGCCATGGAACGGGACCGAACGTGGCAGGCCATGGCAGTGCATAGCCATGGCTCAGGTCAGGACGTGGCAGGCCATGGTAGTGCTTGGCCATGGCACGAGTGAGGACATGGCAGGCCATGGTAGTGCATGGCCATGGCATGGGTAAGGACGTGGCAGGCCATAGTAGTGCATGGCCATGGCACGGGTCAGGACGTTGCAGGCCAAGGCAGGGCGTGGCCATGGCACGGGTCAGGACGTGGCAGGACGTGGTAGGCCATGGCAGTGCATGGCCATGGCACGGGTCAGGCTATAGAAATGCATGGCCATGGCATACGTAAGGACATGGCAGGCCATAGTAGTGCATGGCCATGGCATAGGTAAGGACGTGGCAGGACGTGGCAGTGCATGGCCATGGAACGGGTCAGGATTTGGGAGGCCATGGCACTGCATGGCCATGGCACAGGTAAGTACGTGGCAGGCCATGGCAGTGCATAGCCATGGCACGGGTCAGGATGTGGCAGGCCATGGCAGGTTGTGGCCATGGCACGGGTTAGGATATGGTAGGCCATAGCAATGCGTGGCCATGTCATGTGTTAGGAAGTGGTAGGCCATGGCACGAGTCAGGACATGGCAGGCCATGGCACGGGTCTGGACGTCCTAGGGCATGGCAGGGCATGGCAAGGTGTAGCCATGGAACGGGATAGGACGTGGCAGGCTATGGCAGTGCATGGCCATGGCATGGGTCAGGACGTAGCAGGCCTTGGCAGGTTGTGGCCATGGCACGGGTTAAAATGTGGTAGGCCATGGCAGGGCATGGCTATGGCACGTGTCATGACGTGGTAGGCCGTGGGAGTGCATGGCCATGGCATGGGTCGGGACGTGGCAGGCCAGGGCAGGGCGTGGTAGGGCGTGCCCATAGCACTGGTCAGGACGTGGCAGGCCATTGCAGTGCATGGCTATGCCACGGGTCAGGACGTGGCAGGCCATGGTAGTGCATTGCCTTGGAATGGGTCAGGACATTGCCGGCCATGGCAGTGCATGGCCATGGCATGGGCCAGGATGTGGCTAGCGATGGCAGGGCGTGGCTATGGCACTGGTCAGGACGTGGCCATGGCAAGGGTCAGGACGTTGCAGGCCATGGCACGGGTTAGGACGTGGCAGGTCATAGCAGTGCGTGGCCATGGCACGAGTCAGGACGTGGCAGGCCATAGTAGTGCATGGCCATGGCACGGGTTAGGACATGGCAGGCTATAACAGTGTTTGGCCATGGCACGGGTCATGGCGTGGCAGGGTGTGGTGTTGCGACCGAAACACTCACGCAAGTGTACGTGATTGACAAGTAGTATAGTAATAAGTAAAGTATCGTTCCCACGAGGAATTTTTATTAGCTTATTGACTGATATTAAATTAACTAATTCCTGATTTATGCTATATAATTCTAAAGTATATAGGAGCTACTTTATAATTCAATTAATAATGTCACAATTATTAAAGATGAAATTACTACAACCAATTCACAATATTTTTATAATAATATAGACAAATATATTCCAGGGCCATGGACTTGCCAGTAATCATGCTATTTTTCTACTTATAATCGATTTATTTAATTATCCGGATTATTGATTATAAGGTTAATAATATTCATAAGAATCTTTCGAGTTCTTATGAATCTATCCAAGTTAAATCAATATATATATTTCTATGATATTAATATTAACAAGAATGCATTTCAAACTCTTTTTATTTAACCAAACAAGGCAATTAAGTATATATCTATCTTTATTGCAATTCCTTCACTCGATGCCCGAGATTCAAATCTTGTTCTATTTGATTTTATATGCAACCAAGAATTTCCTTTGTCAAGTTTAATTCAAAGTTCGTAAATAATATTTCACTGTTAGCTACGCAGTAAAATAATTAAGATTAAAATCAAATAAATAACCCATATCAATAACTTCAATAAAATCAATCTAAGCTTCAAATAACAAGATCAACTAACATCCATGACCCTAGAATACTAGAGAGTTTAGCTGCTCATGTTCATACTAAAATCAATAATATTAATGTCTAAAATACTACAAAGAAAAATACAAGATGAAGGTTAAGATGAACTCTTTAATTTGTTGCTATTCAAATCTTGGTCTTCAACTCCTTCCGTCGCTTCAAGAACACTCTCAATGATTTTTCTCTCAAAATCTTCTCTCTAAGATGAATAGTATATTTCCACTCTACTCAATCATGCATAAAATCTGATTTTCTCCATGATATAAGATTGCATTAATTAACTTTGAGTGGAATGGTGTGTCTTTCCATTTTCAACCTTAGAAAATCATTTTAACCGAACTATTCTGCGCGAAGTGCTGCGCGAAGTGGACACTTCGCGCATCTGCAGTCCAATTAATTCTTCATGTGCGCGAAATGGTGCATGAAATGGTGACTTCGCGCACCTGGGAGAATTTCTCATTAAGGCCTGTTTCTTGATCGTAAAGACTCCACTCCGAAGGATTGTTTTTGCTCCAAAATTGTGCCATAACAATTTCAATTGTAGATATAAGCTCCTTTTTTTGCGCAGTGTACAAATCACAAATTAATAGCTTATATCTTAACAAATTCATAAATTATGTTATTGGATCATAATTAAATGGACGCATAAATAATGGCTAAACTACTTAGTTTTCGCCTATTATCAACACCCACACTTAATTAATTGCTAGTCCTCGAGCAATCACACTATACTCATAAAAGAGTCATCAACTCAACCATTTTACCTTAATGATTTACACTTAGAACAAGAATCATATCTCACACCTAGTAATATAAAATTCTAGTTTCTGGACTAACTTTCAAGTGCTACACAATAATCACGCTTCTTTGAAGTACTCTATACAAAGATCAAGACTTGTTTATCTGTCACGAATCATATGCCCTCACAATTTTATCAACATTACATATATCAATATGTACAAGAGAGTTCCCTAATTATTTACAACAAGAAATTTTCACTCGCACTCAAAAAAGAAGTCACATGCATGCAAGTGGTACCATAAGCTTGCCCTTAATGTAAATCTCTACTAATGCAGGCTTGTTCGATCAAAAATCAATTAGGACTTTTTCTTTTGGTTGTAATGTGGGTTAAGGGGCTGGTAGGATTTATTTTGGGATTAGTGACTAGCACTCCTAAGCACTTTAACACATTACTCAATCATTTTTAGCACAAATTCTTCAATCTTAATAACAATTGCATAAATCAATTCACTCCTAGCAGTGTTCCATTTTTCTTTTATGCAATGCTTTAATTCACATACCACTGGTAGTAACAAAACAATATACATATATTTATACAGAAATATTTTTTTTATACAAATATCAGTGCACCTTTCTCACTTTCATTGGTTTCGTTCACAAACCACCCCACACTTAGTTCCTTTGTACTTCTTTTAGCGCTCATTTTACGATTAAAGTGCTTTAAGGGGTTAAATGGTTCAAAATATCAATTAAGAACAAAAATGGTATAGGCTTGTAATGTGGGTACCAAATAAAGGTTTCAAGGCTAGAAATGGTTAACTAGGGATAGATTTTATTCGATTTGAGCAATTGATTTCAAAAAGATCAAGGAAAGCCTAACATCATTTTTTTAAAACCGAGTGTCACCTGAAATTTCGCTTCAATTCACATACTAGGCAAGTACTAGACACACTTACACTATATGGACTCATCAAATACCTCCCCACACATGGCATAAGATTCATTAACATCAATTCATCAAGACACTCTGTTATGAGTATTCATTTCAGTAGTAAATATGCAATAAAATCACTTTCAGTAAAATTCCAGTAAAACTAGGCATTATACTCTAGGATCTGGTATGTTCAAGTGTATTAAAATTATGGATTACCATAAGATAAAATCTTATCTAAAAGCAAAAAATTTAAACTAAAATCTATCTATACCCGGTTCGAATTGAAACCCTTAGAAAAGAACCGTGGCCTAAAGAAAAACCAAGGGGAAATATTCATACTAATTACAAAATTGAGAAAAGAGGACAGAACTCCTCACAAATAAAATGACCCTAAAATTTATATATATATATATATATATATATATTTTTTTTAAACAAAACAAAAAATTTAAATAAAGCAAAAAATTTTAATAACAAAGACAACCAAATTTAATTAATCTACTATCCATCAACTTATAAAACAAGCAAAACATCATCTTCAAAACAAGCAAAACATCAACATAGACAATTCTAACATCCGAAACTACCAAATATGCTAAACACACCCCCCACTTAAGAATAGGCATGTCCCCATGACTATAACTTTTAAACACAGAGATAAAAATACTTCCCCCACAATCTATTCTTGGTCTGGCACTGTGTCGGGGTTGACATTACAAGCTCGCCCCAATGCTCTCTGCCATCCCATGAATTTCTTTTCCGACTTGACTTGTCGGTCTGCAATTTCCTCCACACGGGTGCTTAGCGTGTTTACTGTTTGTCGCAACTCACCTATCTCTTGCTCCCATGTGTTGTGGCTCGGCATGCCAGCAATTCCTTAAGATAATGCTGCTCTCGGCAGTGCAACCGCTGGTGCATTGGGAGGTTGTGCTTGCTCTTCTCTGTCTGTGTCCATTGGTTGATTTCCTTCATCATTCTCTTCATCTTCTGAGCTATCTTCACCAGCTCCACCTCTCTTGGGTTTTATATTCAATGCCTTCCTTACAGCTATATCAGATTAGGATCCTCTGGTACCTGTGCTTGCCTGCAAAGTCAAGTGACTAGTGATGGGAAGAAAATGCCAAACTTACGAGTTTGGCTTCTAATAAACATTTCTTCATGAATGATTTTTGCCACATCAAAAGCCAAATTCTCTACAAGACACCATATCAGTGCAGCTCTGGGACCGTTAACCTCAGTTGTGTTCTTTGAAGGAAGTAGCCTGCTATTGATCACATAAAGCCGGGTTTTTGCTTCTTGAGTTAGAGATGATGAATGAATTTTTTCACCACTCTCTAACCATTCTATATCAACTCCTGGGGTGCAAATCTTTGAAACGAATCTTTCCCATTTTGCATCATTTGGTAATTTTTCATACTCATAGAAATCTTGATTTTCTGGCACAGCATCAGGTAGATTGTAACTCGCTTTAACTGCCTTAGTTGAGGCATTTACAGGTCTTCTGCGCATAGTCACAATGTTATTTTGATGTTCAGGTACATTCGCATAGAATTCGCGAACTACTGTTTCATTTGCAGTCTCAGGCTCATTGATAAAGACTTGAACCCCCCGTTCAATCAACTTTTCGTACATGTTAGGGCAAATTTCCTGAAGATTTTTAGCATCAATGCCCCTTTCGAGAATTGGTTTCTTTGTTCTTTTGTTGTTGAACCGGGTTTGAGCTTCGGGCGAAGTAAACCTTCTTGAATCATAATTGGTTGCCGAATTTGCTCTTGATCGGCTGGAAGATGCTCCTGAAGTTAATCATCTTTTTGGTGCCATAATTCCTAAAAGACAATGACATATTACTCTAAGATGAATAGATAATGTGTTTCAATGCGGTTACTCAGACTTCACACGCAAAATTGAGTACCATTGCTCTATCAAACTTCTTTGAGGACTTTCCTCAAACACATTGTGGGCATGCCTATTTCTTCCTTATTGTTAGTGCTTTGGTTAGGGATTTCCCAACCAAAATTCAGCTATAACCAATTCATGTCCTACCCATCCCATTTATACACAACTTTAACCCCACAAGTATATCAAACTATGCTAAATTCTATTAACATTGCTCAAATATTCTAAGTTTGAACAAGAACTTCTAATTTATCATAAACAACATAAATACTACAAAAATATTATACAACCTATAATTTCTAACATATATATCATCTATTTTGACAAATTAAAGTGTTGTGTAGTTAGAAAAAAAAAACGAAATTAAAAAAATAAAGAAATTAAAAGTCTAGGGTTCTTACCTTGATGGGATTAGGATGAAATTTGACAAAGGATGAAGAGCTTTTAATAGTTGTTGAAGAGTTTTAGAGCAATTAGGAAGAAGAATGATGGTATTTGAGGTTAGGGTTTGGAGAAGAGAGGAGATTTTAGGGTTCTTTGATAGAAAAAATGAGAGGGTTATGTTTAGAATCGGTTAAAAGAAAAATAAACTAAGTAAATACACACCCCATCTCAGGTGCGCGAAGTGATGCGCGAAGTGGTCACTTCGCGCACGACTTCACGCAGTTTTCCAAACATTCTGCTTAAGCTTCGCGAAGTGTGCGCGAAGTAATCACTTCGCGCAGGACTTCGCGCAACTGGGGAATTTTTTGTTTTTTTTATTTTTTTTTTTTTTAACAAACAAACAATGAAGTCATACCTTAGCATCCCTCCTTGTTATTCTACAATTATCAACACACAATTAACACCCAAACAAACTAAAAATGAAGAAAATAACACACAAAAAAATGACAAATATCGCTATTATTGGGTTGCCTCCCAATAAGCGCCTGATTTACTATCGCGGCACGACTTCATAATTCATCAAACATCATTTAGTTCTATCGAGGTCTTGTGATGATTAATGTCACCACCCCAATAGTGTTTCACCCTTTGTCCATTCACCAGAAAAGTTTCACTTGAGTTTTGGTCCCTTAATTCTATTGCTCCATAGGGACTCACACTTACCACCACAAAAGGTCCTGACCAACGGGATTTGAGCTTTCCCGGAAAGAGTTTCAACCTAGAATTGAATAACAGAACTTGTTGCCCCGGCTCAAACTCACGATGTTGGATATGCTTATCATGCCATCTCTTGGTCCTTTCTTTATACAACCTGGCATTTTCATAAGCATTCAACCTAAACTCATCAAGTTAGTTGAGTTGTAGTTGCCTTTTTTCACCAGCTAATCCATATCTACATTTAACTTTTTGATTGCCCAATAAGCTTTGTGTTCAAGTTCAACAGGCAAATGACATGCCTTTCCATAAACTAACCTGTATGGAGAAGTACCTATTGGAGTCTTGTATGCAGTTCGGTAGGCCCACATAGCATCTTCTAATTTAACAGCCCAATCCTTCCTGTTTGCATTAACTGTTTTCTCCAAAATTTGTTTTATCTCTCGATTAGATACTTCAACTTGACCACTCGTTTGAGGGTGGTACGCAGTAGCAACTTTGTGTTTTACCCCATATTTTGATAAAACATTTTTAAACAGTTTGTTGCAAAAGTGTGTTCCTCCGTCACTTATCAACACCCTTGGAGTTCCAAAGCGTGTGAAAATGTGTTTCTTAACAAAACTTACCACAACTTTTGCATCAATAGTAGGAAGAGCAATGGCTTCAACCCACATAGACACATAGTCTACTGCAACCAGAATGTATCTATGACCATTAGAACTTGGGAATGGTCCCATGAAGTCAATTCCCCATACATCAAACAATTCCACCACCAAAATATTCTGCAAAGGCATCTCATTTCTCTTTGTGATTGTACCTGTTCTTTGACACCTGTCACAAGTTTCAACAAACGCATGAGAATCTTCAAATAAGGATAGCCAGTAAAAACCTGATTGGAGAACCTTTTGTGTTGTTCTATCTCCACCATGATGACCTCCATATGAAGAAGAATGACATTCATGCAAGATGGTATTCATTTCTTCTTCAGGTACACACCTTTTTACCAATTGGTCAGCACATTGTTTGTAGAGAAATGGCTCGTCCCACATATACGATTTAACATCATGGAAGAATCTTCTCCGTTGATCAGTTGTGATTTCTGATGGCATCACTCCACCTGCAATATAATTTACAAAGTCAGCATACCATGGAGTTTCATTAGATGTGATGGCTAATAGATGTTCATTTGGGAACGTTTCTTTTATTGAGTCTCCTTCAATCACATGACTTCTATTTTCCAATCTGGACAAATGATTTGCCACTTGATTCTCTGTTCCTTTTCTATCTCGTATCTCCAGGTCAAATTCCTGCAAAAGAAGAACACATGGGATTAGTCTTGGCTTTGCATCTTTCTTTGCAAATAGATACTTGATAGCCGAGTGGTCGGTATAGACTATGACTTTAGTTCCTACTAGGTAGGATCTAAACTTGTCAAATGCCCATACTACTGCAAGTAATTCTTTCTCTGTGACAGTGTAATTCATTTGAGCGGGATTGAGAGTTCTGCTCGCAAAATGAATGGAGTAAAAAATTTTCTCCTTCCTCTGTCCCAACACAGCACCAATGGCTATGTCACTTGCATCACACATTAATTCAAAAAGCAATTCCAAATCTGGAGCAACAATGATTGGTGCAGTGACCAATCTTCTTTTAAGCTCTTCAAATGCTTTCAGACAAGCATCATCAAACTTGAATGATGTATCTTTCTCAAGGAGCCTGCAAAGAGGAGATGAAATTTTTGAAAAATCTTTAATGAATCTTCGATAAAATCCTGCATGGCCTAGAAAACTACGTATGCCCTTAACAGATATGGGTGGGGGCAATTTTTCAATTGCTTCCACCTTTGCCTGGTCTACTTGCAATACGTTCTTTGACACTTTGTGTCCTAGAACAATACCTTCTTTTACCATGAAATGGCCTTTTTCCCAGTTTAGGACCAAGTTGGTCTCTTCACATCAGGCTAGCTCTTTATCGAGGTTAGTTAAACATTTATCAAAAGAACATTCGAAAATAGAGAAATCATCCATAAATACTTCTACAAACCTCTCGACCATATCAGTGAAAATGGCCATCATACACCTTTGAAATGTCGCAGGTGCATTGCAAAGACCAAAGGGCATTCTTTTGAACGCATACGTGCCATAAGGACACGTAAACGTGGTCTTCTCTTGGTCCTCTGGGGCTATAGTAATTTCATTGTACCCAGAGTAACCATCCAGGAAGCAGTAATACTCCTGGCCAGCCAATCGATCAAGCATTTGGTCCATGAAAGGGAGAGGAAAGTGGTCTTTCCTGGTGGCATTATTCAGTTTTGTGTAATCAATGCAAATTCTCCAACATGTGACAATTCTTGTTGGAATTAAATCGTTATTATCATTAACTATCACAGTTATACCTCCCTTCTTAGGAACACACTGAACTGGACTCACCTATTTGCTGTCAGAGATAGGAAATACAATACCTGCATCAAGCCATTTGATCACCTCTTTCCTTACCACTTCTTTCATGTTAGGATTGAGGCGACGTTGGTGTTCTATAATTGGTTTGTGTCTTTCCTCCATTAGGATTTTATGCATGCAAAACGCAGGACTAATACCTTTGATGTCTAACATTGTCCACCCAATGGCTCTCTTGTGCTCTCGCAATACTCTCAGCAATTTTTCCTCCTGCAATTCAGATAAATCAGAAGAAATGATAACAGGCAATGTATTAGAACTACCCAAATAAGCGTAATGCAAGTGAGATGGGAGTGGTTTAAGCTCCAATTTTGGGGCTTCCTCAATTGATGGCTTTGGAGGAGGTCCATGTGACCTGTTCAACGGTTCAAAAGGATATGTTCCTTGCAATTATGAACAAGATGTATCAAGGATGTACATCATCTCTTCAACCTCTTCATCAGTTGCCAAATTATCAAATATTGTAAGTTCTTTCTCTAACGAATCATTGATATACACACTTGGATCACAATTTTGTTCATCATTCTCAATCACTGATATCATAGAAAGTTCCTCATATTGACAAGGAAGTTGAATTGCTTTGTATACGTTAAACCCTGCTTCCTCATCCTCAACCTTTAGAATCATTTTACCTTCTTTCACTTTAAAGATTGTATCACCAGTAGCTAACAGAGGTCGCCTTAGAATGATTGGCACCAATTCTTCTGCTTCATAATCAAGAATAATGAAATCAGCAGGAAAGATGAATTTTCCAATCTTTAGCAATACATCTTCTATCACCCCTTCAGGGTGTGCTATGGACCTGTCTGCTAACTGTAACATCACAGTGGTTGGTCTAGGAGCTGCAAGACCCAATTGTTTGAACAATGACAAGGGCATTAAATTTATGCTCGCCCCCAAATCACAAAGAGCCTGGCCTACATCGATATCACCAATACGCACAGGAATGGTAAAACTACCTGGATCTTTAAGCTTTTGTGGAAGCTTGTTTTGTACCCTGGCAGTGCACTCTTCATTAAGTGCGACTGTTTCATATTCAGTCAATCCTCTTTTGTTAGCCACTATATCTTTGATGTACTTAGCATATTTAGGAATTTCTCGAAGTACATCAACAAGTGGAATGTTTAATTGAACCTGGCTCAACATGGACAGAAATTTACTGAACATTCGATCATCGTTCTTCTTTTGTAGTCTCTGGGGAAAAGGTTGGGGTAGCCTTGGGACTTCCACTGGTTCAAGACTTTCCATAGTCTTCTTTGGATCATTTATCATTTTAGGGATCAATTCTCCCTCAGGCACAAATTTCTCTTTCTTTTTCTTTGAGATTTCCTCAAGTTCTTTTCCGCTTCTAAGTGTTATAGCACTTACATGTGGGTTCTTTTCTGTGTCACAACTTTTGCATCAATAGTAGGAAAAGCAATGGCTTCAACCCACTTAGACACATAGTCTACTGCAACCAGAATGTATCTATGACCATTAGAACTTGGGAATGGTCCCATGAAGTCAATTCCCCATACATCAAACAATTCCACCACCAAAATATTCTGCAAAGGCATCTCATTTCTCTTTGTGATTGTACCTGTTCTTTGACACCTGTCACAAGTTTCAACAAACGCATGAGAATCTTCAAATAAGGATAGCCAGTAAAAGCCTGATTGGAGAACCTTTTGTGTTGTTCTATCTCCACCATGATGACCTCCATATGAAGAAGAATGACATTCATGCAAGATGGTATTCATTTCTTCTTCAGGTACACACCTTTTTACCAATTGGTCAGCACATTGTTTGTAGAGAAATGGCTCGTCCCACATATACGATTTAACATCATGGAAGAATCTTCTCCGTTGATCAATTGTGATTTCTGATGGCATCACTCCACCTGCAATATAATTTACAAAGTCAGCATACCATGGAGTTTCATTAGATGTGATGGCTAATAGATGTTCATTTGGGAACGTTTCTTTTATTGAGTCTCCTTCAATCACATGACTTCTATTTTCCAATCTGGACAAATGATCTGCCACTTGATTCTCTGTTCCTTTTCTATCTCGTATCTCCAGGTCAAATTCCTGCAAAAGAAGAACACATGGGATTAGTCTTGGCTTTGCATCTTTCTTTGCAAATAGATACTTGATAGCCGAGTGGTCAGTATAGACTATGACTTTAGTTTTTACTAGGTAGGATCTAAACTTGTCAAATGCCCATACTACTGCAAGTAATTCTTTCTCTGTGACAGTGTAATTCATTTGAGCGGGATTGAGAGTTCTGCTCGCAAAATGAATGGAGTAAAAAAATTTCTCCTTCCTCTGTCCCAACACAGCACCAATGGCTATGTCACTTGCATCACACATTAATTCAAAAAGCAATTCCAAATCTGGAGCAACAATGATTGGTGCAGTGACCAATCTTCTTTTAAGCTCTTCAAATGCTTTCATACAAGCATCATCAAACTTGAATGATGTATCTTTCTCAAGGAGCCTGCAAAGAGGAGATGAAATTTTTGAAAAATCTTTAATGAATCTTCGATAAAATCCTGCATGGCCTAGAAAACTACGTATGCCCTTAACAGATATGGGTGGGGGCAATTTTTCAATTGCTTCCACCTTTGCCTGGTCTACTTGCAATACGTTCTTTGACACTTTGTGTCCTAGAACAATACCTTCTTTTACCATGAAATGGCCTTTTTCCCAGTTTAGGACCAAGTTGGTCTCTTCACATCAGGCTAGCTCTTTATCGAGGTTAGTTAAACATTTATCAAAAGAACATTCGAAAATAGAGAAATCATCCATAAATACTTCTACAAACCTCTCGACCATATCAGTGAAAATGGCCATCATACACCTTTGAAATGTCGCAGGTGCATTGCAAAGACCAAAGGGCATTCTTTTGAACGCATACGTGCCATAAGGACACGTAAACGTGGTCTTCTCTTGGTCCTCTGGGGATATAGTAATTTCATTGTACCCAGAGTAACCATCCAGGAAGCAGTAATACTCCTGGCCAGCCAATCGATCAAGCATTTGGTCCATGAAAGGGAGAGGAAAGTGGTCTTTCCTGGTGGCATTATTCAGTTTTGTGTAATCAATGCAAATTCTCCAACATGTGACAATTCTTGTTGGAATTAAATCGTTATTATCATTAACTATCACAGTTATACCTCCCTTCTTAGGAACACACCGAACTGGACTCACCCATTTACTGTCAGAGATAGGAAATACAATACCTGCATCAAGCCATTTGATCACCTCTTTCCTTACCACTTCTTTCATGTTAGGATTGAGGCGACGTTGGTGTTCTATAATTGGTTTGTGTCTTTCCTCCATTAGGATTTTATGCATGAAAAACGCAGGACTAATACCTTTGATGTCTAACATTGTCCACCCAATGGCTCTCTTGTGCTCTCGCAATACTCTCAGCAATTTTTCCTCCTGCAATTCAGATAAATCAGAAGAAATGATAACAGGCAATGTATTAGAACTACCCAAATAAGCGTAATGCAAGTGAGATGGGAGTGGTTTAAGCTCCAATTTTGGGGCTTCCTCAATTGATGGCTTTGGAGGAGGTCCATGTGACCTGTTCAACGGTTCAAAAGGATATGTTCCTTGCAATTATGAACAAGATGTATCAAGGATGTACATCATCTCTTCAACCTCTTCATCAGTTGCCAAATTATCAAATATTGTAAGTTCTTTCTCTAACGAATCATTGATATACACACTTGGATCACAATTTTGTTCATCATTCTCAATCACTGATATCATAGAAAGTTCCTCATATTGACAAGGAAGTTGAATTGCTTTGTATACGTTAAACCCTGCTTCCTCATCCTCAACCTTTAGAATCATTTTCCCTTCTTTCACTTTAAAGATTGTATCACCAGTAGCTAACAGAGGTCGCCTTAGAATGATTGGCACCAATTCTTCTGCTTCATAATCAAGAATAATGAAATCAGCAGGAAAGATGAATTTTCCAATCTTTAGCAATACATCTTCTATCACCCCTTCAGGGTGTGCTATGGACCTGTCTGCTAACTGTAACATCACAGTGGTTGGTCTAGGAGCTGCAAGACCCAATTGTTTGAACAATGACAAGGGCATTAAATTTATGCTCGCCCCCAAATCACAAAGAGCCTGGCCTACATCGATATCACCAATACGCACAGGAATGGTAAAACTACCTGGATCTTTAAGCTTTTGTGGAAGCTTGTTTTGTACCCTGGCAGTGCACTCTTCAGTAAGTGCGACTGTTTCATATTCAGTCAATCCTCTTTTGTTAGCCACTATATCTTTGATGTACTTAGCATATTTAGGAATTTCTCGAAGTACATCAACAAGTGGAATGTTTAATTGAACCTGGCTCAACATGGACAGAAATTTACTGAACATTCGATCATCGTTCTTCTTTTGTAGTCTCTGGGGAAAAGGTTGGGGTAGCCTTGGGACTTCCACTGGTTCAAGACTTTCCATAGTCTTCTTTGGATCATTTATCATTTTAGGGATCAATTCTCCCTCAGGCACAAATTTCTCTTTCTTTTTCTTTGAGATTTCCTCAAGTTCTTTTCCGCTTCTAAGTGTTATAGCACTTACATGTGGGTTCTTTTCTGTGTCACTGGGGAGAGCTCCTGTAGGTCTTGTATTCTGGTTCGTTGCTATCTGCCCCATCTTCCTTTCTAGATTCCTAACATCAGTTCTGAGCTGCTGATTGTAGATCAACAACTTTTTCAGCAAATCATTTGTGCTTTCTTCCACCTGCTGAGGTGGTCTCTGAGGTTGATTAAAACCCCCTTGCGGTCTGTACTGATTTGGATTTTGCTGATTTCCACCCCATGAGAAGTTAGGATAATTCCTCTAATTTGGATTGTAGGAATTTCCATACTGTGCGTGCTGATTTGTTGGGGCTCTATTTTGTTGTCCCACATAATAAATAGATTCTGGATTCGTAGGGCATTTATCACTTGTATGGCTATCACCACACATTTAACAGCAAATAGCCATCTGTTGTACTTGTTGCATGGGTTGAGGTTGTTGCATTGTCATCCTTGTCATCTAGTTGGATAGCCTTGCAATTTCAGCTCTCATTGTCGATACATCATCCAGCTCAAGCAACCCTGCTGATTTTTGTTTCATTGCCTTTCTGGAATCTCCATCACCCAGCCAGTTATTATCATTTGAAGTGAATGTATTTAGCAAGAGTTGGATTTCCGTGTAAGATTTTGTCATGCAACTTCCTCCACAAGCAGAATAATGATT
The DNA here is from genome assembly GCA_032618575.1 of Nicotiana noctiflora. Lineage (NCBI taxonomy): Eukaryota > Viridiplantae > Streptophyta > Magnoliopsida > Solanales > Solanaceae > Nicotiana > Nicotiana noctiflora. The sequence goes on along the minus strand of JASVEL010009310.1, from coordinate 231,794 downwards.
CATTTTTGAAGCTTCATCTAATACATCAACAAAAGTATGACCTAACACCTCGTCTGTTTGACAATGATGAGGACAGTCCCTAAGTAGCTTCTTGTACCTTTCCCATGCTTGACGAAGTGTTTCGCCAGAGTGTTGTTCAAACCCAAGAATTTAACTCCTCAGCATCTTTGTCTTTTTAGTAGGAACGAACTTGATTAAGAACTTCCTTGCTAGATCATCCCATGTGCGGATTGAATTTGAAGGTTCCTTATTTAACCACTCTTTAGATTCCCCAAGCAGAGAAAAGGGAAAAAATGTCAACCTTACATAATCCTTGGAAACATTTGGATAATTGTAAGTTTCCGTAATTTCCAAAAAATTCTGAATATGGCTTTGTGGATCTTCATGAGGTAGACCCACAAATTGCCCTGTAGACTGAATCAGCTGCACCATATATTGTTTCAACTCAAAGTGCCCAGTAATATCAGGATTCACAATAGCCTGAGTCATATTAGCCAAACTGGGTCTTGCGGCTTCAATCACTGCTCGTTCCTCATTTCTTGCCATCACTGTTGGCGGTGGTTGAATTTGAATGTTCAACTCTTCTTCTGTTCTATATTGAGCTTCGCACTCTCTCCTTGTTCTATGAATTGTTATTTCAATTTCAGGATGAAATGGGAAGAGATTGTTTGTGCTTCTGCTTCTCCGCATTCAAGAGAAGAACCTGTATAACACAAACAAATAGGTGAAAATTTCTTTTTATATTTTCTATTAACAACTACAGAATAGTAAAACAGTCAAGGAACTAATTTCAAATTCCCCAGCAACGGCGCCAAAAACTTGTTGCGACCAAAACACTCACGCAAGTGTACGTGATCGACAAGTAGTATAGTAATAAGTAAAGTATCGTTCCCACGAGGAATTTTTATTAGCTTATTGACTGATATTAAATTAAGTAATTCTTGATTTATGCTATATAATTCTGAAGTATGTAGGAGCTACGTTTTAATTCAATTAATAATGTCACAATTATTCAAGATGAAATTACTACAACCAATTCACAATATTTTTATAATAATATAGACAAATATATTCCAGGGCCATGGACTTGCTAGTAATCATGCTATTTTTCTACTTAGAATCGATTTATTTTATTATCCGGATTATTGATTATAAGGTTAATAATATTCATAAGAATCTTTCGAGCTCTTATGAATCTATCCAAGTTAAATCAATATCTATATTTCTATGATATTAATATTAACAAGAATGCATTTCAAACTCTTATTATTTAACCAAACAAGGCAATTAAGTATATATCTATCTTAATTGCAAATCCTTCACTCGATGCCCGAGATTCAAATCTTGTTCTATTTGATTTTATATGCAACCAAGAATTTCCTCTGTCAAGTTTAATTCAAAGTTCGTAAATAATATTTCACTGGTAGCTACACAGTAAAATAATTAAGAGTAAAATCAAATAAACAACCCATATCAATAACTTCAATAAAATCAATCTAAGCTTCAAATAACAAGATCAACTAACATCCATGACCCTAGAATACTAGAGAGTTTAGCTATTCATGTTCATACTAAAATCAATAATATTAATGTCTAAAATACTACAAAGAAAAATACAAGATGAAGGTTTAGATGAACTCTTTAATTTGTTGCTCTTCAAATCTTGGTCTTCAACTCCTTCCTTTGCTTCAAGAACACTCTCAATGATTTTTCTCTCAAAATCTTCTCTCTAAGATGAATAGTATATTTCCACTCTACTCAATCATGCATAAAATCTGATCTTCTCCATGATATAAGATTGCATTAATTAACTTTGAGTGGAATTGTGTGTCTTTCCATTTTCAACCTTAGAAAAATCATTTTAACCGAACTATTATGCGCGAAGTGCTACGCGAACTGGTGCGCGAAGTGGACACTTCGCGCATCTGCAGTCCAATTAATTCTTCATGTGCGCGAAATGGTGTGCGAAATGGTCACTTCGTGCGAAATGGTAGGGAGTGGCCATAGCACTGGTCAGGATGTGGCAGGAAATTGCAGTGCATGGCCATGCTACGGGTCAGGATGTGGCAGGCCATAGCAGTGCATGGCCATGACACGGGTCAAGACATCGCAGGACTTGGCAGGGCGTGGCACAGATCAAGATGTGGCATAACGTGGCAGGACATGGCAGGGCGTGGCCATGTCACGGGTAAGGACATGGCAGGGCATGGCCATGGCACGGGTCAGGACGTGGCAGGCCATGGCACGGGTCAGGACGTCCTAGGGCATGGCAGGACATGACAAGGTGTAGCCATGGAACGGGACAGGACGTGGCAGGCCTTGGCAGTGCATGGCCATTACACGGGTCAGGACGTGGTAGGCTTTGGCAAGTCGTGGCCATGTCACGGGTTATGATGTGGTAGGCCATGGCAGTGCATGGCCATGGCATGGGTCAGGACGTAGCAGGCCGGGGCAGGGCGTGGTAGGGTGTGGCCATAGCACTGGTCAGGATGTGGCAGGCCATTGCAGTGCATGGCCATGCTATGGGTCAGGACGTGGCAGGCCATGGTACTGCATTGCCTTGGAGTGGGTCAGGACGTTACAAGCCATGGCAGTGCATGGCCATGGCATGGGCCATGACGTGACTAGCGATGGCAGGGCGTGGCTATGGCACGGGTCAGGATGTGGACATGGAACGGGTCAGGACGTTGTAGGCCATGGCAGTTTATGGCCATGGCACGGGGTAGGCTGTGACAGGCCATAACAGTGTGTGGCCATGGCACGAGTCAGGATGTGGCAGGCCATAGTAGTGCATGGCCATGGCACGGGTTAGGACGTGGCAGGCTATAATAGGGCATGGCCATGGCACGGGTCATGGCGTGGCAGGCCATGGCACGGCGTGGCAGGGTGTGGCCATGGCACAAGTTAGGACGTGACAGGCCATAGAAGTGCATGGCTATTGCACGGGTAAGGATGTGGTAGGTCATGGCAGTGCATGGCCTTGGCACGGGTCAGGACGTCGCAGGCCATGGCAGTGCATGGCCATGGCACGGGTTAGGATGTGGCAGGCCATGCCAGTGTATGGCCATGGCACGGGTCAGGACGTGGCAGGCCATAGTAGTGCATGGCCATGGCACGGGTCAAGACATCGCAGGACATGGCAGAGCGTAGCCATGGCAGATGTCAAGATATGGTAGGACGTGGCAGGACATGGCAGGGCGTGGCCATGGCTTTGGCATATGTTAGGACGTGGAAGGCTACGACAGTGCATGGCCATGGCATGGGTCAGGACATGGCAGGCCATGATAGTGCTTGGCCATGGCACGGGTCAGGACGTGGCTGGCCATGGCAGTGCATGGCCATAGCATGGGTTTGGACGTGGCAGGCCATAGCAGTGCATGGCCATGGCACGGGTCAGGACGTGGCAGGCCATGGCACGACGTGGCCATGGCACGGGTCAGGACATGGCAGGCCATGGTAGCGCATAGCCATGGCTCGGGTCAGGCCATTACAGTGCATGGCCATGGCACACGTAAGGACATGGCAGGCTATGGCAGTGCATGGCCATGGCACAGGTAAGGACGTGGCAGGACGTGGCAGTACATGGCCATGGCACGGGTCAGGACGTGGAAGGCCATGGCATTGGTCAGGACGTGGCAGGCCATGGCAGTGTATGGCCATGGCATGTGTCAGGACTTGGCAGGCCATAGCAGGTCATGGCCTTGGCACGGGTTATGATGTGGTAGGTCATGGCAGGGCGTGGCTATGGCACGTGTCATGACGTGGTAGGCCATGGCAGTGCATGGCCATGGCATTGGTCAGGACGTGGCAGGCCATGGCACAGGTCAAGACGTCCCAGGGCATGGCAGGGCGTGGCCATGGCACCGGTCAGGACGTGGCAGGCCATGACAGGGCATGGCAAGGTATGGCCATGGAATGGGACAGAACGTGGTAGGCCATGGCAGTGCATGGCCATTGCACGGGTCAGGACGTGGCAGGCCATGGTAGTGCTTGGCCATGGCACGTATCTTGATGTGGTAGGCCATGGCAGTGCATGGACGTGGCATGGGTCAGGACGTGGCAGCCCAGGGCAGTGCATGGCCGTGGCACGGGTCATGACGTGGCAGGTTATGGCAGGGCGTGGCCATGGCACTGGTCATGATGTGGCCGTGGCACAGGTCAGGACGTGTCCCCACGCTGCTCGATGTCTAGTGCTAGCCAAATGCTTAGCAACATGTCAAGTGCAATAATTGTAGTGGTCATTGGTGGCGGTGATGGAAAGTAGCGGTGGTTTGCGGTAGCGACCGGTGACGGTTGGTGGACGCTTGGTGGTTGGCGCCGGCGGTTTTAAGTCGGAATCACTTATTGCGGTTGTGACAATGGAATTTACTCATGATTAATGGTGGTTGGTCATCCATACGGTTTTATAAAAATATTATGTATTTTACCTATTTTTTTATCTAGTTTTTATTAATGTTTATGAATTTTTGTAATTTTAAATAATTTTTATGTTAGTAGTATATAAAAATAATTACTCTTTTATGTGTAAAATTATTACTAGATGTATTGGAAATTTTTTCCATTATTGTTCCTATTTTTTACTATTTTTCCATGTATTTTTTGTTTTATAATAAAAATAAAAATAAAAAAATATTTTTTTTGTAAGAAATATCATTTATAGTGTTTAAAAGTCATTTGAGAATATATTAGCTAAGTTGTACCTTGGTTTGTGCTATTTGGTGTTGTACAACTCCATTATGATTCTCTGGACAAGGCATGTCTACTCCTAAAACTTGGGTTTTTTTAAAGCATATATAAGGGGGGTAGAGGTCTTGAAAGGCACCTGAGGTGTTTGCTGCCATGCAGTGCGGCCACGCATGGGGACGCTGCCGTGGGGCATGGGCATAGGGGTCATGCATGGCTTGTCCGTGCTACGTCCCCGAAGTTCACAAACCACGCCGGCAAGTACTCGTGTTGGCTCGTAGCATGCCTGGGAGTGACACCGCTCGTGGAAAACATTGGCGTTTGGCAACAAAAGGTGGAGCATCATGCAAGTAGCACCTCAAGGTGTCGTGCACATGGGACAAAGCTTAGTAACTGCCGATTGCCAATGAATATTGCGGGCAAAATCGGGAGGCGACAATGCTCGTGGTGGCAAATGGCTTTTAGCTATGGAACGACAAAGCAACGTGCGAGTAGCACCACATGGGGCGAAGTGCATGGGGTGAAGCTTACTAAGTTTCTGATTGCCATCGGTTGTTGCGGATTGTGTCTGACATCACATCACTCATGGCGGCTGATGGCTTTTAGCAATGAAATGGCAAAGCAACGTGCCAGTTGCACCGAAAGGGGAGAAGTGCATGGGGCGAAGCTTACTAAGTTGTCGATTGTCATCGGTTGTTGTGGGTTATGTCTATAAACCCCCCACCGCCCGTGACGGTTGATGGCTTTTAGCAATGGAATGACAAAACGACGTGCAAGTAGCAACGCAAGGGGTGAAGTGCATGGAGCGAAGCTTACTAAGTTACCGATTGCCATCGATTGTTGTGGGCAACATCGGGAGGCGACAACGCTCGTGGTGGGTGATGGCTTTTAGCAATGGAATGGCAAAGCAACGTGCAAGTAGCACCGCAAGTGGAAAGTGCATGGGGCGAAGCTTACTAAGTTGCTAATTGCCATCAGTTATTGCGGGTTGTGTCTGGCATAACATCGGGAGATGACATCCCTCATGGCGGCTGATGGCTTTTAGCAATGGAATGGCAAAGCAATGTGCAATTAGCACCGCAAGGGTAAAGTGCATGGGGTGAATCTTATTAAGTTGTCGATTGCACTCGATTTTTGCGGGAAAAATCGGGATGCGACAACGCTTATGGCGGTTGATGTCTTTTAGCAATGAAACGACAAATCAACATGCTAGTAGAACCGCAAGGGGTAAAGCGCATAGGGCGAAGCTTACTAAGTTGTTGATTGCCATTGATTGTTGCTGGTTGTGTGTAACATCGGAAGACGACAACGCTCATGGAGGCTGATGGCTTATAGCAATGGAACGGCAAAGAAACGTGCAAGTAGCACTGCAATAAGCGAAGTGCATGGGGCGAAGCTTACTAAGTTGCCGATTGCCATCGGTTGTTGCTAGTTATGTCTGGCATAACATCGGGAGGCGACATCGCACGTGGTGGCTAATGGCTTTTAGCAATAGAATAGCAACACATCGTGCAAGTAGTACCATAAGGGGCGAAGTGCATGGGGCAAAGCACAGTAAATTGTTGATTGCCATCGATTGTTGCTGGTTGTGTCTAACATCGATTGTTGCTGGTGGCATTTTGCAATGGAATGGCAATGCATCGTGCAAGTAGCACCGAAAGATGTTGTGCATATGGGGAAAAGCTCAGTAAATTGCCGATTGACATCGGTTGTTGTTGGTTGTGTCTAACATCGATAGTTCACAACGCTCGTGGCGGCTGATGGCTTTTAGCAATAGAACGGCAAAGTAATGTGCAAGTAGCACCGCAAAGGGCAAAGTGCATGGGGCAAAGCTTACTAAGTTGCCAATTCCCATCGGTTGTTGCGGGTTGTGTCTGGCATAACATCAGGAGGTGACATCGCTTGTGACGGCTGATGGCTTTTTGTAATGGAACGTCAATGCATCGTGCAAGTAGTGCCGAAAGGTGCCGTGCCCATGGGGCAAAGCTTAGTAAATTGCCGATTGCCATCGGTTGTTGCAGGTTGTGTCTGGCATTGCTTTAGCCCCCCATTCGTGCTTTGAGGGGCGTGTCTTGGCTTTGCAACATTACCATCAGCAACAACACATGGATGCGCGTCACGCGTTGGGGCTGTTGTTGGCTTGTCGAGGCAAGTGTACGTGCGGCACATGAGTGGTGTTTGGCTTGTGTGGCTTGGTTGGATCCCTACTTGAGCAGCGACGTCTTAGCTGACATGCCATCTCAGTCATGGCACAAGTGCAAATTAGGCTTGTTTGAGGTCGATTTTTTGTGTTTCATACCTAATGCCAAGGCATTATCAAGAACAATCGGTTGCCTTTCTCCCCTCACGTTCGACGTGCGGGGTGAACCAAAAGCTGCAGTTGTGTCCCAAGTTATCCTTGCTTCGTCTTTTGATGGCTTAGTCCATGACTAGTATGCTCGGACTCTGGGATACGGTAAATGCAATTGTCATGGGGTCTCCATTTGCTCCTATCTACCCAAAGAATGCTCCTTACGGATGACAGTCGTGCTCGTCTTGGACTTGACCGTGTCCTTTGGGTCAGCCATGCTCATGCGATGCTGGTGTCAATGAGGAATGCTACCTGGTTGATTCTGCCAGTAGTCATATGCTTGTCTCAAAGATTATGCCATGCATGTGTAAGTATGAACAAATTCAGACTGTGAAACTTCGAATGGCTCATTAAATCGGTTAGAGTTTGTTTGATGGTATTTACTACTCGGATAACCGTAGTAATGCTAGAGCTAATACGTGCAACAAACCCCAACATCTGCAAGGGATGCATTTATTTGATAAAAGGTCGACGCGGGTTTTTCCCGTTGCTGGAATGATTCATGATAACTCGACGGATCGCACCGCCATCGTGTCGGTGATGCATTATTCAACTATTTTCTCTATCAACTTTCGATGATAGGATAGTTGCCTACTCTTAGCCCCTAACAATGTGACTTGACGAGGTCGGGCAGATTCGTGCCAAGGGCTTGTACATTGCCCCTTGGCATGGGTTGTGAAAATGATGGCAAGCAATGTACAAGGCTGGGTGTGTGTCTAAGTTACTGTTGGACTTAGACAGGTCGGCTAACAAAAGGTGTGTTGTGTGTTGGCAAGGTAGCCTTGGGTTCGTGGGCATCGGCATTGGCAGCTAAGGCGTGGCACTTGATAAAGGCATGCACGGATCAGTGGGATGACTTAATATTATAGCAAGGCGTGGCTATGATATTAAAGGGAAGGCAGGGTCCAAAGTGAAGCAAAGGCAGAACGCAAAACGTGGGCAATGAAGCTGGAAAAGCTAGTATGCAAGTCCAGTGGTGCAAGGCATGTGATGCAAGATGAAGACATGTGCAAAGCACATGAGGAGTTGACTTCTAAAGAATAGGACAAAGCCATTTCATCGATAGAGTTTGAATTTGAATTCAAACTGAAATGTTAGCTTGTTTGTAGGAAAGTCAAAAACTGCCCCAACTGTCCCTTTTGTAAACTGCCACAGGCAGCCCCCTTTAGGTATGTAATTTCTTTTGGCTATGACAAGTACCATATGTGAGGCATCCAAACCGAGTCCTTTGTAATTCTGCGAGAGTAATAAAGGTTGGGTGATTTTACCCATAATTCTGTGTGTGTTCTTTATTGTTGGCTAATGTTTGAAACTTTCTAGTGTCGGATTATTGTGTGCAAAAAGTAGGCTGAGTAGCAGTGTGATTTGCTACTGCCATGAAGTGTCAATCTTTGCGAAAACTTGTCCCTATAACAACTGGTATCAGAGCCAGGTTCGTATTGCAGAAGGTGATGAGTCTAAAACCACGTGTGTTACGAGGTTTGGCTCATATGAATTCCTTGTTATGTCGTTTAGGCTAACAAATGCTCTTGCTACCTTTTGTAACTTGATGAATGATTTGCTGTACGAGTTTCTGGATGACTTTGTCGTTGTCTACTTAGACGACATAGTTATCTATAGTCGGACCCTCGATGAACATCGAGCACACTTGATCAATATGTTGTCTCGTTTGACGGAGTACAAATTATATGTGATGATGGAGAAGTGTGAGTTGCTAAATAGGAGATTAAACTTCTCGGTCACTTGGTGAGCCAAAACCAAGTGCGGATGGACCCGAATAAGGTATAGGTCATTATGGAGTGGCAGGTGCCTAAAGCTGTGAAAGAGTTGAGGTCTTTCCTCGGGTTTGCAAATTACTACAGGAAATTCATTGTTGGTTACTCACACAAAGCTGCTACTTTGACAGATTTGTTGAAGAAGAATGTTAGATGGGAGTGGACGGAAAAATGCAATGTTGCATTTGAGTTGCTAAAAGAAGCCATTGCATCAGAACCTATTTTTCTCTGATTTTGATTTGCCCTTTGAAGTACATACTAACGGATCAAACAAAGCTGTGGGAGGTGTGTTGGTTCAGGAAGGTCATCATGTGGCCTTTGAAAGCATGAAACTGAATGAATCAGAGCAAAGGTATTCGGCTCACGAGAAGGAAATTGTTGTTGTTGTTCATTGTCTACAAATTTGGCGCGTTTATTTACTCGGAGCAAAGTTCTCTGTAAGGACGGACAATGTGGCTAATACTTTCTTCAAAACACAAAAGAAATTGAGTCCAAAGTAGGCACGTTGGCTGGAATTCTTTACGGAGTATGACTTTGTGTGGGAGCACAAGCCGGGAAAGCATAACCAAGTTGCAGATGCCTTGAGTCAGAAAGAGGTCTTTGCTGCTGTCTATTCAATTACACGACTTGAATTAGATTTTCTTGATAAGATCAAGTCAGTTGCTATAAATGATCCACTGTACATCAAAATGAATCTTGTGAAGGAAGGTACTGTTCGATGGTACTGGATCGAGGACGATCTTCTCCATTTCAAAGGGGGGATAATCGTTGTACCGCATGGTGACGGACTACATCGTGAGTTGCTGAAAGAGATGCTTGGTACACTTTGGGCTGGTCATCCGGGCATTAAGAGGATGATGGCGTTTCTATGGCGTTATTATTTCCGGCCAAAGATGGAACAAGACTTGGAAGCTTATGTGAAAAGTAGTCTTGTTGTCAGCTCGATAAAACTTAACGGAAGAAGGAAGTAGGGCTGCTGCAACCTTTGCCAATTCCTAAAGAAACATGGCAATCCGCTTCAATGGATTTTATCAGCAGGTTTGCTAAAGTCAATGGGCTATCTTCAGTGATGGTGGTGGTCGACAGGTTTTCTAAGTATGCTGTTTTCATTGTTGCACCAACAGAATGTCCATCTCAAGTTGCTGCAGAATTGTTTTTCTAGAATGTGGTGAAACATTTCGGTATGCCAGAGGATGTTATTAGTGATAGGGATGCAAGGTTCACATGCAAGGTTTTGGACTTACTTATTCATTTTGCTTGGCACGAATTTGAAGTTTTTAATGGCGAACCATCCCAGACTGATGACCAAATCGAACGAATCAATTATCTGCTAGAAGAGTACTTGAGACATTTTGTGACGGCGAGTCAACGAAATTGGGCTGATCTATTAGATTGTGCATAGATGTCTTACAACTTGCACCAGTCTTCATCTACTGAGAAGAGTCCATTAGAGATCGTGTTGGGAAAGCAGCCAAGACTACCAACAAAGATGATGCAACAAAAGACTGGTGGAAAGTGTCCTGCAGCATATCGTTATGGCTTTGACAGGCAAACGATGATGGATGAAGCTGCGGATAGTTTGAAGGTGGCACAGAAAGGCATGAAGAAATATGCGGATCAAAATAGGCGACCGTTAGAGTTCAAAGTGGGCAACAAGGTGTTGCTGAAACTTATGCCTCAAATTTGGAAAAAGATAGATACGAGGGTAAGGCATATAGCATTGGTTTCAAGATATGATGGTCTATTTGAAGTGATTCAGAAGGTAGGCGAAGCTGCTTATCGGTTGAAGCTGCCAGACATAATGAAGATACATCCCATATTCCATGTGAGTTATTTGCGGCCTTATGTGGAAGATCCCGAAGATCCGGACAGGCATAAAATCAAGAAAGCTCCTCCTGAAGTGCGCAATTAGATTGAAGATGAGATTGAGAAAATTCTGGACCACCAGGTACTCGGGATGCACAAGAAGAATAGGCGGACAGAGTTTTTAATTCAATGGAAAGGAAAACCTGAGGCGGATGCAACGCGGGAGAAAGGCAATTCATTGTGGCAGTTTGAAGATCAAATCGGGGACTACTTGAGATCAACCTCGACGAGGGCTTCGAGTTCAACCAGTGGGTGTGGTTTGTTAGCCCCTAACCATGTGACATGACGAGGTCGGGCAGATTCGCGCCAAGGGCTTGAACATTGCCCCTTGGCATGGGGTGTGAAAATGATGGCAAGCAATGTACAAGGCTGGGCGTGAGTCTAAGTTAGTGTTGGACTTAGACAGGTCGGCTAAGGCAAGGTGTCTTGTGTGTTGGCAAGGTAGCCTTGGGTTCGTGGGCTTCAGCATTGGCAGCTAAGGCATGGAACTTGATAAAGGCATGCACGGATTAGTGGGATGACATAATTTTATAGCAAGGCGTGGCTATGAAATTAAGTGCAAGGCAGGGTCCAAAGTAAAGCAAAGGCTGAAGGCAAAACGTGGGCAATGAAGCTGGAAAAGATAGTATGCAAGTCCAGTGGTGCAAGTCTTGTGAAGCAAGTTGAAGACATGTGCAAAGCACATGAGGAGTTGACTTCTACAGATTAGGACAAGGCCATTTCGTGGATAGAGTTTGAATTTGAATTCAAACTGAAATGTTAGCTTGTTTGTAGGAAAGTCAAAAACTGCCCCAACTGTCCCCCTTTAGGTATGTAATTTAGTTTGGCTAAGGAAAGTAGCATATGTGATCCATCCAAACCGAGTCCTTTGTAATTCTGCGAGAGTAATAAAGGTTAAGAGATTTTACTCGTAATTTTGTGTGTGTTCTTTATGGTTGGCTAAAGTCTTAAACTTTCTAGTGTCGGACTGTTGTGTGTGAAAAGTAGGCTAAGTAGCAGTGTGATTTTCTACTGCCCTACAGTGTCAATCTTTACGAAAAGTTGGCTCTGTAACACCTACCATGGTAGTGACGGGTGACAGAGAAATAAGGTTCGATTCCGTAGAGGTTGCCTGAGAAACGGTTACCACATCTAAGGAAGGTTGTAGGTGCGCAAAGTACCCAATCCTAACACGGGGAGGTAGTGACAATAAATAATAATACCAGGCTCTATGAGTCTGGTAATTGGAATGAGTACAATCTAAATACCTTAACGAGGATCCATTTGAGGGCAAGTCTGGTGCCAACAACTACGGTAATTCCAGCTCCAATAGCGAATATTTAAGTTGTTGCAGTTAAAAAGCTCGTAGTTGGACTTTGGGATGAGCCGGCCGTTCCGCCTTAGGTATGCACCGGTCGTCTCGTCCCTTCTGTCGGTGATACGCTCCTAGCCTTAATTGGCAGTGTCGTGCCTCCTGTGCTGGTACATTGAAGAAATTAGAGTGCTCAAAGCAAGCCTACGCTCTATATACATTAGCATGGGATAACATTATATGATTTCAATCCTATTACATTGGCTTTCGGGATCGAAGTAATGATTAACAGGGACAGTCAATGGCATTCATATTCCATAGTCAGAGGTGAAATTCTTGGATTTATGAAAGACGATCAACTGCAAAAAGATTAACCAACGATGTTTTCATTAATCAAGAACGAAAGTTGGGGGCTCAAAGACGATCAGATACCGTCCTAGTCTTAACCATAAACGATGCCGACCAAGGATCGGCGGATGTTACTTTTAGGACTCCGTTGGCACCTTATGAGAAATAAATGTTTTTGGGTTCCGGGGAGAGTATGGTCGCAAGGTTGAAACATAAAGGAATTGACGGAATGGTACTACCAATAATGGAGGCTGCTGCTTAATTTGACTCAATAGGGGGAAACTTCCCAAGTCTAGACATAGCCAGAATTGACAGACTAAGATCTCTTTCTTGATTCTATGGGTTGTGGTGCATGGCCGTTCTTAGTTGGTGGATTAGATTGTACTCATTCCAATTACCAGACTCATAGAGCCCGGTATTATTATTTATTGTCACTACCTCCCCGTGTTAGGATTGGGTACTTTGCGCACCTGCTGCCTTCCTTGGATGTGGTAACCGTTTCTCAGGATACCTCTCCGGAATCGAACCCTATTTCTCCATCACCCGTCACTACCATGGCAGATGTTACAGAGCCAATTTTTCGCAAAGATTGACATTGCATGGCAGTAGCAAATCACACTGCTACTCAACCAGGCTGAGTAGCAGTGTGATTTGCTACTGCCATGCAGTGTCAATCTTTGCGAAAAATTGGCTCTGTAACATCTGCCATGGTAGTGACGAGTGACGGAGAAATAGGGTTCGATTTCGGAGAGGTATCCTGAGAAACAGTTACCACATCCAAGGAAGGCAGCAGGTGCGCAAAGTACCCAATCCTAACACAGGGAGGTAGTGACAATAAATAATAATACCGGGCTCTATGAGTCTGGTAATTGGAATGAGTACAATCTAAATCCCTTAACGAGGATCCATTTGAGGGAAAGTCTGGTGCTAGCAACTGCTGTAATTCCATCTCCAATAGCGAATATTTAATTTGTTGCAGTTAAAAAGCTCGTAGTTGGACTTTCGGATGAGCCGGCCATTCCGCCTTAGGTATGCACGGGTCGTCTCGTCCCTTCTGTCGGTGATGCGCTCCTAGCCTTAATTGGCCATGTCGTGCCTCCTCCGCTGTTACATTGAAGAAATTAGACTGCTCAAAGCAAGCCTACGCTCTATATACATTAGCATGGGATAACATTATATGATTTCGATCCTATTACATTGGCTTTTGGGATCGAAGTAATGACTAACAGGGACAGTCAGGGGCATTCATATTTCATAGCCAGAGGTGAAATTCTTAGATTTATGAAAGACAATCAACTCTAAAAGGATTTCCCAAGGATGTTTTCATTAATCAAGAACGAAAGTCGGGGGCTCAAAGACGATTAGATACCGTCCTAGTCTCAACCATAAATGATGCCGACCAAGGATCGGCGGATGTTGCTTTTAAGACTCCGTGGGAACCTTATGAGAAATCAATGTTTTGGGTTTCGGGGAGAGTATGGTCGCAAGGCTGAAATATAAAGGAATTGACGGAACGATACCACCAAGGCAAAGTGTATGGGGTGAAGCTTACTAAGTTGTTGATTCCCATTGGTTGTTGTGGGTTATGTAAGTAAACCACCCCACCGCCTGTGGCGGCTGATGGCTTTTAGCAATAGAACGGAAAAGCAACGTGCAAGTAGCACCGCATCGGGCAAAGTGTATAGAGCGAAGCTTACTAAGTTGCTGATTTCCATTGATTGTTGTGGGCAACATCAGAAGCCGACAACGCTCGTGGTGGCTGATGGCTTTTACTAATGGAACGACAAAGGAATGTGCAAGTAGCACCGCAAAGGGGAAATGTGCATGGGGCGAAGCTTATTGAGGCAACATTGCTCATGGTGCTGATGGCTCTTAGCAATGGAACGGTAAAGCAACGTGCATGTAGCACCGCAAGGGGCGAAGTGCATGGGGTGAAGCTTACTAAGTTACCGATTGCCATCAGTTGTTGCGGTTTGTGTCTAGCATTACATCAGGAGGCGACATCGCTCGTGGCGGTTGATGGCGTTTAGCAATGGAATGGCAAAGCAACGTGCAAGTAGCACCTCAAGGGTGAAGTTCATTGGGCGAAGCTTACTGAGTTGTCGATTGCCATCAGTTTTTGCGTGAAACATCGGGAGGCGACAATGCTCATGGAGGTTGATGTCTTTTAGCAATAGAACAACAAATCAGCATGCTAGTAGCAATGCAAGGGGCAAAGTGCATGGGGAGAAGCTTAGTAAGTTGCCGATTGCCATCGGTTGTTGCTGGTTGTGTCTAACATTGATAGGAAACAACACTTGTGGCGGCTGATAAGTTGGGAAAATACCAACTTACCTTGCCTTTAAATGTCGACATTTGTTATGTTTGAAGTGATAAAATCATGTATTTAATGTCATTTACTTCTATTCTATAGGATTGAATGTGATTTAGAAGTAATGTTGAAGAAACCAAGTGAAAACAAGGTAAAAGAAGCCAAAAATAGAAGAAATTCTGGGCAGTGTTTTCATGCTTCGCAAATGCGAAGTATTCATGGTAAATGCGAAGACATGCTTAAAGAGGATACCTTCGCAATTGCGAAGAATTGCTCGCAATTGCGACACTAGCAGGGATTGGAATTCTTCGCAATTGCGAAGGATAGTTCGCAAATGCGAACTGTGCAGTAAAAGGGGAAGATTCGCAAATGCGAGAATATGTTCGCAATTGCGAACACTGTGTACTAAAGGGCAACTTCGCAAATGTGAAGTTTTGTTGGGAATTGCGAACATAGGCTTATCTGGGCATATTTGGTCATTGCGAACTTTGTTCGCAATTGCGAAGTACGCGCTTCAGTCATGGGCTATTATAGAATTTCACACCTATTGATCACCAAATCATTTTATACCCGATCTCTCTGGATCTCTCAAATTTTTCTACACTCTTGGACATATTTATTACTCTTTGGCTTAGAGAGAAGGCTAGGGTTTTGCACACACACTTGGGTCTTGAAGATTAAAGCTTGTGGTTAAGGATTTCTTACCCATTTATGTTTATTTCTTCATTTCCTTGCTTTGTATTGTATATCTAAGTGTGTAGTATTTATTTCCAACACTTGAATCTTGTTTATGGGAATATTCACATTTAAAGTGTGGATTAAATACCTTGTTGTGCTTATGTATTGAATGATTTTTATATATTTATGAATTGAGTTATTGTTACTTTAATTATTCTTGTTCTTCAATATTTCCAAAGAGATTAGCTAACTCTAGGACTCGCCCATGTACTTTGAATTAATTTTGGGAAAGATAATTCGAAGTTGGGAAAGATTAATTAACAAGAACTTGAGGCGTTAACCTTCACTTTATAGATTCAATCTAGGGATAGGATTGACTACTTATAGCCTATCGGGTGCGCTTATTCTTCTAATTGAGATTAGGGACAATTCAATTAGGAAGTCTTATTAGTCTTCGGAAGAAGCTAATTAAGAATTATTATCCGTGGCTAATTAACATAAACTCACTCATATTTGTAAAATCATGAAATACATTGGATCGTTACTTGAGTGTAATTCCCGATGCATTCATACTTGTAGCCATTGATCATTTTATTCGCTTTCTAGGTTAGTTTACATTTCCGCATTTAGATATAAACATTTTCCAAAACCCAAAATCTTAAGTGTTTGGCTTAGCGCGACTAGCGATAATTTTCTTGCATTCCTAATCGCCTACATATTGTTGTCTGTGGGATTCGACCCCGACTCATAGTTGGGTAAATATATTGCATACGACCGTGTCTATTGCTTTTTAGCGGTGGAAATGGACGTTATCAAAAATTGGCAAATGCGAACTGTGCAGTAAAAGGGGAAGCTTCGCAAATGCGAGAATATGTTCGCAATTGCGAACACTGTGTACTAAAGGGCAACTTCGCAAATGCGAAGTTTTGTTGGGAATTGCGAACATAGGCTTATCTGGGCATATTTGGTAATTGCGAACTTTGTTCGCAATTGCGAAGTACGGGCTTCAGTCATGGGCTATTATGGAATTTCACACCTATTGATCCCCAAATCATTTTATACCCGATCTCTCTGGATCTCTCAAATTTTTCTACACTCTTGGACATATTTTTTACTCTTTGGCTTAGAGAGAAGGCTAGGGTTTTGCACACACACTTGGGTCTTGAAGATTAAAGCTTGTGGTTAAGGATTTCTTACCCATTTATGTTTATTTCTTCATTTCCTTGCTTTGTATTGTATATCTAAGTGTGTAGTATTTATTTCCAACACTTGAATCTTGTTTATGGGAATATTCATATTTAAAGTGTGGATTAAATACCTTGTTGTGCTTATGTATTGAATGATTTTTATATATTTATGAATTGAGTTATTGTTACTTTAATTATTCTTGTTCTTCAATATTTCCAAAGAGATTAGCTAACTCTAGGACTCGCCCATTTACTTTGAATTAATTTTGGGAAAAATAATTCGAAGTTGGGAAAGATTAATTAACAAGAACTTGAGGCGTTAACCTTCACTTTATAGATTCAACCTAGGGATAGGATTGACTACTTATAGCCTATCGGGTGCGCTTATTCTTCTAATTGAGATTAGGGATAATTCAATTAGGAAGTCTTATTAGTCTTCGGAAGAAGCTAATTAAGAATTATTATCCGTGGCTAATTAACATAAACTCACTCATATTTGTAAAATCATGAAATACATTGGATCGTTACTTGAGTGTAATTCCCGATGCATTCATACTTGTAGCCATTGATCATTTTATTCGCTTTCTAGGTTAGTTTACATTTCCGCATTTAGATATAAACATTTTCCAAAACCCAAAATCTTAAGTGTTTGGCTTAGCGCGACTAGCGATAATTTTCTTGCATTCCTATCGCCTACATATTGTTCTCTGTGGAATACGTACAAATGGAATATATAGACTATGAGTTAGAAAGTAATGATAGTATATATGAATTATCAGAAAATGAATTAGAATCAATACTAGAATCAGATAATGAAGACAATGAATTAATAGATGACTGAAAAAGAAATAAATATAATAACCCAAAAAGAATACCAAGATGAAGAATCTACAGAACAAAAAGTAATATTTGATGAAAATATATTTGAACAAATAAAAGGAAAAGAATTAGACTTAAGTGTAGAAAAAATATTAGATATACCAAAAATGAAAAATTGGTTCAAAAGAAGTAAAGAAGAATACTATGTAATTAGCCAAAAAGAACACATAATAGACTGTAAATACACCAAAGGAAAAGCTAAAATACCAATAATAAATAAAGAAATACAAGATATAAGGTCAAAAAACCCAATTAAATATGTACATATAGGAGGAATAGAAATATTAATAAAAGCATGTTTTAGAGAAGGGATAGATACACCAATAGAAATTTACCTAGCAGATGATAGAATTACACAACCTATAGAAAAAAGCATAATAAGTGCAGTACGAGGAAATTTGATATACCAAAAATTTAAATTCATAATTAGTGCTAACTATTCAGTAGCGATAAATGATAAAAATATAGATAAATCACTTGTATTATACTGGAAAATGTCAGGAATAGAATTAACTCCAGGTAGTAAGATATTTACAGCAAGATGTAAAAACTTATATATATTAACAACTAAACATAAGATAATGGCAAGAAATAAAATAAACAAAATAAAGATAGAAAATCCTTTTGAAAGAATAGTTACAGTTATAGATAACAATGAGTATAGTTATAATGAACTGGACATAGAAGAAGATTTAGACATAGTAAAAGAAAGATTAAGCTCATCAAAAAGATTGAGTTTTGAAGTGGGACAAACATCATCAAATAAAACAAGCACATCAGATAAAGTAGGATATAAAATACCTAAACTTATAGAGCAATTACCAGGAGAAATAAAACATCATCATTATTACATAACAGGAGTAATGAATGGAAGAAAATACTTAATACTAATAAATACAGGACAAGAAGAAAACTATATAACAAGAGAATTAATCACGAGAAGATGAGATACTAACTAGTGAAAAACTATACCCCGAATTACCTAAAGGAATGATAATTAGTGAAGAAATAGCGGAAAAAGAAATAATTATAGGAGGAATAATTATGATAATAAGATTTAAAATATATCAGGGAGATAAAAATATTATATTAGGAATAAAATGGCTAGAAAAAGTTAAACCATATAACTTAGATAATGAACAACTAATCATACATTATGAAAATAAGAAAGTAACAATAAAAAGAACTATATTATAAATATGAAAATACATATACTAGTAAAAATAATAGTGGAAGGATACTACAATAGATACTACACACCTATGATAGACACGGGATCAGAAGTAAATTTATGCGGATATAATTGTCTACCAGAAGAGAAATGGGAAAAACTTAGAACACCTTTACCAGTAATAGGATTTAATAATGAAGGAAGTATAATTACCTACAAATCAAAAAATATAAAAATACAAATATGGGATAAAATATTTATTATAGAAGAAATATACAATTTTGAATTACCGACAAGAGATATTTTACTATGTGACGACCCAAAGGGTCATCACTTATTTTATTAATCACTTCGAGCTTTTGAGGCCTTGAAAACCTCATTCTATGTTGCCTCGATTTACGTGCACGATCCGAGCATGTAGCCGGAAAGATTTTGTGATAGAAAATATGAATTCTATGAGAAATTTGGATAAAAATAATATTAATATTGATATGGTTGACTTCGGTCAACATTTTTGGTAAACGGACCCGGACCCGAGATTGGATGGTCCCAAAAGGTCCGTAGGAAAATATGGGACTTGGACATGCGTCCGGAGTCGAATTCTGAGGCCTAGAGCCCAAGTTATGAATTTTTATGTGAAATTGTTTTTGATGTAATTGTTAAAGGAAAATGAATTAATTAACCTTGGTATCGGGCTCGTATTTTGGTTCCGACGCCCGGTACAAGTCTTAAATATTATATATGTGCTTTCGGCAAAGTTTGGTGACATTCGGATGTCGTTTGATATGTTTTGGATCTTGATATCCAAGTTTGAAAGTTTTGAAAACCAAAAGTATGAAAATCATGAACTTGAGGCTTGATTTGATGAAAACGATGTGATATTGGCGATATGATCACACGAACAAGTTCGTAATGTGTTTTTGAAGTTGTGTACATGTTTGGTTGGGAGCCCGGGGGGCTCGGGTAAAGATTCGATAGGCCGTAGGATCAATTTCTGAATTTTTGCACTGCTGGTTTTTCACCCAGCTGTTGGCTTCGCAATTGTGAAGTATTTCTCGCAATTGCGAAGGTGACGAATCAAGGCTGGGTTCGCAAATGCGAACCCTTGATCGCAAATGCGAAGGGCGTCCAGGACGGCTTGGGTTCGCAAATGCGAACATAACCTCGCAAATGCGAGGCCTTCATTTTAAGCCAGGCTTTGCAAATGCGAAGCATTCTTCGCAAATGCGAAGGTCCCTGGAGGCCAGCCTTGTTCACAAATGCGAACATTATGTCGCAAATGCGAATCCTCCCAGTATGCTTTGGCTTCGCAAATGCTAACAAAAGTTAGCAAATGGGAACTTCCCATCCTTAGCTTATTTTTCAAACTTCAGAAATTGGTCGGGGTTCGCAATTGCGAACCCATGTTCGCAAATACGAACACAGAGACCTGTAAATCACGATTTCCAGCTTCATTCTTCACATTTCACAACCCAAAAACACCCATTTGCGATTCTTCACGAGCTCCCTCTTCTTCAAAACAATTGTAAGTCACTTTTTACTTAATTCTTTCAATTCCTAACAACATTAAACATGTTTTTCAACAGAAATCAAAGGTTTTCATGGTAGAATTTCTTTTTTTTGGTAGAATATAGGGTTTTTCATAAATTGGGAAATTGGACCTCGAATTGAGGTCCGATTTTGAAACAAATTGTAACGACCCGACCAGTCGTTTTGAGCCCCGACGTGTCATTGAGCATATTGAGGCCATGAACAGCTTCATTTCAGGTATATTGACTTGTGTGTATGGTCAGAAATAAAATTCAGGAAGTTTGGAGTCAAATCTAAATGGAAATTCTCATTTTGAAAGCTTAAAGTTGAAGAAATGAACTAGGATTGGAATTTTGAGTAAATGACCTCAGAATTGGGATCTAAATGTTTCGGCATGCTCGTATGATTATTTTGAACTTGGGCGTATGTCTAGATTTGGTTTTTGATAACCCGTGAGCACTTCGGCGTATATGGTGGAAGTTAGTATTTTAGAAAAATTTCATAAATTTGGGTTGGAAGGCATTTCAGAGTTATAGATGTCCATTTGGGATTCCGAGTCTGGGAATAGATCCGTATGGTGATTTTGGAGTTGGGAAAGCGATCGGAAGTGAATTCGGATGTCCGGAGGTCATTTTGAAGTCATTTGGCTAAATATAGTAATTTGAAGGTTTATGAGAAAATTCTACCGGAAGTGAAAATTTTGATATCGGGGTCAGAATGCGATTCCGAAAGTTGGTACAAGTCCGTAATGTCGAATGTGACTTATGTGCAAACTTTGAGTCAATTCGGATTGATTTTGGTAGGAAAAGGGACAATTAATCTCTTTAAGGAAAGCTTAAGTTGGAAAAGTCAACCCAATGTTGACTTATGAGTTAGAGGGCTCGGAACTTAATTCCGATGATTCGGTTAGTTTCGGGGGATGATTTAAGACTTAGGAGCGCAATCGGAAGTAATTTTGGAGGTCCGGTGAAGAAGTTAGCCTATTTTGGCGAAGTTAGAATTTTGGCGGAATCCGATCGATATGTGATATTTTGATCCGGAAGTCGGAATGGAATTCCGACAGTTGCAGTAGCTTCGTTAGGTGATTTTGGATATGTACGCAAATTTTCAGGTTATTCGGACATCGTTTGGTCTAGTTTTTGATCGAAAGTGTATTTTCGGAAGTTTTTGGAAACTTAGGCCTTAATTTGATGAAAATTGATGATTTTGATGTTATTTCGGCGATTTGATCACTCGAGCGAGTTCGTATGATGTGTTAGAGTCAATGTGCATATTTGGTTTGGATCCCCGAGGACTCGAGAGTGTTTCGGAGGTGTCTCGAAATAAATCCGGACTTAGAAAATGGGCAGAAATTGCAGAAAAATCTGCTGTGAACAGTGCACATGAACAGTACCCCATGTACAGTCGTGTACAGTACCCCATTTACAGTATCGTGTACAGTACCTATGAACAGTACGTGTACATTCCCGTGAATAGTACCGTATATAGTATCCCATGTACAGTATCATGAACAGTGCCGTGTACAGTCCGTGAACAGTAAAAACGCGTGAACAGTAAAACGCGTGAACAGTACCCGCGAATTTCTGGACAGAATACTTATTTATGGAAAATGGGATTTGTCCCATTTTCCATTTTTTTGTCAAATTGGAGCTCGGGAAGAGGCGATTTTCGAGAAATTTTCAGAGAAAACAACGGGGTAAGTGTTCTTAACTTAATTGTGGTTATATTACTCGATTCTATTGCAAGTTTTGTCATTAAATCCATGAATTTTGCGGGAAAAGCTTAGAAACCCTCTCGAATAGATTTGAGGATTTGAGGGTCGAAATGTTATCGAAATTTAGTAATTTTGGTATGGTTGAACTCATATCGGAATGGGTGTTTGGATTTCGCAAGTTTTTTCGGGATTCGAAATGTGGGTCCCACTATTGAATTTTAAAATATATTTCGGATTTTATCCGGAAAATTATTAAATTTATTATCCAATTCATTCCTACGATTCGTGTTGAGTATTTCAAATTGTTTGGGAATAGATTTGAAGCATTTGGAGATAAATTTAAAAGGAAAAGCGGTGCGTAAGCATTAAGTTGGCCTTAAACATTCGAGGTAAGTGTTTTTTCTATCCTAGCTTGAGGGAATAGGATTATGTGTTATGTGTTATGTGATCGAGTGCGGTGTATGGGCTGTGGTGACGAGCATCCACACACTGGCGTCTAGTATGACCGTGAGTCGTTGGAAAATGATTATTTTGAGATATATTACAGATGAATTGTTATTGTTTCCCCCTTGTCGGGACTTGTTGTGAAGATGATTATTGATTGCCCTTGTTGGGACAATTTATGAATTACTGCTTCTTTCTTTGCCCTTAACTTTGATTGTTATTTGGGTGAGGAAGAGTGATAATGCACGAAGGGTGATGCCGTGCCATGTTTATTTATTTATGCACGAAGGTTAATGCCGTGCCATGTTTTATTGATTATGCACGAAGGATCATGCCGTGCCCTGTGTTATTGAACCATGTACGAAGGATCATGCCGTACTATGGATGTGAGGATGAGAGTAAAAGCACGAAGGGTGATGCCGTGCACTTTATTTGCTTATTTGGTGAGGATGAGAGTAAAAGCACGAAGGGTGATGCCGTGCACTTTATTTACTTATTTGGTGAGGATGAGAGTAAAAGCACGAAGGGTGATGTCGTGCAACTATTTGCCATTCCTTGACTTGATATTACTTGTTTTTCCATTATATTTTATTTGGGTGATGCCGTGCAACTATTTGCTATTCCTTGACTTGATATTACTTGTTTTCCATTATACTTTGTTTGGGTGATGCCGTGCAACTATTTGCTATTCCTTGACTTGATATTACTTGTGTTTCCATTATACTTTGTTTTCCTTGTGAACTTATTAACCGTTGTTAATTGTTGAGTTCTTTTGAGATATTCCTTATTGTGTTATTACTTGGTTAATTCTTGTTAATTGTGGTAATATATATATTAAAGAATTGGGATCGTGTGGCGCGCCGACCACTTTTATGATAAGAAATGGGATCGTGTGGCACGCCGACCACAAAGTGATTTGAATCTTGGCATTGGCCATAGTTGCCGGTAGCCTATTGATATATTTGGGAGCGGGGGGTACGCCTACCACGAGATAATAAAAAAAATAAAGAATTGAGACACGAAAGTAAGACTTAATTCTGTTGATTAGATTAATCTGGATATTATGAGTTATTAGCTGTTATTGCAGAGCAGAGTATTTCCTTATAAATGTTTATGTACATATATATATATATATATTGCAATTGCACAAGTTTATGTTACTAGCTGTAGTCTCCTTGTTACGAGACAAACAGAATTATGTTATATTTCTTTCAAACTCTTATGTGTAGTATTCAGTAGTAGTTCGTGAGTTGGTGACTCCACGTCTTGGGTAGAGGATTTAAGTATGATTTTCATCTTGTAATTAGTTATTTCTATTTCGATAAAGTATTCCGCATTTATTTAATTAAAATTGTGTTAAAAATAGGATAGTATGAATACAGTGGCTTGCGTAGCTACCACGAGTAGGCGCCATCACGATCCCGATGTTGGGGGAAAAATCCGGGTCATGACAAGTTGGTATCAGAGCCCTAGGTTGCACAGGTCTCACAACTCACGAACAACCTTAGTAGAGTTTGAGGGATCGGTACGGAGACGTCTGTATTTATCCCCCAGAGGCTACGGAGTTAGGAAAATATTCCCTTAATTCTTTCCTATCGTGTGAGTTTGTTCTTCAAATGTTAAGTTGAATTTCTACTCTTGTCTTCCCACGAATGGCGAAGGCATGTACTGCTTCTTCAGCCGACAATGGCACAGGCTAGTGATAGATCAACGATGCCTTCGGAAGTTTTATGGAGTTTCGGATAAGTTTCACCAAACTCTTCGCTATCTCTTTCAGTGGTGCATCATTTGAGAACCTAAGGTAATTTATTGATTGTTGCTATGAGATATTGCAGAATGCGGGAATAGTTGAAGGTGAGAGGGTTGATTCTACTGTGTTTCAGGTAGCGAGTGAAGTAGTGGAAACATAATGTATTTACTAACCGATTGTGGTTTTAATGGACCTTGACGTCTGGTTGATTAATTTGAAGCTGTGAAGGATAATTATTGTGGACTATCAGATGTTGTGACTTTGACTTATAGCCAAAAGGGGAAATCCACTATTAGTGAATGGATCGGATGGCCATGTGTTATGTCAGTTTTGGCTTGGAATGTATATATATGGTATGGAAAGGTCCCCCAAATAAATTATGCATATTTGAGGCTTAGTACTCTGCATGGGGTAAGAATCAGCCCAAAGAATAATAAAGAGTATATGAGCAAATATGGTAGTTCCACAGTGTCAAGCTAGCATAGCAAGAGAGGTAATTGGTCGTCAATGTTTGTGACAAGTCTATGAATAGGGCAGACCGGCCAATGCGACATTACCTACTCAACCCTATTTGTATAAATGTTTTGGAAGAGTTTACCTCCCTGACTCTTTGAAAGGTATGGCATGTATGGTCTGAACGATCATGCCAGGTTATTATGATAGTGTCCGAATATGTCGTCATGTCCAATAAGTTAGTTGATCCTCAAAGGAGTTGTTACGAATGTGGCAGGTTGGAGAAATATAATTAACAAAGGCACTCAAGCTACGTGCCCATTGTAGTCAATACTTAGCTCACATGACCAGCCAGAGTTAGAGGTCTGGATGTTTGAGGCGGAGGTGAGACTCCTAGATGCGGAGATCTAGTTGTTGACATAATTTCTATGGTGTGACTGAGGTCACTACACCAGATGATGTTATCACATGTACAATTCTGATTGTTATAAAAGGAATATTTTTCCTCAATTTGATTTGATCTTTGAATAATTGAGGCAAGTCCTCTTAATATGCTCTGCTCATGAGTGATCTTCGTAATCATCAAATCTACGTATGTGAATACTCACACTATGCTATTAAATGGAGATAATTATCTCTATTATTATGTATTGGTCACTGGGAATATTGATGAGGTCAAAAGTGACTTTATATTAATTATTACAATGGGAATTGATGTAATTCCTGAAATAATTATTTTCAATGGTTAAATTGTATACCCTGTCGGTATGAGGGTTCTTTTATGCTGTGATACTCTTTGACGGACAATAATTGAAAAGAAGAAATGAATCCAAATAAGGCCTGAACACACTGTTCATCAGATGCATAAATGCTGCTGGGGCGTTGGTCAGCCCAAACGACATCACAAGGAACTCATAATGACCATATCGGGTCCGGAATGCAGTCTTCATAATGTCAGACTCTCTAATCTTCAGCTGACGGTAGCCTGAACGAAGATCAATCTTTGAGAACACTCTAGCTCCCTGGAGCTGATCAAATAAATCATCAATACGAGGCAGAGGATACTTATTCTTCACTGTTACTTTGTTTAGCTGCCTATAGTCAATACACATCCTCATGGATCCGTCCTTCTTCTTAACAAACAGGACCGGTGCACCCTACGGCGACATACTCAGCCGAATGAACCCCTTATCTAGGAGTTCCTGGAGCTGCTCCTTCAATTCCTTCAACTCAGCTGGTGCCATCCGATACGGAGGGATAGAAATAGGCTGAGTGCCTGGCACTAAATTGATACCAAAATCAATATCCCTGTCCGGCGGCATGCCCGGCAGGTCCGAGGGAAACACATCAGGAAAGTCTCGCACAATGGGAACAGAATCAATACTGGGAGTCTGGGCCTCGACCTCCCGCACAAATGCTAAATAAGAGAGACATCCTTTCCCAACCATTCGTTGGGCCTCGAGGAAAGATATTACCCTGCTAGGTACATACTCAGTCGTGCCTCGCCACTCGATCCTCTGAATGCCCGGCATAGCCAACGTGACTGTCTTAGCATGACAGTCCAGAATAGCAGGACATGGAGATGGCCAGTCCATGCCCAATATAACATCAAAATCAATCATGCTGAGAAGCAACAGGTCTACTCGGGTCTCCAGACCTCCAATAGTGACCAAACAGGACCGGTATACGTGGTCCACAACAATAGTATCCCCTACCGGGGTAGATACATGCACTGGCAGCTCAAGACTCCCTCGGGTCGTGCCCAAATGAGGAGCAAAATATGTAGACACATAAGAATAAGTAGAACCGGGATCAAACAATACCGAGGCATCTCCGTGGCAGATTGAAATAAATACCTGTAATGACAGCATCGGAAGCAACGACCTCGGATCGGCCCCGAAAAGCATAGCATCTAGCTTCGTCCGCCCGATCGGCCTCCCCTCGAGAGCGACCCCTAGCCGTCTGACCCTCGCCCCTAGGCGGCGGGGCGGGTGCTGAAGTAGAAGGACCGGATGACGAGGGCTGCCCCTCTGCTGATAAGATCCTGGAAACAAGACGGGGACACTCCCTACGTTGGTGCCCAAACTCTCCGCACTCGTAGCAACTCCCCGGTGCTGGGTACTGAGACTGATAAGGACCTCTGGCGCTGGAGTGGCCAGCTGATGAACTAAGCCGAGATGAACCCTGAGCGGATGGGGCCTGTGAAGAACTCTGAGCTGGCATAGCACTGAGAGATGGCTGGCTCTGGTGCGAACCCTGATAACCCTGTCTAGGAGACCATCTGCAACGATCTGAGCGACCCGACTGCGAAGACCTGAAAGAGCGACCTCGGCTCTGCTGACTCTGGCCTCTGGTCTGAGTGCCACTGGAACTAGCTGCTCCTCGAGGCCTCTTAGCCTCCCTTTCATCCCGCTCTCTGCGATGATCTGTCTCTATGTCGCGAGCAATATCCACAGCATCCTCAAATGTACGACTCAAAACCATCTCCCGAGTCATCAGAATACGAATGGGATAAATGAGGTCGTCCATAAAGCGTCCAATCCTCTCTCTGTCGGAATGAACCAACCACGGTGCATATCTGGACAACTCCGTAAACTTGATCTCATACTCTGACACTGACATGTCCCCCTGACGGAGACCCTCAAACTGCCTACGCATCTCCTCTCTCTGAGATCGAGGCACCCATTTCACCAAGAACATAGTGGAGAACTCCGGCCATGATAGTGGTGCTGCTCCGGCTGGCCTGCGGCGCTCATAAGCCTCCCACCAAGCGAAGGCTGGTCCCTGAAACTGAAAGGTAGTGAAAGATACACCACTGGACTCCAATATCCCTGCCGTACGAAGCATCCGACGACACTTATCTAGAAAACCTTGGGCGTCCTCGCCCGGAGCACCAGTGAACACTGGAGGAGATAACCTGGTGAACCTCTCGAGACGACGCTGCTCATCGTCTGTCATAGCTGGGACCCTGTCCCCCTGAATCTGATCTGCTGGCTGAACCGGAACCACAGGCGGAACTGGAGGAGCCTCTGGTGTCTGTAAGCCCTGCACTGCTGGCTCTGGAGTGCGTACTGCGGGGGTCTGATGACCACCCCCGATCCCCGATGCAGCTGCTGCAGTAGTAACTGAAACCGCCTGTGCTAGGCCAGTGTAGACTGCTAGTATCTGAGCCAGGGTCTCCTGTAGACCCGGAATAGCAATGGGCACAGCTGGTGCCTGATCTGGTGCTGCTGGCACCTCTGCAACTGGGGGCTGTGGGTCAGCTGGCACTGCCTCAGCTGCCCTAACTCCGCCACGACCATGGCCACGTCCTCGGCCTCTAGTAGGTGGTAGTGGTGGTCGTCCTCCACGTCCGGATGATCGAGTTCTCGCATCTGCGAGAGAATAGAATGTCAAAGTTCAGTTCAAGTCAAAAGTAATCGTACGACAAGAATTCCAAGAATTGAAACTTTTCCTAAAAGGTTTGCAGCCTCCCGAGGATAAGTACAGGCGTCCCCGCACCGATCCACGAGACTCTACCAACCGGCTCAAGACTCGCGAGACCTGTTAACCTAGGCTCTGATACCAACTTGTCATGACCAAAACCCTGGTCGTGATGGGTCCCAACACTATGCTAGGCAAGCCCGACCATATTATCCCTTAAACCAGCCAATTATTAAATACATTAAACTTAAACAGTAAATGATCATATCAGATGATAAACGGAATGTATAACGTACAAAATACGGTCCCAACCATATCGTGGTGTCACGAGACCGAGCCTCTACAGAATAGCATCCTAATACAACCAAGTCTAGGCAAATAGGAAATCAACAAGATGATAAAGAAGGAGAAAACAAGCTCTGCGGACGCTGGCAGCTACCTCGTAATCTCCGCAAAAGTAGACAAGGATCAGCGGCTACAATGTCTCAACTGCTCTCGGGCACCTGTGGATCTGCACAGAAAGTGCAGGGGAGTGGGGTGAGTATATTTCAACTCAGTGAGTAATAATAATAAATAATGACTGAAGGTAAGAACTCCTGTGCTATCACTTAGCAGTTCTAAGGCAACCCTCATATGTACGTCATCACTATGGTAATACTCTAATCTCCAAACCACATTTATCTCTACAAGATTCTTACTCTGATCCAACCCTCACTCGTACCTCTACGGTGTACGGCCATCTCAACATATAAAGACATATACCTCTGTCTATAATGTATAAATATTTAAGTAGATAGTAGGATATAATTAAGTATAATGCTGCGGCGTGCAGCCCGCTCCAATACATATACCGCTGCGGCGCGCAGCCCACTCCATTTAACGTCGACGGCGCTCACTGGGGGTGTATACAGACTTTGGAGGGGCTCCCTAGGCCCAAGCACTATTATACTGCGGCGTGCAGCCCGATCCACACATGTATTACTGCGGCGTGCAGTTCGATCCAATATTTATATGTATATATATATTTATACTGCTGCGATGCGCAGCCCGATCCCATAACATACACCAGTGCTCACTGAGAATGTGTGCAGACTCAGACTCCGAAGGGGCTCCTACAGCCCAAGCGCAATAATACTGCGGCGTGCGGTCCGTCCCACATGTATATTACATGTATATTACATGTATATTACTGCAGCGTGCAGTCCGATCCAATATATATACTGCTGCGGCGCGCAGCCCGATCCAATATAGGTATATATATATAATACCTCATAATGGGTCCTCGACCCTATTCCAGTCAGTATATACTTGGCCTCTCGGGCCCAATATAATATATCACAATGGGTCCTTGACCCTATCTCATCTCAATCGGTATAGACTTGGCCTTTCAGGACCACTCAGCTAGAACAGGGAATTCCACCCTAGATAATCTCTCTCAATGTACACATCTAGTACGGGCTCATATTATGCTATACGGCTAGAGCTACGGTTGAGTGTATGTTTCCAATCACGATATAAGGGTCACCTAGCTCTATAGGTTCCCTAATGCTCTACAGATCGGCACAAGGCCCCAAACATGGCTATTAGCCCAATTGTACAGTTATAATCTCATTAACAGTCATACAACATAGTATTCTATAAGCCGGGAAGGACTAAGTCCGAACCCCCTTTCACAATGTCACCACGCCCGTCATAGAACGCGTGTCTCATCTCAATATAGCACTGTAAAGTGCTAGTACGGGGTCTCAAACCCTCGGTACATTGTTTACTACTACCACTCACCTCGAACCGGTAGAAGCTTCAATCCGCCTTGCGCTTGCCTCGCAAATCAATCTCCTCGGGTGCCAAATCTGCTCAAAATCATAGAGAATGCATCAATATATGCTAATTTCACGAAATTCATTCGAAATAACCCAAATTATATCAAAACCCACAAGTTGTCAAAACCCGACTTTTGGTACGCTTCTTGAAAAATTATAAAAGTTACATATTCGGAACCCTCGTCTCAATACGAGTCTAGGCATATCAAATTTACCAAAATCGGACTCCATTTGCCCACTCAAATCAGTGTTTTTCTTTAATTTGGGCCTAGGGCTCAAACCCACCTTTAATCTTCCATTTACAGAAATTTAACCCATGATTTCATGTTAAAATGATGTAATTAAGCCACAAAACTTACCTCCAACGAATCCCCGATGAATTACCAGAGCAATTCCCGTGAGTTTCTCTCTCTAGAACTCAAAAATGGTGTTTTAGGTTAATGAACCCACGACTGGTTCTGCTCTGGTTTTAATTTCACTGCCAGATCAATCCTTCTATGCGATCGCAATGACCCTATGCGATCGCATAGAGTTAAATTTTCCTGCCAATTTCCCTTTCTATGCGATCGCAATGCCCTCCCGCGATCGCATAGCACAACCTTCCAGGCCTCATCTTTTCTTCTCTGCGATCGCAACACTGGCTATGCGATCGCAGTGCACAGTCTGACAAACCTATGCGATCGCACCCCTTGCTATGCGATCGCATAGAACATTTTTCTCACCCCTCCAATCTCTTCTATGCGATCGCACAAATGACCCTGCGATCGCATAGTGCCAGTTTCCATACCTATGCGATCGCATCTCCTATTACGCGATCGCATAGAACAACTCGGGGCTCACTTCCATCCTTCTATGCGATCGCAATAACCCTATGCGATCGCATAGAGCATCCGTCTGCAACAAAACCAGCAGCCAACAGCAGTTCAAAAATAGAAGAAATGGTCCGTTTGGACCCCCGAAATCAACCCGAGGCCCCTGGGACCCCAACGAAAACCACCAACATACTCCAAAACACGATACGAACTTGTTCCAATCATAAAACACCATCCTAAACATCAAAATCACCAATTGCACATGGATTCAAGCCTAAATTCCTTAAAACATTCCGAATTACACAATCAATCAAAAACCTGACTAAACGACGTCCGAATGACCTGAAATTTTGCAGGCACATCCAAAATCACCTAATGGAGCTATTACAACTGTCGGAATTCCATTCCAACCCCCGGATCAAAATCTCACCTACCATTCGGATTTCACCAAAATTCAACCTTAGCCAATTCAAGCCTATTTCTACACCGGACCTCCGAATTCAATTCCGATTGTTCTAATAAGTCATAAGTGATCCCCCAAAACTAGTCGAATCATCAAAATCCGGTTCCGAGCACTCTAACTCAATAGTCAACTCTTGGTTGACTTTCCATATTCAAGCTTTTCTTCAAACATGCTATTTGTTTCATTTTCAATCCAAATCACTCCTAACTCACCCGATATATTCTAATACTGTTATAAAAGCATAAGATATGTGATTGCAAGGTAACGGGGTGGTAATTCCCATAACGACAGGCCGGGTCGTTACATTTCCATACCTCATTGTGAGTAAAGTGGGAGTTTTGGAATAAGATATTTGATAACAGGGTTAATTGACAATGTTATAATCTAAGAACAACTCTTATGGCCAGACTTCAGAGTCATGGATATGTGCATACGTATGAGGTGTTCGTGCCTTATTTAGATTTGTTTGTTGTAGTCTTCATTGTTCCATATTGACTTACTCCTGCAGTTAGGAGGAGCATGTGCAGCATATCAGAGTGACTTTGCATACTCTGAAAGATAGCCAACTATATGCAAAATTTTCGAAGTGTGAATTTTGGCTAAGTTCAGGTTGCATTCCTGGGTCATATTGTGACGGCAACGGGTATTCAAGTTGATCCGAAGAAGATTGAGGCAGTCAAGAACTGGCCTAGACCGACATCAGCCACAGAGATTTGGAGTTTCTTGGGATTAGCGGGTTATTATCGGCGATTCGTGGAGGGGTTTTCATCTATTGCAACCCCACTAACCAGATTGACACAGAAAGGTGTTCAATTTGAATGGTCAGATGAATGTGAGACGAGCTTTCAAAAGCTCAAAACAGCCTTGACCACAGCACCGGTATCGGTTTTACCCACGGGTATGGTATCTGGATCGGGCGGCACGCTGCCACGGGTATGTCATTGGAGCGGGTTACACGTCGCAACAGTGTAATGTAAAAATAGACTTAGTTATATGTTACCTAGTATACAATACTTTTTGGCTTCCGAGGAAAAGTCCGTATTGAGTATCGCTCGGCGAATGGCACATCGGTTGTGTCCTTTCAGGATTTGATAACATACATTAATTGTTTCACCGTGGGTGAGGTTGATTGCTTGGGTTCAGACCTAGATCTGTGTGTGGCTGACCGTTTGTGCTTGGTAACTTGAGGTGCTTCATGAGTAATAGTGTTTGGATAGAATCACGAATCGTGGCAAGGCCAGGTGATGTTATGACCTCTCGAGGAGGATTCAGGTACTCTATGATGTGAGACGGGATATCAATTCTATGTTATGATGGTGCAAAGGAATTGAATTACAGCTCTTTGGTTGGAGACAGTTGTCATGATTTGAGTATGTTCGGACGTTTCTATTGGAGCGTGTGTTTTGCTCGTCGCGGCTTAGGCCGGTGTTTGAGGTGTCATGTCACCAATGCAGTGTGTTATGATCGAAATGATCGTTGGAGTCATTATTGAGAGCGAGCATATGTAATTTCAGTTGGTTAGAAAGGTAATATCGAGGTTTGGCTCCAAAATCCGTTGTAATATCAGTCAAAAGAGAAATGGCTTCATAAATGGCTGATCTGAGGAATTTTTACGGTTTAGCCCATGTTTTATTTATCGTTGGCAGTATATGAAAGTGTTGGAATAAGACTTAACCTAATAAGAGGTTTCTATCGGTATTTGGGTATTGTAGGCAACTACAGTAAATAAAGAATGTTATTATGGTCATATGAGTAAAGTGATGCGAAGTGTAAATTCAACAAAGTTATGCATTAATGTTTGAGTACAACGTGTGGAGATTGATATGGTGGTCGAATGATGGAAACAGACTTGGTAGGAAATTCAGGGTGTTGGAATTTGGCCTAATGGCTTATTCGCTTGAATAAAGAATTATATCTACAGAATTATATAGCTAATGTGCTCAACTAAGTAGTGGTAGCACGGGAAGGTGCGCGATGTGTTAAACAAGTTATTTGAGACTACATCATTGTAGTTCTTAGCACGTTCGAGGACGAACGTATGTTTAAGTGGGGGAGATTGTAACGACCCGACCAGTCATTTTGAGCCCCGACGCGTCATTGAGCATATTGAGGCCATGAACAGCTTTATTTCAGGTATATTGACTTGTGTGTATGGTCAGAAATAAAATTCAGGAAGTTTGGAGTCAAATCTAAATGGAAATTCTCATTTTGAAAGCTTAAAGTTGAAGAAATGAACTAGGATTGGAATTTTGAGTAAATGACCTCAGAATTGGGATCTAAATGTTCCGGCATGCTCGTATGATTATTTTGAACTTGGGCGTATGTCTAGATTTGGTTTTTGATAACCCATGAGCATTTCGGCGTATATGGTGGAAGTTAGTATTTTAGAAAAATTTCATAAATTTGGGTTGGAAGGCATTTCAGAGTTATAGATGTCCATTTGGGATTCCGAGTCTGGGAATAGATCCGTATGGTGATTTTGGAGTTGGGAAAGCGATCGGAAGTGAATTCGGATATCCGGAGGTCATTTTGAAGTCATTTGGCTAAATATAGTAATTTGAAGGTTTATGAGAAAATTCTACCGGAAGTGAAAATTTTGATATCGGGGTCAGAATGTGATTCCGAAAGTTGGTACAAGTCCGTAATGTCGAATGTGACTTGTGTGCAAACTTTGAGTCAATTCGGATTGATTTTGGTAGGAAAAGGGACAATTAATCTCTTTAAGGAAAGCTTAAGTTGGAAAAGTCAACCCAATGTTGACTTATGAGTTAGAGGGCTCGGAACTGAATTCCAATGATTCGGTTAGTTTCGGGGGATGATTTAAGTCTTAGGAGCGCAATCGGAAGTAATTTTGGAGGTCCGGTGAAGAAGTTAGCCTATTTTGGCGAAGTTGGAATTTTGGCGGAATCCGATCGATAGGTGATATTTTGATCCGGGAGTCGGAATGGAATTCGGACAGTTGCAGTAGCTTCATTAGGTGATTTTGGATATGTACGCAAATTTTCAGGTTATTCGGACATCGTTTGGTCTGGTTTTTGATCGAAAGTGTATTTTCGGAAGTTTTTGGAAACTTAGGCCTTAATTTGATGAAAATTGATGATTTTGATGTTATTTC
This sequence comes from Nicotiana noctiflora, assembly GCA_032618575.1. NCBI lineage: Eukaryota > Viridiplantae > Streptophyta > Magnoliopsida > Solanales > Solanaceae > Nicotiana > Nicotiana noctiflora. The sequence goes on along the minus strand of JASVEL010009310.1, from coordinate 197,731 downwards.
GGCGATTTGATCACTCGAGCGAGTTCGTATGATGTGTTAGAGTCAATGTACACGCCCGTCACCTCGCGTACAAGGCATTTAAACTATCACATAATATCCTAGGGGTGAAAGTTCCCCCACACGAGGTTAGACAAGCCACTTACCTCAATTCCGGTACAAAACCGCTAAGAAATAACCTTCTTGCCGCGAATGTCGGCCTCCACAAGTGTAGTATCTGATAAAAATCAATAGAATCACATCAAAATAGGCCAATTGGGTATTACCCAATCAAAATAACTCAAAATGCACCAAAACCCACAAGTTGCCAAAACTCGACTTTCGGTACGCTTATCGAAAAATCACAAAAATTATATTTTCGGGTTCCTTATCTCAATACGAGTCTAGGCATATAAAATTTACCAAAATCGGACTCCATTTGCCCACTCAAATCGGAGATTTTCTAACATTTAGGCCTAGGGCTCAAACCCACCTTTAATCTTCCAATTTCAGTGAAATAATCACGGATTTCATGATAAACCAACGAATTAAGGTCAAGAAACTTACCCCCGATGATTTCCCGATGATTTCCCAATGTTTCCCTTTGAAAATCCTCTCTTGGAGCTCAAAAATGGCGTTTTTGCGAATGAGGGTCGTGGCTGAAATGTTTCTGGACTTAAGTCACTGCCAGACATTTTTACTCTATGCGATCGCATGATCCCTGTTGCGATCGCATAGAACAAATTCTGACCCTCGCCAAACTACTCTATGCGATCGCATAGACCTCAATGCGATCGCAATGCTTACCGAAATATAACTATGCGATCGCATGCCCTCCTCCGCGATCGCATAGAACAAAAGCTGGACCTGGGATCCCTCTTCTCTATACACTATGCGATCGCATAGGACTGTACGCGATCGCATAGAACAACTTTCCAGAACTATGCGATCGCATATCCATTCCCGAGATCGCATAGAACAAATTCTTGGCCTCTCCAAAACCTTCTATGCGATCGCATTAGCCCATTGCGATCGCATAGAGCATTCGTCTGCAGCACACACACCAGCAGTTAACAGCATTTCCAAAATGCATGAAATAGCCCGATTGGACCCCCGGATTCATCCCGAGACCCCGGGATCCCAACGAAAACCACCAACCTATTCCAAAACATGATACGAACTTATTCTAATCATCAAAACACGTCTAACAACATCAAAACCCATAATTCACATCGAATTCAAGCCTAAATTTCTTAAAACTTTCCGAATTGCATATTCGATCAAAAACCCGACCAAACGACGTCCGAATGACCTGAAAATTTGCGGACATATCCAAAATCACATAACGAAGCTACAGAAATTGTCGGAATTCCATTCCGACCCCGGATCAAAATCTCACCTATCGTTCGGATTCGCCAAAATTTCAACCTTCGGCATTTCAAGCCTAATTGAGCTACGGACCTCCAAAATATATTCCGAACGCGCTCCCAACCCCGAAATCACTTGACGAAGCTAATGGAACCATCGGATTTCCGTTCCGATATCGTCTTAACACTGTTCCGGCTACGGGCCATTTCCTAGCTTCAAAGCTCTTATTTAGGGACTAAGTGTCCCAAAATGCTCAAATTTTCAGAACCGACTCTCCCGGCAACCCACAATAGCAGAAATGAACTTAGGGGAACAGTTAAATTAGGGATTGGGCGTAATTTTCTAAAACGACCGGTCGGGTCGTTACATCTTCCCACACTTAAAGATTCGTTCGTCCTCGAACGAGCATAGAAAACATACATGGAGTAGTGAAAAGATGAGGGTACTGGCTGCGCATATCCTGCTCGGTCTCCCAAGTCGCCTCCTCGACCGGCTGGCCCCGCCACCGAACCTTTACCGAAGCGATGTTCTTTGACCTTAGCTTTCTGACTTGCCTGTCTAGAATGGCTACTGGCTCCTCAACATAAGACAAATCCTTGTCTAGCTGAACAGATGTGAAATCCAACACATGCGACGGGTCACCATGGTATCTCCGGAGCATGGAGACATGAAACACGGGGTGAACTCCGGCTAGGCTGGGAGGTAAGGCCAACTCATAAGTTCCCTCCCGAACACGCCTCAAAATCACAAAAGGGCCAATAGATCTAGGACTCAGCTGGGCACATTAGCCTGATATAATCTGAAGATATTCCCTCTTGTTCAACAATTAAGTCTTAGAGCCTAATTCCAACATTCGGAATTCTATGTCAGGCTTGTTTTCATCAAGAGATCACTCAATATTCCTCAAACGCCATCCTCAAACATGATTGCATAACCTTGCTGGATTCTTACCTTGCAACACTAAATCCACAGGACCACGATAATATTTTATGATCAAATTAGCCAAAAATTCAACGAATCAGATGCTCCCATTGCACCTCACGATCTACATGTCTCATTCCAACTTTTACAATACTGACACGACGGAAGAGATGTGCTGATATCCATAACCAACTACTGAGTCAACAATTCATTGGGTTTATACTCCTGACAAGATCCATTACCTTGTCCTAAACCAGAGGATGATCCTTTCCTCTATAATATATTTCATATAATCAGTTGGCATTGACCCCAAATCACATAATCTCATCTCACCCAGTACGAACTGCTCAGGGCGATAAGCCACATCGGACATAATCAAAAGTCCCACAAGATGACACAATGTGCTACTAATCCACTAATACGTACGTGATACAAAGGAAGGCGAAAACTAGAGAGAATTATTCAGCTCTCACATAAACATGGGCCTCCTCAGAAAATAGGAAACATAACACATAAAAGCAATTATAGACACCGAAATAGACACCACATTGTTGCGGCGTGCAACCCGATCCCAACAATATGCCCATGGCGGCGTGCCACCCGATCCCAACAATATAACCATGGCGGCGTGCCACACGATCCCAACAATATAACCATGGCGGCGTGCCATCCGATCCCAACAATACAACCATGGCGGCGTGCTACCCGATCCCAACAATATAAAACTCACATAAGGAGTCATATGTCGAGCTGAATAGTTCGTCACATCAAAATACTGACTATCGATCATAAGCACACTAAGGGGCATGATATCAGACACAATGAAACATATAGCGCTATAGGCTACAACTCAAGCACAACTGAGGTGCGATATAAGATCCGAGTCTCAAGAGCCATCATGCTCCTATAACATCACCGCTGAGCGGAACCCCAACACATAAGGAACTTACCAAGCCGTCTCACACTCATACGGCACAATATATCTTACATGAATTAACCAACCGCGAAATAAGACCGCGACTATCCCTTCATAAAGGGCGCATTGCTGGAAGAAACATAACCGGCCTGACGCAAGGCTCACTTCCACATTTAAATCTATCCACCGACCTTAAGTTTATCATGGTCGTGCCAAGATAAGTCAATAGTATTTCACAGGTCTATAACCCAATAAGCAGAGTGCCCTCCGGGCATAAGTTCTCAAATGGATGATATCACCAAACTCCTCATACTTGGTTTAAATTTCTAACCAATCAAGTGACTACAAGTCACACCTATACAATCTTCTTGTGGGTCAAGCTCCCACCATCTTCCGAATAATTAAACGGACTTGCACATTCAGCCCACCGGCTGCACTAACACTGAAAAGCGATCAGGGAGTCCCTAACCGGGATGCAAAGCCTTTCTCATAGAACACCGACCTCAAATGATACCGATGCTAATACCCATCTTACTCAAAACACCGACACTCTTTCCCTGCTCATCCGAGCTCTTTATATCACATTCATTGACCAAACTGTGACCTTAGTCCTTCAAATTTCATACTACTCGCTGCACCCCACGTGCCGATATACGATAGACACAATTTCCATCATAGCTCTAGAACTGACGATAGGCTAATACTTCATCACATAAGACCTTCCATTTAACTCATTTTAGGAGAACTATAGCAACACACGGTGAGTTCTCATAACCGTTGAATATGCCAATCTCTAAGTAGTGGTCCAAGCCACCATAACCCTTTCCGAGATCTGCCTACTCATAACAGGCCCTTAACAGAAGAATACTTCAGAATTACATCAATCACTGCGGCCGACAAGTCTCAAATGCACCGCCACAAATCACATGCATAATTCGATCACGTTGCATGAATCGATCATTGACACCAATACGCCAACTCAACTATGGCTCATCAATCTACTTCCTTCCAGGTTATCCTTGATTGCCTTAGAAATGTTAATATCTTCCTTCAATACCTAACTTATTCCAACCGCACTTACTCCGAGTGACCTTAAATCATGAGGCCATGCTATCTCAAGAACGACGACCATTTCATGTCTCTCAAATACTACACCACAAGTCAAAACATCATAGATCGTTTTGTGCTTTTCTTCATAAGTTGCTTCAAAAGCTTGAGCCTCAACTGTACTTATAGACTCAGGAATTATCAGGCACCACACTTTACCTCTTGAATTCACTAGGACCGCTATTGAGAACCATCCGGTTCTAACTTGCCCCGATACGCAACCAACTCTACTGAATTTCTTTATAACATATGAATACCCTCTCGATAAAGCACCCAGCGGAATCACTTCCCGCAAAGTCTGCACCTATACGAGGCATAAATCATGAATTTTCCCTCAAGTTTGAACATGAGCCAGTAAGGCTAAACATAACATGCATTCAACAATACATATACTCAAATTGCCACACATGGTCCTTTTCCCGTGGCTGCAATAACACAATAATACGCTGGTATCCATAATTCACACAGGTAATTAACCATGCGATCCAATCTTAAGCGGTGGGACTCTCCCACTTAGCCCAAAGCCACTATTACACGACTCCCGAACACATTATAACCATTCTCTCAAGTCATTTACTATTATTCAACTGCAACTCACTTGATCCAACGAATATAACCACCTGTGCTATATTAGCACTCTAACACCATAGGGTATGAACTCATCCCAATACAACCAAGCATATTCCCGCTCTATGTATCGAACATTCTTTACCACGACCGCTTAAGGCATACTGTGATTCTCACACCTACGAAGCACCATGTAGCCTTCGCCGAAGTCTTCCCTGCTGATAATGAAATATAGAATTATTATGGACACGGGAACATCAAAAGTCCCAACGTCATACCATACGAGTCTCAACTCTTACTCTTCCACAAGTTCCAAAGAACTTTTTGAATAGCACCTAAATACAGTGCGAGCCAAATCGGATATGATACATGACCCATAATTTGGTCGTTTATAGTGAAATCCTTTCAGGTTAGCACGAAGCCTTAAAGATACATCTTGCTAATCCACGATAATAGCCTTTATCATATGTACGTCTTCATCATAAGACAACCCAAGACATTGGTTTGGTACATGTCCTTCTTAAGACGGTTAAACTCATTTCCTCCAGTATCTCTGCTGGCTGAATTCTTCGCTAAATAGATATCTCATATGAACCATATAGTCTTTATTACCACTAACTATCTTTAGATCTACATCTACCTTGTGATTCTACCTTTACTGTGACGATTAGGCAGTTAAGTAAACCTTCTCAAGACCATACTTATCAACTGAATGTCAGAACCTAGTGCACCCCCATGTGCACAATTGAAGATCTCTCAATTCTATTGCATTATCGATATGGATGACACGCGGTAACAATGGTTTAGTAAATTCTTGACTTCCTTGAGATCTCTCTGCAGCGTCACGAACCGTTGGCGCATACTTGATACCGAGTGCGCAATTTCAATACACGAGTGGATGCAAAAGAACATATGACATAGGCTTCAACTGAATAAATGACGCACGATAAGGAATTCAAAGAATTGAAGAGTTTCCTAAATAGTTACATAGCCCCTCGTAGATAAATACAGACGTCTCCGTATCGATCAGCGAGAATCTAAGTAACCGGTCTGTGTCCCGTGACTCCTATGAACCTAGAGCTCTGATACCAACTTGTCACGACCCTAGTTCACCAATTGTGAACATGTCGTGATGGCACCCAGTTCCCACGACTAGGTAAGCCTAACACGTTGCGGAATCTATAAATTATAATTACTTAAATAAGAAACAGCGGAAAATAACATAAAAGATATGTAATCCGTGCCACTTGGCACATACATCCGTCACACAATAAATAAACACTACCAAGATCCGGAACCCCACGGTAACACGGACTAAAAGGGAAATACAACTGTGGCTCTATGTGTAAAGAGTATCTAACAACGAAATGATGAAAAATGTCAACTAGTAATACTAGAATAGAAGGGAAGCCTCCGAATCCGCGGACGTAGCAGATCATGCCTCGAAGTCTCCCAGAAAGCTGCAGAATCACCTAGTATGAGCCTGCTCTGATGTACCTGGATCTGCACAACAAAAGTGTGCAGAAGAGTAGCATGAGTACACCACGGCGGTACTCAGTAAGTGCCAAGCCTAACCTCGATGGAGTAGTGACGAGGAAGGTCAGGGCCCTACTGAGAGAACAATAATATAATGATGATAACAATAATAAGCAGTTTAAATAATTATGAATCTAAATGACGACAGTAAAGTGATTTCTGCAATTGTCTACAATGTAAGCTAGCAGCAAGTAAATAACTAAATAAAAACTCAATCATCAAGTCCAGGACCTGTGGGAATCGAACCCACAGTCCCATTGACAGTACCTCCGGGTCTCCGGGAATCGAACCCGCAGCCCATATCTCAATAAATAATCAATAACTCAGGATCTCCGGGAATCGAACCCGTAGTCCCTACCAATAACTCAGGATCTCGGGAATCGAACCCGTAGTCCCTACCAATAACTCGGGATCTCGGGAATCAAACCCGTAGTCCCTACCAATAACTCGGGATCTCGGGAATCGAACCCGTAGTCCCTACCAATAACTCAGGATCTCGGGAATCGAACCCGTAGTCCCTACCAATAACTCGGGATCTCGGGAATCGAACCCGTAGTCCCTACCAATAACTCAGGATCTCGGGAATCGAACCCGTAGTCCCTACCAATAACTCAGGATCTCGGGAATCGAACCCGTAGTCCCTACCAATATCACGCCGGGTCTCCGGGAATCGAACCCACAGCCCTGGGTCTCCGGGAATCGAACCCGCAGTCCACAAACAATATCACTCCGGGTCTCTGGGAATCGAACCCACAGCCCTGGGATCTCCGGGAATTGAACCCGCAGTCCACAAACACATCAAATAAAGAAAACACACAGAGAGAATATAATATGTTAAATTACAACTTCATCAAAATTAGTGCCAACAATTTATCAAAAGTTCAAGTAAATCAACTAGGCAATTAAACATGTTGAATCCTAGCTAATCATGCTTTTCTAAGTAATACCGGGTAATGGTAACGCTTTTATCAGCTAGGAGCGGGAATATCACTAATCGGACAATTCAAGTAAAGTGTGTGTTACAACAACCAGCGCATGTACACGCCCGTCACCTCGCGTACAAGGCATTTAAACTATCACATAATATCCTAGGGGTGAAAGTTCCCCCACACGAGGTTAGACAAGCCACTTACCTTAATTCCGGTACAAAACCGCTAAGAAATAACCTTCTTGCCGCGAATGTCGGCCTCCACAAGTGTAGTATCTGATAAAAATCAATAGAATCACATCAAAATAGGCCAATTGGGTATTACCCAATCAAAATAACTCAAAATGCACCAAAACCCACAAGTTGCCAAAACCCGACTTTCGGTACGCTTATCGAAAAATCACGAAAATTATATTTTCGGGTTCCTTATCTCAATACGAGTCTAGGAATATAAAATTTACCAAAATCGGACTCCATTTGCCCACTCAAATCAGAGATTTTCTAACATTTAGGCCTAAGGCTCAAACCCACCTTTAATCTTCCAATTTCAGTGAAATAATCACGTATTTCATGATAAACCAACGAATTAAGGTCAAGAAACTTACCCCCGATGATTTCCCGATGATTTCCCAATGTTTCCCTTTCAAAATCCTCTCTTTGAGCTCAAAAATGGCGTTTTTGCGAATGAGGGTCGCGGCTGAAATGTTTCTGGACTTAAGTCACTGCCAGACATTTTTACTCTATGCGATCGCATGATCCCTGTTGCGATCGCATAGCACAAATTTCGACCCTCGCCAAACTACTCTATGCGATCGCATAGACCTCAATGCGATCGCAATGCTTACCGAAATATAACTATGCGATCGCATGCCCTGCTCCGCGATCGCATAGAACAAAAGCTGGACTTGGGATCCCTCTTCTCTATACACTATGCGATCGCATAGGACTGTACGCGATCGCATAGAACAACTTTCCAGAACTATGCGATCGCATATCCATGCCCGCGATCGCATAAAACAAATTCTTGGCCTCTCCAAAACCTTCTATGCGATCGCATTAGCCCATTGCGATCGCATAGAGCATTCGTCTGCAGCACACACCAGCAGTTAACAGCATTTCCAAAATGCATGAAATAGCCCGATTGGACCCCCGGATTCATCCCGAGACCCCGGGATCCCAACGAAAACCACCAACCTATTCCAAAACATGATACGAACTTATTCTAATCATCAAAACACGTCTAACAACATCAAAACCCATAATTCACATCGAATTCAAGCCTAAATTTCTTAAAACTTTCCGAATTGCATATTCGATCAAAAACCCGACCAAACGACGTCCGAATGACCTGAAAATTTGCGGACATATCCAAAATCACATAACGAAGCTACAGAAATTGTCGGAATTCCATTCCGACCCCCGGATCAAAATCTCACCTATCGTTCGGATTCGCCAAAATTTCAACCTTCGGCATTTCAAGCCTAATTGAGCTACGGACCTCCAAAATATATTCCGAACGCGCTCCCAACCCCGAAATCACCTGACGGAGCTAATGGAACCATCGGATTTCCGTTCCGAGATCGTCTTAACACTGTTCCAGCTACGGGCCATTTCTTAGCTTCAAAGCTCTTATTTAGGGACTAAGTGTCCCAAAATGCTCAAATTTTCAGAACCGACTCTCCCGGCAACCCAAAATGGCAGAAATGAACTTAGGGGAATAGTTAAGTTAGGGATTGGGGCGTAATTTTCTAAAACGACCGGTCGGGTCGTTACAAAAGAGTATATGAGCAAAAGAGGTAATTGGTAGTCAATGTTTGTGACTAGCCTATGAAGAGGGAAGATTGGCCATGTGACATTACCTACTCAATCCAATTTGTAGAAATGTTTGGAGGAGTTACCTCCCTGACACTTTGAAAGGTGTGGTATGTACGATCTGAACGATCATGTCAGGTTATTATGACAGTGTCCGAATATGTTGTCATGTCCAATAAGTTAACTGGGCCTCAAAGGAATTGTTGTGAATGTGGCAGATTGGAGAAATATAATTTATGAAGGCACTCAAGCTACGTGCCCCATTGCAGTCAATACTCAACTCACATGACCAACAAGAGTTAGGGGTCAGGATGTTAGAGGCGGATGTGAGACTCCTAGAGGTGGAGATCTAGTTGTTGACATAATTTCTATGGTGTGACTAAGGTCACTACACCAGATGATGTTATCACATGTACAATTCTGATTGTTATAAAAGGAACATTTTTCCTCAATTTGATTTGATCTTTGAAGAATTGAGGCAAGTCCTCTTAATATGCTCCGCTCATGAGTGAGCTTCGTAATCATCAGATCTACATATGTGAATACTCACGTTGTGCTATTAAATGGAGATAATTATCTCTATTATTATGTATTGGTCACTAGGAATATTGATGAGGTCAAAAGTGACTTTATATTAATTATTACAATGGGAATGAATTCTTGAAATAACTATTTTAAATGGTTAAATTGTATACCATGTCGGTATGAGGGTTCTTTTATGCCGAGATACTCTTTGGCGGACAATAGTTGAAAAGAAGAAAGAAAGGAAATGAAAAACATCAGTGGCACAATGTGCAAATACTTGTGATTTAGAGTGGAAGATGAGATCCTCAAAATTTGTATAACGTGAAAATATTTGTTTTAAAAATCGAGCTGCAAGCTGCGGTGAATATTATATGAGGACAAGGTCCTGGTGGTGAAAAGTTGGTGTGTAAATTTTCCCTTTTTGGAAAATAAAGATCTAGCATAATATCCTAAATTTGAGCCATGCCTGTTAGGATTATTTGACAATCCTTGCACAGTTTCTATTCATATTTAGCCGTTTCCATTTTGTGACCGTTGAGTTCTAGACTTTGAGATGAGCATCAGGTAAGGATAAATATGACGCATTAATTCAAGAAAGTAATCATGAGGTTTCCATACCTCACTGTGAGTAAAGTGGGAGTTTTGGAATAAGATATTTGATAACGGGGTTAATTGACAATGTTGTAATTTAAGAACAACTCTTATGGCCAGACTTCAGAGTCATGGATATGTGCATACGCATGAGGTGTTCGTGCCTTATTTAGACTTGTTCGTTGTAGTCTTCATTATTTCCATATTGACCTACTCCTGCAGTCATGAGGAGCATGCGCAACATCTCGGAGTGACTTTGCAGACTCTGAAAGATAGCCAACTATATGCAAAATTTCGAAGTGTGAATTTTGGCTAAGTTCAGTTGCATTCCTGGGTCATATTGTGACGGCAACAGGTATTCAGGTTGATCCGAAGAAGATTGAGGCAGTCAAGAACTGACCTAGACCGACATCAGCCACAGAGATTCGGAATTTCTTGGGATTAGCGGGTTATTATCGGCGGTTCGTGGAGGGGTTTTCATCTATTTCAACCCCATTGACCAGATTGACACAGAAAAGTGTTCAATTTGAATGGTCCGATGGATGTGAGGCGAGCTTTCAAAAGCTCAAGACAGCCTTGACCACAGCACCGGTATTGATTTTACCCATAAGTACGGGACCTTATACTGATTATTGTGATGCTTCCCGTATTGGGCTTGGTGCAGTGTTAACGCATGATGGAAAGGTTATTACCTATGCTTCGAGGCAGTTGATGATGCATGAAAAGAATTACCCAGTGCATGATCTAGAATTTGCGGCGATTATTCACGCATTGAAGATCTGGAGGCAATATTTGTATGGTGTAGTATGTGAAGTATACACCGATCATAAGAGTCTTCGATATTTGTTTAAACAAAAGAGTTGAATTTGAGGCAGAGAAGGTGGCTGGTATTGCGGAAAAATTATGATGTCACCTTTTTATATCATCAGGGAAAAAGCAAACGTGGTGGCTTAGGCTTTGAGTAGGAAGTCAGCCAGTATGGGCAGTCTTGCTTACATTCCAGTAAATCAGAGGCCAATTGCTTTGGATGTTCAGTCATTGGCCAATCAATTTGTGAGGGACACGGTTCAGCGAGGAGGTTCTAAACAAGTCACCTTAGATGCTGATGGGATCCTAAGATATGCTTCGGGCGTGTGTTAATGATTTTGGAGGTTCATGGGATCAATTCTTGCTTTCGGCAGAGTTTGCTTATAATAATAGTTATCAATCGAGCATCCAGATGGCTCCTTATGAAGCGTTTAATGGTAGGCGGTGTTGTTCTTCTGTTGGATGGTTTGAACCGGGAGAAACTCGGTTATTCGGTACAGATTTATTCCAGGAGGCCTTAGATAAGGTCAAGATTATTCAAGATAGGCTTCGCACAACTCAGTCTAGACAAAAGAGCTATGCAGATTGCAAGGTTCGAGATATAACTTTCATGATTGGGGAGCGAGTATTGCTCCGAGTGTCGCCTATGAAGGGTCTGATGAGGTTCAGGAAGAAGGGCAAGCTCAGCCCTAGTTATATTGGCCCATTTGAAATTCTAGACAGAGTGGGAGGGGTAGCTTATAGACTGGCTTTGCCGCCTAGCTTATCAGCCGTGCATCCAGTTTTTTTCATGTATCTATGCTTCGGAGATACCACGGCGATCCCACACATGTGTTAGACTTCAGTAGTATTCAATTGGACAATGATCTATCTTACGAGGAGGAGCCGGTGGCCATTCTAGACCGGCGATCCCACACATGTGTTTTCCTTCTGTGCGTGTTCAGTGGAAAGGTCAGCCTCCTGAGGCATCGACCTGGGAGTCCGAGTCTGATATGCGGAGCCGTTACCCACACTTGTTTCCTGACTCGGTACTTCTTTCTTTTGTCCGTTCGAGGACGAACGGTTGTTTTAGAGGTGGAGATTGTGACCACCCAAAGGGTCATCACTTATTTTATTAATCATTTTGAGCTTTTGAGGCCTTGAAAACCTCATTCTATGTTGCCTCGATTTACGTGCACGATCCGAGCATGTAGCCGGAAAGATTTTGTGAAAGAAAATATGAATTATATGAGAAATTTGGATAAAAATAATATTAATATTGATATGGTTGACTTCGGTCAACATTTTTGGTAAACGGACCCGGACCCGAGATTGGATGGTCCCAAAAGGTCCGTAGGAAAATATGGGACTTGGACATGCGTCCGGAGTCGAATTCTGAGGCCTAGAGCCCAAGTTATGAATTTTTGTGTGAAATTGTTTTTGATGTAATTGTTAAAGGAAAATGAATTAATTAACCTTGGTATCGGGCTCGTATTTTGGTTCCGACACCCGGTACAAGTCTTAAATATTATATATGTGCTTTCGGCAAAGTTTGTTGACATTCGGATGTCGTTTGATATGTTTTGGATCTTGATATCCAAGTTTGAAAGTTTTGAAAACCAAAAGTATGAAAATCATGAACTTGAGGCTTGATTTGATGAAAACGATGTCATATTGGCGATATGATCGCACGAACAAGTTCGTAATGTGTTTTTGAAGTTGTGTACATGTTTGGTTGGGAGCCCGGGGGCTCGGGTAAAGATTCGATAGGCTGTAGGATCAATTTCTAAATTTTTGCACTGCTGGTTTTTCACCCAGCTGTTGGCTTCGCAATTGCGAAGGTGACGCGCAAATGCGAAGGTGACAGATCAAGGTAGGGTTCGCAAATGCGAACCCTTGATCGCAAATGCGAAGGGCGTCCGGGACGGCTTGGGTTCGCAAATGCGAACATAACCTCGCAAATGCGAGGCCTTCATTGTTAAGCCAGGCTTCGCAAATGTGAAGGTCCCTGGAGGCCAGCCTTGTTCGCAAATGCGAACATTATGTCGCAAATGCGAATCCTCCCAGTATACTTTGGCTTCGCAAATGCTAACAAAAGTTCGCAAATGCGAACTTCCCATCCTTAGCTTATTTTTCAAACTTCAGAAATTGGTCGGGGTTCGCAATTGCGAACCCATGTTCGCAAATGCGAACACAGAGACCTGTAAATCACAATTTCCAGCTTCTTTCTTCACATTTCACAACCCAAAACACCCATTTGCGATTCTTCACGAGCTCCCTCTTCTTCAAAACAATTGTAAGTCACTTTTTACTTAATTCTTTCAATTCCTAACAACATTAAACATGTTTTTCAACAAAAATCAAAGGTTTTCATGGTAGGATTTCTTATTTTTGGTAGAATATAGGGTTTTTCATAAATTGGGAAATTGGACCTCGAATTGAGGTCCGATTTTGAAACAAATCATATACTTGAACTCGTGGGGGGATGGGTAACCGGATTTTGGTCCAAACCCCGAGTTCCGACCATGTGGGCCCGGGGTCAAAATTCACTATTCCGGGCAGAATGTTGTAAAAGTTGTAATTGGCCTTATGAATTAGTTTGTTGAGTAGTATTGATGATATTAAATTAATTGTGTATAGATACGATTGGATTGGAGCCAAACTTGAAAGAAAAAGGCATTGCCACGGATTGAATTGTTCATAAACATTCGAGGTAAGTGTTAGTTATATCCTAGCTTGAGGGAATAGGATTATGTGCTATGTGCGGTGTATGGGCTGTGGTGACGAGCATCCATACACTGGCGTCTAGTATGACCGTGAGTCGTTGTTAATGCTTATTGTGAGACATATTTGCAGATAAATTGTTGAACCTTTGCCGGGTTGTAGAATTGTTATTGTTCTCCCTTGTCGGGAATTGTTGTGAAGATGATTATTGATTGCCCTTGTTGGGACGGTTTATGAATTACTGTTTCATTCTTTGCCCTTAACTGTGATTGTTATTTGGTTGAGGAACAGTGATAATGCACGAAGGTTAATGCCGTGCCTTGTTATTGATTATGCACGAAGGTTAATGCCGTGCCTTGTTTTATTATTTATGCACGAAGGTTAATGCCGTGCCATGTTTTATTGATTATGCACGAAGGATCATGCCGTGCCTTGTTATTGAACCATGTACGAAGGATCATGCCGTACCATGGATGTGAGGATGAGAGTAAAAGCACGAAGGGTGATGTCGTGCACTTTATTTGCTTATTTGGTGAGAATGAGAGTAAAAGCACGAAGGGTGATGCCGTGCAACTACTTGCTATTCCTTGACTTGATATTACTTGTGTTTCCATTATACTTTGTTTTCCTTGTGAACTTATTAACTGTTGTTAATGGTTATGTTCTTTGAGATATTCCTTATTGTGTTATTATTTGGTTAATTCTCGTTATTTTGTGGTATACTTATATATTAAAGAATTGGGATCGTGTGGCGCGCCGATCACTTATATATTAAAGAATTGGGATCGTGTGGCACGCCGACCACTTTTATGATAAGAAATGGGATCGTGTGGCACGCCGACCACAAAGTGATTTGAATCTTGGCATTGGCCATAGTTGCCGGTAGCCTATTGATATATTTGGGAGCGGGTGGTACGCCTACCACAAGATATGGGATCGGGTGGTACGCCTACCACAAGATATAATTTATTGATACAGTTGGGAGCGGGTGGTACGCCTACCACGAGATATGAAAAGAAAAATAAAGAATTGAGACACGAAAGTAAGATTTAATTCTGTTGATTAGATTACTCTGGATATTATGAGTTATTGGCTGTTATTGCAGCGCAGAGTATTTCCTTATAAATGTTTTTGTACATATATATATATATATTGCAACTGTACAGGTTTATGTGGTTGACTAGCCTTAGTCTCGTCACTACTTCGCCGGGATAGGCCAGACACTTACCAGCACATAGGGTCGGTTGTGCTGATACTACACTTTGCGCTCTTTTTGTGCAGATACAGGTTACGGACAGCAGCAGCGACAACAGCACGATTGTGGATATTCCGACTACTGAGACTTCGAGGTAGCCTTGCAGGCGTCCGCATGGCCCGTTGTCTCCTCTAACTATGTATTTCATTCTGTTATCTCATATATTCGAGATAAACAGCATTAATTTCTTTCACACGATTATGTGTATTATTCTTAGAAGTTCGTGAGTATTGTGACACCAGTCCTGGGTAGTGTAACATGTTTGGGGTTTTCTTTATCATATTTGATAAGATTGACTAAGTCTTCCGCTAAGTTTAATTATTCCGTTGTGATGTGTATGTTTTTAATTTTAAAGTCTTAATAAGAATTTGGTAATTAATGGAGGTGTAATTAATATTTGGCTTGCCTAGCTTCCACTAGTAGGCGCCATCATGACCCCCGATGGTGGGAAATCCGGGTCGTGACATACTAGGAATACCATTCTTAGATAAACTATACCCACACGTAATAACTAAAACACATTGGTGGTTTACAACACCATGTAAACAAAAAATAGGAGCAAAACGAGTTCTAAAAAAGAAAAGAAAAACAACTGATTGGATAAAAGGAAGTGAGAAAATAACACAAAAATTAGAAAATGAAAAAGAAGATACTAATAAAATAGAATTAATAATTTTTTCAATAAATACAGTCAAAATAATCCAAGAAAAACTAGAACCATTGTATAGTGAAAACTCATTACAAGGTTGGGAAAAACATAAAACAAAGGTAAAAATAGAGCTAATTGATGAAAATAGTATAATAACACAAAAACCTTTAAAATATAATTTCAAAGATTTAAATGAATTTAAAATACACATTGACGAATTATTAGAACAAGGTTATATACAAGAAAGCAATAGTAAACATACTAGTCCAGCATTCATAATAAATAAACATAGCGAACAAAAAAGAGGAAAAAGTAGAATGGTTATTGATTATAGAAATCTAAATGCAAAAACTAAGACATACAATTACCCAATACCAAATAAAATACTAAAAATAAGACAAATCCAAGGATATAACTATTTTAGTAAATTTGTTTGTAAATCAGGATTTTATCACTTAAAGTTAGAAGAAGAATCCAAAAAATTAACAGCATTTACTGTACCCCAAGGATTTTATGAATGGAATGTATTACCTTTCGGATATAAAAATGCACCAGGTAGATATCAACATTTTATGGATAACTATTTCAAACAACTAGAAAATTGCATAATATATATTGATGATATATTATTATATTCAAAAACACAAGATGAACATATAAAATTATTAGAAAAATTTATACATATTATAGAAATATCGGGAATAAGCCTAAGTAGAAAAAAGGCAGAAATAATGAAAAATCAAATAGAATTTCTAGGAATAGAAATAGATAAAAGTGGAATTAAAATGCAAACTCATATAGTACAAAAAAATAATAAATTCAAATGAACAATTAGATACAAAAAAGAAACTACAATCATTTTTAGGATTAGTAAACCAAGTAAGAGAATATATACCAAAATTAGCAGAGACTCTAAAACCATTGCAGAAAAATCTAAAAAAGGATATAGAGTACCATTTTAGTGAAGAAGATAAAAAACAAGTAAGAAAAGTTAAACAAATATGTAAAAATCTACCAAAACTATACTTCCCAGATGAAGATAAAAAATTTACATATATAGTAGAATCAGACGCAAGTGAAAAAAGCTATGGAGGAGTATTAAAATACAGGTATGATAAAGAAAAAATAGAACATCATTGTAGGTATTATTCAGGAACATTCACAAACCCGGAGATAAAATGGGAAATCAATAGAAAAGAATTATATGCAGTATATAAATGTTTATTGGCATTTGAACCATATATTGTATATAATAAGTTTATTATAAGAACAAATAATACACAAGTAAAATGGTGGCTAACCAGGAAGATACAAGATTCAGTTACAACAAAGGAAATGCGGAGACTAGTGCTGAATATACTGAACTTTACATTTACAATTGAAGTAATCAGTACTAACAAAAATGTAATTGCAGATTACATATCAAGACAAAGCTACACAGACTGACGAAGAAACAACCAAAAAGCTATACAATATCATCACCGCCCTTTCTTTAAAAATGGACAGTATGGAAATGAAACTAAACAAGATAAAATCTAATGAGGAGACACTCAAAGCTACAATTCAGCAGCATGACTATAAAAATGCGGAACTACCTCGATCGGAAGACGGTAAAATTCCAGAGCTAGAAGGAGACGTTGGGAAACTCCTAAAAACCCATAATGTTTGTTTAAATACAGTTGCAGGAACAAGCAAGGGAAAAGAAGTTAGTAAACCAAAATACACACAAAACCTAAATAAAATATTCGAAAAACCATTTATTCCAAAATACCAAAAAGATCCATTATTTATACCCCCACAAACTATTTCATACGTAGATAGCCTAAGCCAAGACAAGAAAACCTACAACCATATAACCAGAACATACGTAGAAAATATCTATAAAATACAAACCTTTTTAAACCTCAAACCAAGAGCTACAACAACCGAACCAAATACCGATTATATAACACAAAAATTACAAGGCTATAATAGACTTATCGCACTACCCAACACTAACCCCAAGCTAGTAGCAACCTGCTACAATTATGGATTATTGAACACCGTATATACTATGGATGGAACAGAATTGACAGCTATACCAGATCTATATAAAGCATTTATGAACTATAAAAGAGTTACTAAAGGCAAATTATTTTTTATCAAGTGTTATGCGGCACCAGCAGAGATATTATTTGATGAGATAAAACCACCAATTCAAGTGGTAAAGATAGGATTGACCAGGGAAATGATCATCCCGGAAATTATTGAACAGCAACCCGAGATACCAAAATTAGATATACCGGAATTTTATGCTAATAAAAGAACTATAGGAATAGCAACTATTGTACAAGAATTAGCTACAAACTATACCAATGGAAACCCGATATGGAGCTATTACTCAAGAGATCAAGTCATGATATATTCACATTCCAGAGAAGTAAAACAACTAGACATGGAAGAAGTTAGACAGTGGGTCATAACACTATTAAATCCAGAGAAGATGCCCCAAACAAGAGCTATCAAAAAGGAATTTATTTCAGAAAATTTATTAGCTAGATATTGTAAATTAGTAAGCCAAAAGTACTCAGACCATCTATGTACAAAGTGTAACGGAGAAGATAATTATATTCCAGAAGTGGAATTTGAATAAACTATGGAGACAATGTAATAAATCTATCATAAAGCTAAGAAGAAAAAGAGGAGAAGAAGACAAAAGCTAAGAAGAAAAAGAGGAAAAGAAGACAAAAGCTAAGAAGAAAAAGAGGAAAAGAAGACAAAAGCTAAGAAGAAAAAGAGAAAAAGAAGACAATGACATGTAACAACCAAGAAGAAAAACTACGGATGGAATTCAACAAAAAGATTAGGCAAAGAAAAATGAAGAAGAAGACTAAGCAAGATAGTGACATAAAGCTAGGAAAGCGACATCCACCGGACAAAATAAAGCACTGAGCAGGAAAAGCAATGGATGAGATAAAAAGAAAAAAGCTAGATAAGAATATAATGTAAATTATTAAAGCATTATTAGTCTTTCTTTTTATTATTTTATGTAAAGGAAACATTAGAAAACGCGTCAAGGAATAGTTAACGTGTTATAAGACTAATATAAATAGATTAGCAGATAGGAGAAGAGAGGCAAGACTTCTCTACGGGAAGCAAAAGCCTTCTTCATCTTTGTAAAAATTGTCCCAAATACTTATAATAAAAAGATATTAAGTTTTTCAAAGCTATGGAACAACAATCTGAATCTATGCCAGAAATATCAAATCTACAAGAACAGGTATATCAATTTATGATTATGCATAGCTAAATTCTTATATTCCTGATAATCATCTTATAATACTATAGTTTTCATCATGTTATAGTAATGCTATAAAAAATAATTTGAGAAAGTTTGCCATGGAAGTATGCTTTAAGTAGTAACCTAGGCTAAGTCACTCCTAATGGGAAACCGGTGAGGCGAGGAGATGCCGTTTAGGGAAGTACCGCAGTTGAGGACATTGCTAGGGTAAATGATTAGAGCAAAGGGCCATGGTAGTGACCAGAAAAATTGTTTTTTATATCTTATTATTATATGATGAATATGATAGTAAAATAAGAAGATTAGAAGGAATATCATAAGAAGAATAGCAATACATGAAATAATGATAACATACCTACTAGACGAAATGGCAGATAATTATAAGATATTAATCTTTTATGTACTTAGAAAGATAACCGAACCTGAAATAAGAAAAAATATATGGAATCAAATTCAAGAATATGAAAATCTAGTTTTAACAGAAATAATTAACCAAGAATGGAGTGAAGAACTAGAAGAACTAGAAGAAGCATATAATAATGACGAACTAGAAAGAATATATAATTATGACTATACAAATACATGGGACTCAGGACCCGAAACAGACTAAAATATGATAAATTACGAATATTTAAGTTATTGGACAGAAACTATGCTTGAAATAGGTAAAACCGAACAAAATATGAAAAATGATTTAGATAATTATATGCAAACTAAAAAAAATCACACATATAAAGTCATTAAATAAAAATATAGAAAAATTACTGTTACTAAAAAAGTTAGCTAAAGAAAATTATAATTTAGCTTTTAACCAGCAATGAATCAAAAATCTAATCAATTATCAACACAGTTAGTAACTAACCAATCCAAGAGACCTATAACAGAGCTAATCGGAGCTATACCCGACCCCAACCCCCAATTTTAACAATAAAACGAACTATATTTGTCACGACCCGAATTACCCACCATCGGGGTCATGATGGCGCCTACTAAATGGAAGCAAGGCAAGCCAAATATTAGTTACACCTCCATTAATTACCAATTTCTTATTAAGATTTATTATTAAAAACATATAAATTACAGCGGAATAATCAAAATTTGCGGGAAACTTAGTCAAATATGATAAAGACAACCCAAGCATGATACACTACCCAAGACTGGTGTCACAATACTCACGAACTTCTAAGAATAATACACATAATTGTCTGAAAGAAAATACAAGTTGTTTATCTCGATTACATGAGATAACAGAATGAAAAGCATAGATAGAAGAGACAACGGGTCCTGCGGACGCCTGCAAGGCTACCTCGTAGTCTCAGTAGTCGGAAAATCCACAAGTCGCTACTGCCGCTGCTGCTGTCCGTAACCTGTATCTGCGCAAAAGAGCGCAGAGTGTAGTATCAGCACAACCGACCCCATGTGCTGGTAAGTGCCTGGCCTATCCCAGCGAACTAGTGACAAGGCTAAGGGCCAGTCACCCATATAAATATATACAGTTGCAATATATATATATATACAATACATTTATAAGTAAAGACTCTGCTCTAAAATAACAGTCAATAACTCGTGATATCCGGAATAATCTAATCAACAGAATAAATCTTACTTTCATGTCTCAATTCCTCTCTCATTTCATATCTCGTGGTAGGCGTACCACCCGCTCCCAACTATCACGGTAATTATATCTTGTGGTAGGCGTACCACCCGCTCCCAAATATATCAATAGGCTACCGGCAACTATAGCCAATGCCAAGATTTAAATCACTTCGTGGTCGGCGTGCCACACGATCCCAATTCATAAATATATAAGTGGTCGGCGCGCCACACGATCCCAATTCATAAATATATAAGTGGTCGGCGCGCCACACGATCCCAATTCATAAATATATATATTACCGGCATTTAGCCAATAATCTCTATATCAACAATTTATCTTCATTACCGGTATAACACCAATAACTCTTAATCAACAATTTATTCATAATTGAATTCCTATTCCTACAAGCTAGGATAGAACAAACACTTACCTCGAAAGTTTACGAACGATTCAATCCGTAGCAATGCCTTTTCCTTTTGAATTTGACTCCAATCCAATCGTATCTATACACAATTGATTTAATATCATCGATTTTACTTAACAAACTAGTTCATATAGCTAAATATGGTTTTTACAACATTCTGCCCGGAATAGTAAAAATCGATCCCGGGCCCACATAATCGAAACTCAAGTTTCGAACCAAAATAAGTTCACCCAATCTTCCATGAGTTCAAATATACAATTTGTTCTTAAGTTCGACTCCAAAACGAGGTCTAGATCGCAAATTCTTTGAAACCCTTATTAAATTTAATTCTCTAATTTTTCTACTCATTTACACATGTTTAGGCCTAGGAATTCAAATAATATTGATGGAAAATGAAGAAAAAGAGTCAAGAATCACTTACCCAAGAAGTATGAAGAAGGATTGCTCAAGAATCGCCCAAGAAGTTGTGGAGAAGAGAGAGTTTTGTGAAAATGGGAAAAATCCCGTAAGTGTTCTGTTTTGGGATTAAATTCACTGGGCAATAATTTCTTCATCGCGTTCGCGACACCCCGGTCGCGTTCGCGATGAAGAAACGATGTTACACATCGCGTTCGCATAGGGCCTGTCGCGAACGCGAAGAGAAAATTCCGAGGGCTTACAATTTGGTCTACGCGTACGCGGGAACAGCCACACGAATGCGTATAGGAAAGGGTTGGGTTCAAATTTAATACTACGGGATCGCGAGGAGCGGTACGCGAACGCGATGAAGGAAATGCTTGGCCATCACGAACGCGACTACCTGGACGCGGACGCGTTGAAGGAAATAAGTTGACCATCGCGAACGCGACCACCTCGACGCGAACGCGATGAAGAATTGCCTGCTGCAGATTTCTACAGTTTTTCTTAAGTTCAAAAACACCCCGAACCACCTCCGAAACACTCCCGAGCCCTCGGGGCTCCAAACCAACTATGCACACTAACTTAAAAACATCATACGAACTTGCTCGCGCGATCAAATCGCTAAAATAACATCAAAATCCATGAATTGAGCCTTAAAACTCAAGAATTCTTTCAAATTTTCATAACTTCCAAAATTTCCAATTTAAGGCCGAAACACGTCAAACGACGTCCGTTTTCAACCAAACTTTCCAGGAAGCGCTTAACCAATATATATGACCTGTACCGGGCATCGGAACCAAAATACGAGCCCGATACCAGTACTTTTTAATAAAAAATCAGTTTCATTTTCCTTAAACATTTTCAGAAAACAATTTAACAGAAAAATTCTTTTACCGGGGTTCTAGACCTCGGATTTCAATTCCGGGCATATGCCCAAGTTCCATATTTTTCTACGGATTTTCTGAGACAGTCAAATCACGGATCCGGTCCGTTTACCAAAAATGTTGACCAAAGTCAACCATATCAATATTAATATCAAAATTCTTCAACTTTTTCACATATTTCACATATTTCAACATAAATATTTTCCAGAGCTTTGTGCCCGGACTATGCACGCAAATCGAGGCAACTATAAATGAGGTTTTCAAGACCTCAAAAGCTCGGAATGATTAATAAAACAAGTGATGACCCTTTGGGTCGTCACAATCTCCACCTCTAAAACAACCGTTCGTCCTCGAACGGACACAAGAAAGAAGTACCTGAGTTAGGAAACAAATGTGGGTAGCGGCTCCACATATCAGACTCGGACTCCCAGGTCGATCCCTCAGGAGGCTGACCTCTCCACTGAACACGCACAGAAGGATAACTCTTCGACCTCAACTGTCGAACCTGTCTAGAATGGCTACCGGCTCCTCCTCGTAAGATAGATCATTATCCAATTGGACAGTACTGAAGTCTAACACATGTGTGGGATCGTCGTGGTATCTCCGAAGCATAGATACGTGAAAAACTGAATGTACGGCTGATAATGTCACGACCCCAAATCTGGTCGTGATGGCGCCCAGCACATTGCTAAGCCAGCCTGACCAATCGATAACAATAACGGAGCTAGAAGCTCTCTATAGCCCATATAAGCATATTAAATCACGAAGCAATAGCGATACCAATAACGAAAACGGGAAACCAAGTCCCATAATACATCAACTCCCATAGACCAAGGGTCAAGAGTCGTGAGCCTCTACTGAACATGAGTGTATAAAGGTTTACAAGATACCAAGTGCGGAAAGAAATGTCAATACAAAATCAAAAGACAGTAGGAAGGAATATCGGGTCCTGCGGACTCTGCAGCTACCTCGTATATCCCACAAATGTCGCCTCGCACAGCTACTGGATCACTGCTGAGAGGTACCTGGATCTGCACACAAGGTGCAGGGAGTAAAATGAGTACTGCCGGACTCAGTGGTAATAAACAAGGGTAAGACAGCGCAGATAAGAAATCCGCAATAAAGCACTATGTAAAGCTATAATCAGCTACCCTGTCATAGAATCAATCTTCACTGTACCTGTACCAACAAATACCAATAAAGAGCATAACAGCTAGCAGATGTAGCTAAATGCAATGCAATGCATGATATGACCGCTACGACGCGTAGCCCGACTCCAATTTTGGGTACCCGTGCTCACCGTGGGGGTTCAGACTCCGGAGGGGCTCCTACAGCCCAAGCACATCTCATAGAGATATTCCTGCGGCGTGCAGTCCGATCCAACATATATCTCGCTGCGGCGCGCAGCCCGATCCACTACTAGTCGGCTAATATGCAGATACAGCCTCGCAGGCTCAAAAATAGTTTTTGAAAACTCTTTTATCATTTTTCAGTTGGAAAACAGTAATATCAAGTTCCAGAGATTGGAATTAGCATAATAACAAAATAGCTGTGGACTAGTAGTAAACTAGCATGTCCATATGATAAGACAATGATAACGATCCTCGCGGGATCCAATAACTGGCTCACAGCCCACATGTATACTCAACCGCCCGAGAAGGGGGTTCCTTGGCTCAAGGGTGGCCATTATCACAATATATATATATGCAACCATCCGAGAAGGAGGTTCGACGGCTCGAGAATAGCCAATAATACGGTATCAACAGGTTGGACTAATATATAGTCTCCAGTTCATGATCAACCCCGCACTCTCAAGAGTGTGCGTGTCTCGCCGCTATACAGCGTCACAAAGTGGTATACCGGGGTTTCGAACCCGCTGGTCATCACCCACATCTATTACTCACCTCAATACGACGCGACGACTATTCCACAATGCCCTTGCCACGAGAATCAAGCTCCGCACGCGTAGAATCTGATCAAATACAGTAGAAATACAACAAATTAGGCCAATGGGATGACACCCAATCAATACAACTCAATTTACATCAAAATTCCCAAAGTTGTCAAAACCCGACTTTCGGTACGCTTATCAAAAAATCACGAAAGTCACATATTCGGACCCCTCATCTCAATACGAGTCTAAGCATATCAATTTTACCAAATTCGAACTCCATTTGCCCATTCAAAACCTTGATTTTCTAAAGTTCAAGCCTAGGGCTAAATCCTCCATAATTTACCCCAAATTCCTCCATTTTCATGATATAATTGCATAATATTGCCAATACTAATCATAGTTTAAGTCCATAGATGATTACCTGATGATTTCCCTTGAATTTCTCTTCAAAATCGCCCAAATCGCCTCTAAAGCCGAGACCTAAAATGTGTGAAATGTTCTGAAATTTTTCTAACTTCTGATACACTTACTTACAGCGATTTTCGCTTCTGCGGAATATTTTCCGCTCCTATGCACCCGTATCCGCAACCAAAGGGTCGCTTCAGCGGTTCCAGGCCTGGCCGGCCATTTCCGCTTCTGCGAGCATAGGGCCGCTTAAGTGGGCCCGCTTCTGCGAAGAAACTTCCGTTTCTGCGGAAACATCTGCCTCTGCGCACCATTGTCCGCTTCTGCGGTCTCGCCCAAGCGGTCGAGTGTCCGCTTCTGCGGACCATGCCCATTTTCTCCCCGTCCGCTTCTGCGATCACTGGCTCGCACCAGCGACCTCGCTTCAGCGGAATGGCTTCCGCTTCTGCGTAACAAGTCGCTCTTGCGCATCTCGTCCGCTTCTGCGGACACGCTCCTGCGTCCAAAATTCCGCAGGAGCGGAAACAACAGAAGCAGGATCCCAACCTGCAATTCTTCCACAATTTTCTCCCGCTTAACCATCCGAAATCACCCCGAGGCCCCCGGGACCTCATCCAAACATACCAACACATCTTAATACCTTATTCGAACTTGCTCAAATCCTCAAAACACGTCTAACAACATCAAAACCCATAATTCGCATCGAATTCAAGCCTAAATTCCTTAAAACATTCCAAATTACACATTCAATCAAAAACCCGACCAAACGACGTCCGAATGACCTGAAATTTTGCGGACATATCCAAAATCACCTAACGGAGCTATTGCAACTGTCGAAATTCCATTCCGACCCCCGGATCAAAATATCACCTACCGTTCGGATTTCGCCAAAATTCAACCTTAGCCAATTCAAGCCTATTTCTACACCGGGCCTCCAAATTCGATTCCGATCGCTCCCCTAAGTCACAAATCACCTCCCGAAACTAACCGAATCATCAGAATCCGATTCCGAGCCCTCTAACCAAATAGTCAACTCCGGGTTGACTTTCCTTATTCAAGTTTCCTTCACAAAGGCTATATGCCTCATTTTCAATCCAATTCACTCCTAACTCACCCGATAGACTCTAACACTGATATAAAATCATAAAACATGCATTTACAACATAACGGGGTGGTAATTCTCGTGACGACGGGCCGGGTCGTCACATTCTCCCCTCTTAAGCAAACGCTCGTCCTCGAGCGGGTCAAGAAACATACCTGAAGTCTCAAACAAGTGAGGATATCCGCTCCGCATCTCCCGCTCGATCTCCCAAGTGGCCTCCTCCACGGGTCGACCTCTCCACTGAACCTTAACTGATGCAATCTCCTTAGACCTCAATTTTCTCACCTGTCGTCCCAAAATGGCAATAGGCTCCACATCATAGGATAGATCACCATCAAGCTGAATGGTACTGAAGTCTAATACATGAGACGGATCTCCAATGTACTTCCGGAGCATAGACACATGGAATACTGGATGAACGCTGGATAAGCTGGGCGGCAAGGCCAACTCATATGCCACCTCTCCAACTCTCCTAAGTATCTCAAAAGGATCAATGTACCTGGGACTCAACTTTCCTTTCTTCCCAAACCTCATGACACCCTTCATAGGTGAAACCTTCAACAATACTCTGTCACCAACCATGAAAGACAACTCTCGAACTCTACGGTCCGCATAACTCTTCCGACGAGACTGTGCTGTACGAAGCCTCTCCTGGATCAACTTTGCTCTATCCAGAGCATCCTGGACTAACTCAGTCCCTATCAATCTAACCTCACCAGGCTCAAACCATCCCACCGGGGATCTACACCGCCTGCCATACAATGCCTCATACGGGGCCATCTGAATACTCGACTGATAACTGTTGTTGTAGGCAAACTCAGCAAGTGGTAGGAACTCATCCCACGAACCACCAAAATCAATCACACAAGCTTGCAACATATCCTCCAAGATCTGAATAGTGCGCTCAGACTGTCCGTCTGTCTGGGGGTGAAATGCCGTACTCAACTCAACCCGTGTACCCATCTCTCGCTGAAATGCTCTCCAAAACTGAGAAGTGAACTGAGTACCCCTGTCGGATATGATAGACACTGGGACTCCATGCAACCGAACAATCTCTCGAATAAAGATCGCTGCCAACCGCTCCGATGAGTAGGTAGTACTAACTGGAATGAAGTGAGCCGACTTGGTCAGCCTATCCACAATCACCCATACATAATCAAACTTCCTCGCCGTCCGAGGGAGTCCAGTACCAAAGTCCATAGTGATCCTCTCCCATTTCCACTCAAGAATATCAATGCGCTGAAATACACCACCGGGCCTCTGATGCTCATACTTAACCTGCTGACAGTTGAGGCACCGTGCTACATGTCTAACAATATCCATCTTCATCTTTCTCCACCAATAATGCTGTTTCAAGTCTTGGTACATCTTCGCGGCTCCTGGATGGATAGAATACCGCGAGCTATGGGCCTCCTGCCAGAATCAACTCACGAAGGCCATCAACATTGGGCACACATATCCGGCCCTGCATCCTCAATACGCCGTCACTATCAATGGTGACATATCTAGCATCATCATGCTGAACTCTATCCCTCAGGACAGCCAAATGTGGATCATCATACTGGCGCTCATGAATACGATCATATAGAGATGACCGAGATACAACACAAGCCAATACCCTGTTGGGCTCCGAAATATCTAACCTCACTAGCCGATTGGCTAGCACCTGAACATCATGAGCAAATGGCCTCTCCTCAGCCGGAATATATGCCAAGCTCCCCATACCGACCGCCTTCCGGCTCAAAGCATCGGCCACCACATTGGCCTTCCCCGGATGATATAATATAGTAATGTCATAATCCTTCAGCAACTCAAGCCATCTCCGCCGTCTCAAATTAAGGTCTTTCTGTTTGAACAAGTGCTGGAGACTACGATGGTCGGTATACACCTCACAAGACACACCGTACAAATAGTGCCTCCAAATCTTCAATGCATGAACAATGGCGGCTAGCTCCAAATCATGAACAGGATAGTTCTTCTCATGCGGCTTCAACTGCCGAGAAGCATAAGCAATCACCTTACCTTCCTCCATTAACACACAACCTATCCCCACTCTCGAGGCATCACAATAAACGGTATATGAACTTGAAGCTGATGGCAATACTAACACTGGAGTTGTGGTCAAAGCTGTCTTGAGCTTCTGAAAGCTCTCCTCGCACTCATCCGACCACACGAATGGTGCACCCTTCTGGGTCAATTTAGTCAATGAAGAAGCAATGGATGAAAATCCCTGAACAAACCGGCGATAATACCCCGCCAAGCCAAGAAAACTCCTGATCTCTGTAGCTGAGGACGGTCTAGGCCAACTCCGCACCGCCTCTATCTTTTTCTGATCAACCTGAATACCATCACGAGACACCACATGTCCCATAAATGCTACGGACTCGAGCCAAAACTCGCACTTGGAGAATTTAGCATATAGCTTCTCCTCCCTCAATCTCTGCAACACAATACTCAAATGCTGAGCATGCTCCTCCTGACTACGGGAGTAGACTATAATGTCATCAATGAACACAATCACAAATAAATCCAAATAAGGCATGAACACACTGTTCATCAGATGCATAAATGTTGTTGGGGCGTTGGTCAGCCCAAACGACATCACAAGAAACTCATAATGACCATATCGGGTCCCGAATGCAGTCTTCATAATATCCGAGTCCCTGATCTTCAGCTGATGATAGCCTGAACGAAGATCGATCTTAGAAAACACCCTCGCACCCTGTAACTGATCAAACAAATCATCTATGCGCGGTAGAGGGTACTTGTTCTTCACTGTCACTTTGTTCAATTGCCTATAATCAATACACATTCGCATGGAACCATCTTTCTTTTTAACAAATAATACCGGCGCACCCCACGGAGACACACTAGGACGGATGAAACCCTTATCCAGAAGTTCTTGAAGTTGCTCTTTCAGTTCTTTCAACTCGGCTGGTGCCATCCGATAAGGAGGAATGGATATAGGCTGAGTGCCCGGCACCAAGTCAATGCCAAAATCAATATCCCTGTCCGGCGGCATGCCCGGCAGGTCTGAGGGGAATACATCTGGGAAGTCCCTCACAACAGGTACAGAATCAATGCTAGGAGACTCAGCTCCCACATCTCTCACAAAAGCTAAGTACGATAAACACCCTTTTTCAACCATCTTCCGAGCTTTTAGGAACGAAATAACACGGCTAGGGACGAAATCGGTCGAACCCCGCCACTCAATCTGAGAAATACCAGGAATGGCCAACGTAACTGTCTTAGCATGACAATCCAATATAGCATGGTACGGAGACAACCAGTCCATACCCAATATAACATCAAAGTCCACCATCCCCAACAATAACAAATCTGCCTGGGTCTCCAGACCCCCAATAGATATAACACGGGATCTATAGACATGATCCACAACAATCGTATCACCCACGGGGGTGGATACATGAACAGGTAAATCAACACTACCACGAGTCGCACCCAAATAATGTGCAAAATAAGAGGACACGTAAGAATATGTGGACCCTGGATCAAATAGAACAGAGGCATCTCTGTGACAGACAGAAATGATACCTGTAATCACAGCATCGGAGGCAACTGCATCACGCCTGTCAGGAAGTGCATAGAACCGTGCCTGGCCTCCACCGGATCTCTCCTCGCCCCTAGGGCGACCACGAGAAGACTGACCTCCACCTCTACTAGACTGAGATGGTGCTGAAGAGGAGGGCTGATCCCTCTGCTGAGTCCTGCCCCTACGTAGTCGAGGGCAATGTCTCCTCATGTGGCCAAACTCACCACACTCATAACATGCACCCGGTGCTGGAGAAGTAGGTGTTGCACTCTGGGCTGGGAGGGCACTAAGTGATGACTGACCCTGCTGAAATCCCTGTCGACCACGACCATAAGAACCTCCGCTCTGCTCTGGGCGGCCTGAATGAGAAGGTCTAGATGAGCGACCTCTGCTCTGCTGGAAATGCCCTCTAGATGGAGCACCACTGAAACTGCCTGAACCACGAGGCCTCTTGGCCTCCCGCTCCTCTCTCTCTCGGCGACGATCCGCCTCAATGGAGCGTGCCATATCAGCTACCTGCTCAAACGATGATGACAGAACTCGCTCGCCGGTCATAAGAATACGGATAGAGTAGTTGAGGCCATCAATGAACCTCCTGATCCTCTCCCTATCAGTGGGGATCATCCATGTGGCATGCCTAGCCAACTGAGTGAATCTAAGCTCATACTGAGTCACAGACATGTCGCCCTGAATCAACCACTCGAACCGGCGACGTAGCTCCTCGCGACGAGACCGAGGTACATATTTCTCTAGAAAGAGAGTAGAGAACTGCTGCCATGTGAGAGGTGCTGCTCTTGCAGGCCTACGCCTCTCAAACTCCTCCCACCAATCAAATGCGGGACCAGTGAACTGAAATGTAGTAAATGAAACTCCGCCGGACTCAAGAATACCAGCCGTACGCAACATCTTCTGACACTTATCCAAGAAACCCTGGGCATCCTCGCCCTCAACGCCACTGAAATGGGGTGGCTGAAGTCTACCAAATCTCTCAAGACGACGCTGCTCATCCTCGGGCATAACCTGAACCATATGCTCTGGAGCTGGAGCTGGTGCAGCTGGAGGAATAACCGGTGCAACCACCTGAGCGGGGACTGCCTCTGGCGTCTGAAGTCCCTGAACAACCGGGTCAGGTGTGCGAGCTGCAGGGGTCTGCTGACCACCCCCTGACTGAGATGTCGCTACAGTAGCGGTAGCTGAAACTACCTGAGCCAAACCGGAACACACTGATAATATCTGAGCAAGAGTCTCCTGAAGACCGGGGATAGCAATAGATATAGTCCGGCCCCGAACCGGGACCGCCGGGGCATCAACCACCGGGGGTCGCTCTCGAACCGGTACAACAGGCGGGTCAGCCGGCACTGCCTCAACCGCCCTACCTCTAACTCTAGCACGACCGCGCCCACGGCCTCTAACAGGTGGCAATGGAGGTCGTCCACCTCGTCCCGATGCTCGCGTTCTCGCCATATGCGAGAGAATAGAATATAGAAGTTCAGTTCTCAGGACAACAAGATCGCACGACCGAGTTCAAGAAAAGTGAAGTTTTCCTAAAGGTTCGCAGCCTCCCGAGGATAAGTACAGGCGTCCCCGTACCGATCCACAAGACTCTACTAACCGGCTCAAGACTCACGAGGCCTAGTAAACCTAGGCTTTGATACCAACTTGTCACGACCCCAAATCCGGTCGTGATGGCGCCCAGCACATTGCTAAGCCAGCCTGACCAATCGATAACAATAACGGAGCTAGAAGCTCTCTATAGCCCATATAAGCATATTAAATCACGAAGCAATAGCGATACCAATAACGAAAACGGGAAACCAAGTCCCATAATACATCAACTCCCATAGACCAAGGGTCAAGAGTCATGAGCCTCTACTGAACATGAGTGTATAAAGGTTTACAAGATACCAAGTGCGGAAAGAAATGTCAATACAAAATCAAAACAGTAAAAAGGAATATCGGGTCCTGCGGACTCTGCAGCTACCTCGTATATCCCACAAATGTCGCCTCGCACAGCTACTGGATCACTGCTGAGAGGTACCTGGATCTGCACACAAGGTGCAGGGAGTAAAATGAGTACTGCCAGACTCAGTGATAATAAACAAGGGTAAGACAGCGCAGATAAGAAATCCGCAATAAAGCACTATGTAAAGCTATAATCAGCTACCCTGTCATAGAATCAATCTTCACTGTACCTGTACCAACAAATACCAATAAATAGCATAACAACTAGCAGATGTAGCTAAATGCAATGCAATGCATGATATGACCGCTACGGCGCGTAGCCCGACTCCAATTTTGGGTACCCGTGCTCACTGTGGGGGTTCAGACTCGGAGGGGCTCCTACAGCCCAAGCACATCTCATAGAGATATTCCTGTGACGTGCAGTCCGATCCAACATATATCTCGCTGCGGCGCGCAGCCCGATCCGCTACTAGTCAGCTAATATGCAGATACAGCCTCGCAGGCTCAAAAGTAGTTTTTGAAAACTCTTTTATCATTTTTCAGTTGGAAAACAGTAATATCAAGTTCCAGAGATTGGAATTAGCATAATAACAGAAATAGCTACGGACTGGTAGTAACTAACATGTCAATATGATAAGACAATGATAACGATCCTCGCGGGATCCAATAACCGGCTCACGGCCCACATGTATACTCAACCGCCCAAGAAGGGGGTTCCTCGGCTCAAGAGTGGCCATTATCACAATATATAATATGCAACCGTCCGAGAAGGAGGTTCAACGGCTCGAGAATAGCCAATAATACAGTATCAACAGGTCGGACTAATATATAGTCTCCAGTTCATGATCGACCCCGCACTCTCGAGAGTGTGCGTGTCTCGCCGCTATACAGCGTCACAAAGTGGTATACCGGGGTTTCGAACCCGCTGGTCATCACCCACATCTATTACTCACCTCAATACAGCGCGACGACTATTCCTCAATGCCCTTGCCACGAGAATCAAGCTCCACACGCGTAGAATCTGATCAAATACAGTAGAAATACAACAAATTAGGCCAATGGGATGACACCCAATCAATACAACTCAATTTACATCAAAATTCCCAAAGTTGTCAAAACCCGACTTTCGGTACGCTTATCAAAAAATCACGAAAGTCACATATTCGGACCCCTCATCTCAATACGAGTCTAAGCATATCAATTTTACCAAATTCGAACTCCATTTGCCCATTCAAAACCTTGATTTTCTAAAGTTCAAGCCTAGGGCTAAATCCTCCATAATTTACCCCAAATTCCTCCATTTTCATGATATAATTGCATAATATTGCCAATACTAATCATAGTTTAAGTCCATAGATGATTACCTGATGATTTCCCTTGAATTTCTCTTCAAAATCGCCCAAATCGCCTCTAAAGCCGAGACCTAAAATGTGTGAAATGTTCTGAAATTTTTCTAACTTCTGATACACTTACTTACAGCGATTTTCGCTTCTGCGGAATATTTTTCGCTCCTATGCACCCGTATCCGCGACCAAAGGGTCGCTTCAGCGGTTCAAGGCCTGGCCGGCCATTTCCGCTTCTGCGAGCATAGGGCCGCTTAAGCGGGCCCGCTTCTGCGAAGAAACTTCCGTTTCTGCGGAAACATCCGCCTCTCCACACCATTGTCCGCTTCTGCGGTCTCGCCCAAGCGGTCGAGTGTCCGCTTCTGCGGACCATGCCCATTTTCTCCCCGTCCGCTTCTGCGATCACTGGCTCGCACCAGCGACCTCGCTTCAGCGGAATGGCTTCCGCTTCTGCGTAACAAGTTGCTCCTGCGCATCTCGTCCGCTTCTGCGGACACGCTCCTGCGTTCAAAATTCCGCAGGAGCGGAAACAACAGAAGCAGGATCCCAACCTGCAATTCTTCCACAATTTCTCCTGTTTAACCATCCGAAATCACCCCGAGGCCCCGGGACCTCATCCAAACATACCAACACATCTTAATACCTTATTCGAACTTGCTCAAATCCTCAAAACACGTCTAACAACATCAAAACCCATAATTCGCATCGAATTCAAGCCTAAATTCCTTAAAACATTCCAAATTACACATTCAATCAAAAACCCGACCAAACGACGTCCGAATGACCTGAAATTTTGCAGGCACATCCAAAATCACCTAACGAAGCTACTGCAACTGTCGGAATTCCATTCCGACCCCCGGATCAAAATCTCACCTACCGTTCGGATTTCGCCAAAATTCAACCTTAGCCAATTCAAGCCTATTTCTACACGGGCCTCCAAATTCAATTCCGATCGCTCCCCTAAGTCACAAATCACCTCCCGGAACTAACCGAATCATCAGAATTCGATTCCGAGCCATCTAACCAAATAGTCAACTCCAGGTTGACTTTCCTTATTCAAGTTTCCTTCAAAAAGGCTATATGCCTCATTTTCAATCCAATTCACTCCTAACTCACCCGATAGGCTCTAACACCGATATAAAATCATCAAACATGCATTTACAACATAACGGGGTGATAATTCTCGTGACGACGGGCCGGGTCGTCACATTCTCCCCCTCTTAAGCAAACGCTTGTCCTCGAGCGGTCTAGAATCTCAAATGGACCAATATACCTAGGGCTGAGCTTGCCCTTCTTCCCGAACCTCATCACGCCCTTCATAGGCGACACTCGGAGCAATACTCGTTCGCCAACCATGAAATCTACATCTCGAACCTTACGATCCGCATAATTCTTCTGCCTGGACTGAGCTGAACGCAATCTCTCCTGAATAGTCTTGACCTTATCCAAGGCCTCCTGAACTAAGTCTGTACCTAACAACCGAGCCTCTCCCGGTTCAAACCATCCAACTGGTGATCGACATCGCCTACCATACAATGCCTCATACGGGGCCATCTGGATGCTAGATTGGTAACTGTTATTGTAGGCGAACTCTGCTAATGGCAGAAACTGGTCCCACGAGCCTCCGAAATCAATAACACAGGCTCAAGGCATGTCTTCTAGAATCTGAATAGTCCTCTCGGACTGGCCATCCGTCCGAGGATGAAATGTTGTACTCAACTGAACCTGGGTGCCTAACTCCTGCTGGACCGCTCTCCAGAACCGCGAGGTAAACTGCGTACCCCGATCAGAGATAATAGATACCGGCACTCCATGGAGACGAACAATCTCCCTAATGTAAACCTCCGCTAACCTCTCCGACGAGTAGGAAACAGATATTGGAATAAAGTGTGCTGACTTGGTCAGCCTATCAACAATAACCCAAATAGCATCAAATTTCCTCCGAGTCAAAGGAAGTCCAGTAACGAAGTCCATAGTGATTCGCTCCCATTTCCACTCGGGAATTTCAATCCTCCGGAATACACCACCAGGTCTCCGGTGCTCATATTTCACCTGCTGACAATTTAGACACCGAGCAACATACGCAACGATATCTTTCTTCATCCTGCGCCACCAATAGTGCTGCCGTAAGTCCTGGTACATCTTCGCGGCGCCTGGATGAATAGAATACCGCGAACTGTGGGCCTCCGCTAAGATTAACTCTCGAATCCCTTCAACATTGGACACACAAACTTGACCCTGCAATTTCAATACCCCATCATCATCTTGATTTACCTGTGTGGCACCTCCCCGCTATACTGTATCTCTCAACTCACGCAAATGAGGATCATCAAATTGCCTCTCACGGATACGCTCAAATAAGGAAGAACGAGCGACCGTGCAGGCTAACACCCTGCTAGGCTCAGAAATGTCTAATCTCACGAACCGGTTAGCTAAGGCCCGGACATCTATAGCTAATGGTCTCTGACTGACCGGAATATATGCAAGACTACCCATGCTGGTAGACTTTCTACTCAATGCATCGGCCACCACATTGGCCTTACCTGGGTGATATAAAATAGTAACATCATAGTCTTTTAGCAACTCTAGCCACCTTCTCTGCCTCATATTCAACTCTTTCTGCTTAAACAAATACTGAAGACTCTTATGATCGGTGTATACTTCACATGCTACACCATACAAATAATGCCTCCGGATCTTCAATGCGTGAATAATCGCCGCCAATTCTAGATCATGCACTGGATAATTCTTCTCATGGATTTTCAACTATCTCGAAGCATAAGCAATAACCTTGCCATCCTACATCAATACCGCTCCAAGCCCAGTACGGGATGCATCATAGTAAACTGTGTAAGGCCCTGAACCCATGGGTAATATCAACACTGGTGACGTAGTCCAAACTGTCTTGAGCTTCTAAAAGCTCTCTTCACATTCATCGGACCATTCAAATTGAACACCCTTCTGGGTCAATCTGGTCAGTGGGGTTGCAATAGACGAAAATCCTTCTACGAATCGGCGATAATAGCCCGCTAACCCCAAGAAAATCCGAATATCTGTGGCTGATGTCGGTCTAGGCCAGCTCTTGACTACCTCAATTTTCTTCGGATCAACCTGAATACCTGTTGCCGTCACAATATTACCCAGGAATGCAACTGAACTTAGCCAAAATTCACACTTTGAAAATTTTGCATATAGTTGGCTATCTCTCAGAGTCTGTAAGGCCACTCTGAGATGTTGCGCATGCTCCTCCTGACTGCGGGAATATATTAATATGTCATCAATGAAGACTATTACAAACAAGTCTAAATAAGGCCGGAACACCCGATTCATTAATTCCATAAAAGCTGCTGGAGCATTTGTCAACCCAAAAGACATGACCAGAAATTCATAATGTCCATACCGAGTGCGGAACGCTGTCTTAGGGACATCAGATGCCCTAATCTTCAGCTGATGATAGCCGGATCTCAAATCTATCTTTGAAAATACCTTGGCACCCTGAAGCTGGTCAAATAAATCATCAATTCGCGGAAGTGGATATTTATTTTCGATAGTCACCTTGTTTAACTGTCGATAGTCAATGCACATTCTCATCGAACCATCTTTCTTCTTTACAAATAATACTGGTGCACCCCACGGCGAAACACTGGGTCTAATGAAACCCTTTACAAGTAAATCCTTGTCACGACCCCAAATCCGATCGTGTTGGCGCCCAACACACTGCTAGGCCAGCCTGACCAATTAACAACAATCACGGGGCCATAAGCTCACTTTATCCAATTTAAGCATACGGAAGTAATTCCACAGTGATAGATACATATTAAAAACAGGGAAGCAAGTCCCAACACGTGCCAACTCCCATAGACCGAAGGGTCAAGAGTCATGAGCCTCTATGGAATATACAAGTGTAAATAGTGAATATAACTGTGCACAAGTGTGGGATGATCGGAACAAAATATAGACAAACTGGAGAATCAGGTCCTGCGAACGCTGGCAGCTACCTCGACTGTCCAAAAGCACTCCCGAGCCGCAATGGAATCAGCTCTGCTGTAATGTACCTGGATCTGCACACAAGGTGCAGGGAGTCGGGTGTGAGTACTTCCAACTCAGCGGAAATAAAAGTAAATAATGCTGAAGGGAAGAAAACCACGCAAGGCACTATCCCTTGCTACACAATACATAACTATCATAAAACTTCAAAACACTATCATTTTATTCCTTTTCAGCATACGTGAGTAGATTATTTAGAAATCTCAATTTTTAGCTACTTTCTTTCATTATAACATACCAATACCTGGGAGAATCTCAAGCAGTGCAAGTCAGCACTCAAATCAGCCTCTCGGGTTCAGCACTCCTTAACAAGTTATACCAGGAGATCTGGTCAATAAAGCAACAAATGCACATGTGCCAGTAAAGTATGAGTGCTAAAATATTATGCCACGTAGTACACATAAACCAATGTATGTATGCCATGCAATACATATGACCGCTACGGCGTGTAGCCCGATCCTTTTGGGTACCCGTGCTCACTGGGGGTGTCTAGACTCCGGAGGGGCTCCTACGGCCCAAGCACAATATCAATATCACACCTGCTGCGGCGCGCAGCCCGATCCATATACCACTGCGGCGTGCAGTCCGGTCCATGCATATGTATGCATATGCTCACATAAAATGTCATGTCCTAACATATGGCCCTCGGCCCAATCAGTCTAACAAATAATCAAGAAAGCCCTACGGCAACAATATCATATTAGCTCACAGCTAAAAATGTTATTAAGACCTTGTTCAAGTTTTTCAAAACCTTATAAAAATGCTGAATAGCAAAAATACCATTTTAAACTTAAATTTAGAATAAAATATGCACAGTGTTATCAAAACAGTGTTACCAATCCCTGAAGGACTCAAATAATTGGCACGAAGCCCAAACATGATAATTAGTCCAATTCATTTCAACAGTTAGGTGTTATTATTTATTACGCGGGACGGACCAAGTCACAATCCCCAATGGTGCTCTACCCCACGCCCGTTATCCGGCGTGCAAGTCACCTCGACACAGCACTAAGATGTGCAAGTCCGGGGTTTACTAACCCTCAGGACATCATTTACAAGTATTACCCACCTCGAACCGACGAAAGCTCATGCCCGCGTCGCCTTAGCTCCTCGAACCGGCATCCACGCATGTCAAAACTAGCACAAATCAGCACAAATATATCAAAATAGGCTAATGGAACATAACCCAATCGAAAGAACTCGAAAAATATCAAATATCACGAAATTGGCAAAACCCGAGCCTCGGGCCCACATCTCGAAAAATCTCGAAACTCATATTTCCAGAACCCTCGTCCCGCCACGAGTCCATACATATAAAATTTACCAAAATCGGAGTTCGATTGGCCTTTCAAAACCCAAATTTTTGTTTTCTATATCTAGGCCACAATCCTTCACAATTTCTACCCAAATTCATGAAGATTGATGTTAATTCTACCATAAAGTGATGTTTTTGAGTCAAGAAACTTACCTCCGATGAATACCCGATGATTTCCCAGCGTTTTCCCGTGATTTCTTCTCTCTAGGGCTTAAAAATGGTGCTTTGGGGTGTATGAACCCGTAATGAAATGTTTCTGGACTTAAACTCACTGCCTGGGCCATTTACTCTACGCGATCGCAGCACTGGGCGTGCGATCGCGATGCACAAAACCCTGGCTGCCAACTTTCCTCTACGCGATCGCGTGAGCCTGGACGCGATCGCAGTGCTCAACTCAGCGACC
The DNA here is from genome assembly GCA_032618575.1 of Nicotiana noctiflora. Classification (NCBI taxonomy): domain Eukaryota; kingdom Viridiplantae; phylum Streptophyta; class Magnoliopsida; order Solanales; family Solanaceae; genus Nicotiana; species Nicotiana noctiflora. The sequence continues at coordinate 159,462 of JASVEL010009310.1, read as the reverse complement.
CTACGCGATCGCATCAAAGGGGTCGCGATCGCACTGCTCAAGAACATGACCTTACGCGATCGCATCGACCGACCCGCGATCGCGATGCACAAACACTCAACCTCACGCGATCGCATCACTACTCCTGCGATCGCGAAGAGCAATCTCCCAGCCTCATCTCGATACCCTACGCGATCGCAGTCTCCACCTTGCGATCGCAGAACTTCCCAGCTTAACCTTACGCGATCGCAGACCTAGCTTCGCGATCGCGAAGCACAAAAATCTTCTGCACTAATTGCAGCAGAAACAGCATTGCCTTTGGCACAAATTGGTCCGTTTGGACCCCCGAATTCATCTCGAGGCTCCCGGGACCCCAACGAAAACCACCAACATACTCCAAAACATGATACGAACTTGTTCCAATCATAAAAACACCATCCTAAACATCAAAATCACCAATTACACACGGATTAAAGCCTAAGTTTGTTCAAAATTTCTGAATTGCTCACTCAATCAAAAACCCGACCAAACGATGTCCGAATGACCTGAAAATTTGCAGGCATATCCAAAATCACCCAACGGAGCTACTGCGACTGTCGGAATTCCATTCCGACCCCCGGATCAAAATCTCACTTACCATTCGGATTTTGCCAAAATTCAACCTTAGCCAGTTCAAGCCTAAAACTACACCGGGCCTCCAAATTCAATTCCGATTGCTCTCCTAAGTCATAAATGATCTCCCGAAACTAGTCGAATCATCAGAATCTGATTCCGAGCACTCTAACTCGATAGTCAACTCTAGGTTGACTTTCCATATTCAAACTTCCTTCAAACATGCTATTTGCTTCATTTTCAATTCAATTCACTCCTAACTAACCCGATAGGCTCTAACACTCGATATAAAAGCATAAAATATGTAATTGCAACATGACGGGGTGGTAATTCCCGTAATGATAGGCCGGGTCGTTACATTCTCCCCAACTTAAACAATCGCTCGTCCTCGAGCGTACTCAGAGTTGTACTAGAAGCAGCCCAATAGCTGAATGACCTTACCAAGCATATATTCGGGGGATCATACATCACCCTATCTCACATAAGTCCGAAAACACCATATAGTCAAAATTTCACAAACCATCTGGACCATAAATCACATTGCACTTTCTGAAATCATATGCCAAATGCAAATCCCATGCCTATACTCAGGATACACTCGAATCCACTGCAATAACCCACATTCACTACTCCGGGTGAGATCATATGATGTATTGACAACCCCATCACTCGAGATGATAGTCTCTAATAACAACAACTGGCCACAATAACCAAATACTAGCTGAAAACCTCTTTCATTAGATAGATTCTTATTCCAACACCTCAATATCCTGCCCACGGCAACTGAAGCATGCAATATACCAAACCCATCTCTCAGGTTAACCATTCGTGAATCTATTTCCCTTTTTAAAACTCATACCACGATAGGTTTCGGAGCCAAACCTCGATTTTTACCTTTCTAACAAGCTAAGATCCAATATGCTCGTATTCATTAATGACTCCAACGGTCATTTCGATCATAACACACCACATTGGTGACATGACATCTCAACCACCGGCCTAAGCCGTGACGAGCACAACATAGGCTCCAATAGAAACGTCTGTACACACTCGAATCATAACAGCTCAAATCATGATAACTGTCTCCAGCAAAAGAGCTGCAATTCAATTCCTCTATGCCATCATAACATAGAACTGAGATCGCGTCTCGCATTATAGAAATAGAGTACCTAAATCCTTCTCGAGAGGTCATAATATCACGTGGCCTTGCCAAGACTCGTGATTCTATCCCAACATTATTACTCATAAAGCACCTCAAGCCACTAAGCTCAAACGGTTAGCCACGCACAGATCTAGGTCTTGAACCCAAGCAATCAACCTCACCCACGGTGAAACAATTAACGTATGCTATCAAATCCTGAAAGGACACAACCGATGTTCCATTCGCCAAGCGATACTCAATACGGACTTTTCCTCCGAAGCGAGGAAGTATTGTATACCAGGTAGCATATAACTAACTGTATTGTGACATTTTTCTAACATAGTCCATATCACATTCCAATGACATACCCGTGGCGGCGTGCCACCCGATCCAGATACCATACATGTGGCGGTGTGCCACCCGATCCGAATAACCCGTGGCGGCGTGCCACCCGATCCACGCATAAATCTCGCAAAAAGGAAATGCACATCGAGACAAATTTTCTCATTACAGCAAACATATATATATATATAGCCTCAAGCTCGGCCACATGAAACGCATCCGACAACGTTTCTCAATACTGGAACTGAATCAATGGTAGATACCTCTACACTGACATCCACTACTAAGGTCCAACTAACAAAGCAATGCCTACCAGCCGTCTGCTGGTCCTGGGTACAACCACTCTGTTGGAGCATACTCTCATGCTCTCTACTACGCAATTTGTGCCATTTTCCGACATAGCCCATATCACATTAGTCTAGACGGCCTGGCTTATGTCAACCAGTCTGAAATAAGGTATCATAACCCAAATTCATCATATTAAGCTAAGAGCTAAACGGTGCTGATACACACGATATACAACCACTGCATAGGCGGATTTCGAGAACTTCTAGTCTCCAACACATATATAACACATAAATCGCTATATCTGGTTCCACACTCCACTGTACGAATACATAACGCACATCAAGTGTCCATTCATACCACGACAGCCAATCAGAAATTTCACTATGCCATCAATTACTCAGTTATTATAGTCGATCCAACAAGAGAATACCACCATACCACCGGATATCATCGGTTTACATTGCCTTGTCCTTTTTGGATCATATTCCCTGCCAAGTTAATAGAATAGCAGTACCATTTTCTTAAATTATCAGAAAGATCGATTCTTAATTCACCTGCAGCTGCCCGCGCTGCTCAATAATTTTATTGACTTCCCATATATTATGAACTGATCTCAAAACCTAGAATATACCATTATCAACTTTCCATAACACATCGTGTATACCATATTACACTAAGACAACATGGAAATTCATATCCCTTTCCTCCGCCTCAACATCGGCGCACTCCACTAGTCAAGGACTTTCGTGATCCCATATAGAAGAAAACTCATTACACACTCCACGCTTCGCATACCGACAGGAGTATACTCATTTTCAAACCATGATAAAACACATCACAAACTATTTCTTCCCATTCGTTGCAAAAGTTTAACTGCCAGGACTGAGTCCTTATACCCATATCAAGTTACACAACTGCCAGCACTCAAGAGCTTTGTTGCAATGTCCGCAAGACTCATTACTTCAACCACACACCAGGAATCAATCGTATTCCTTTTTATACCATTCTGGTTTATTAACAAGTCGTTCCATTTACCCAGTTTCCTTTCTGATTCATCTCTAATTTCATATCAGTCTTTACTATAGTACCATAATACATCAACTCATGTTACCACACGAGACTAGTACACAAGACCACACGGTCTAAGACCCATAGGCCACTGAATACTCTCTCAATGTTTCCCAAAAGTACCACATTCTACCATACTTTATTTTGGAGAACTTTCTGCGATTTGAATTCGTTATCATTACCTTCCCATACGGTTACATAGAATCCCATCATTCACATAATATAACACAAGTGTTGATCTCTTCTAACGAAACCAATGTTTTTAGCCACATGCACAATCTTAAGACACGTGACTGTTACAAGTAAAATCTTAAACACCGTAAAACGAATTCTCGGGTGTCATTCACCCTCATTTAGCTGTAATTCAACTGTCTTATTGAACAGAACCACTCGTTCCTTGCTAGAACTCTGACATCACAGAATATGACCACATACAACTACAATTAGCTATCTTTCCTTTCTATACACCGAACATTCTTTACCAACACAAGTTCACAACATCCTAGTATTTCTTCAAATCTACGAAGCACCATAAGCCTTTATCAAAATTTCCCAACATAACTAGAGACAGAGCCAACACAGCACACGACAGTGCAATCAGATAATCAATAACAACCTCCCCAACTTAGCTCGAAGCCATTCATCAAAGCACTTTCAACCACTCATATCATTATTACTCAAGTGATGCCGAAATGTTAATATGAGATTAAACTCAAGTCATTTACAAGCTTCGGCGGAGATTCGAATCATCATAAATATTAACTCTTTTGCAATTCTTGCATTCATTCACACACAACAGTAACGCCCCCTATTTAGGTGACAAAAATCTTTCTAAGTCCCAAAATTTTCCAAAAATTTCGGCAGAGTTTCCTTTGTAAATTGGCCTATCCACCTGCCAGAGAATCACCAAACCATTCCAACAATACGTCCACAACTCAACAAGATATCACAATGTATTTCAACAACATTAAATCTCAATACTATACAAATCATATTATCATAATTTATACTTGAACCTGCGCTGTACCTGCTCGAATCATAACACGTATCAAAATCACTTTAGTCTTCCTGAGTTTAAACTCGTTCCACTACACATAAGGCACTTTACCTTCCAATTACGAGATATGAAAATTATTTCTCACGCCCATAGCTAGGGCTACATATCAAATCACAATAAGAACTGAATACCTTACAGCTCTCCCATTATCAAACTGCCATTTGCACAATAAGGATCAATACCGATCGTATGAACTTTATAATACCGACTCGCAAAATTAATACCTTGGTGCTCAAGCCATAGACAAGGATCCGGCCTCAAGTCCTCCCGACTGGCCCAACATGAACTCATGGAGATCATATCTCGCCCCTCGATCGGGAATTGCAAGCCATAAGTCAATTATATTACTGAGCGCTCGATGCGTACACAAACGTGCGGAAGGAATTTCAAAATTATATCTCAAGCTGAATCAAGTGCGCACGATAAGAATTCCAAGAAATGTGAAGTGTTTCCTAAAGGTTCGTAGCCTCCCGAGGATAAGTACAGGCGTCCCCGTACCGATCCACAAGACTCTACTAACCGGCTCAAGACTCATGAGGCCTAGTAAACCTAGGCTCTGATACCAACTTGTCACAACCCCAAATCCGGTCGTGATGGCGCCCAACACACTGCTAGGCTAGCCTGACCAATTAACAACAATCACGGGGCCATAAGCTCACTTTATCCAATTTAAGCATACAGAATTAATTCCACAGTGATAGATACATATTAAAAACAGGGAAGCAAGTCCCAACATGTGCCAACTCCCATAGACCGAAGGGTCAAGAGTCATGAGCCTCTACGGAATATACAAGTGTAAATAGTGAATATAATTGTGCACAAGTGTGGGGTGATCAGAACAAAATATAGACAAACTGGAGAATCAGGTCCTGCGAACGCTGGCAGCTACCTCGACCGTCCAAAAGCACTCCCGAGCCGCAATGGAATCAGCTCTGCTGTAATGTACCTGGATCTGCACACAAGGTGCAGGGAGTCGGGTGTGAGTACTTCCAACTCAGCGGTAATAAAAGAAAATAATGCTGAAGGGAAGAAAACCACGCAAGGCACTATCCCTTGCTACACAATACAGAACTATCATAATACTTCAAAACACTATCATTTTATTCCTTTTCAGCATATATGAGTAGATTATTTAGAAATCTCAATTTTTAGCTACTTTCTTTCATTATAACATACCAATACCGGGGAGAATCTCAAGCAGTGCAAGTCAGCACTCAAATCAGCCTCTCGGGCTCAGCACTCCTTAACAATTTATACCAGGAGATCTGGTCAATAAAGCAACAAATGCACATGTGCCAGTAAAGTATGAGTGCTAAAATATTATGCCATGTAGTACACGTAAACCAATGTGTGTATGCCATGCAATGCATATGACCGCTACGGCGTGTAGCCCGATCCTTTTGGGTACCCGTGCTCACTGGGAGTGTCAAGACTCCGGAGGGGCTCCTACGGCCCAAGCACAATATCAATATCACACCTGCTGCGGTGCGCAGCCCGATCCATATACCACTGCGGCGTGCAGTCCGGTCCATGAATGTGTATGCATATGCTCACATAAAATGTCATGTCCTAACATATGGCCCTCGGCCCAATCAGTCTAACAAATAATCAAGAAAGCCCTACGGCAACAATATCATATTAGCTCACAACTAAAAATGTTATTAAGACCTTGTTCAAGTTTTTCAAAACTTTATAAAAATGCTGAATAGCAAAAATACCATTTTAAACTTAAATTTAGAATAAAATATGCACAGTGTTATCAAAACAGTGTTACCAATCCCTGAAGGACTCAAATAATTGGCACGAAGCCCAAACATGATAATTAGTCCAATTCATTTCAACAGTTAGGTGTTATTATTTATTACGCGGGACGGACCAAGTCACAATCCCCAATGGTGCTCTACCCCACGCCCGTTATCCGGCGTGCAAGTCACCTCGACACAGCACTAAGATGTGCAAGTCCGGGGTTTACTAATCCTCAGGACATCATTTACAAGTATTACCCACCTCGAACCGACGAATGCTCATGCCCGCGTCGCCTTAGCTCCTCGAACCGGCATCCACGCACGTCAAAACTAGCACAAATCAGCACAAATATATCAAAGTAGGCTAATGGAACATAACCCAATCGAAAGAACTCGAAAAATATCAAATATCACGAAATTGGCAAAACCCGAGCCCCGGGCCCACATCTCGAAAAATCTCGAAACTCATATTTCCAGAACCCTCGTCCCGCCACGAGTCCATACATATAAAATTTACCAAAATCGGAGTTCGATTGGCCTTTCAAAACCCAAATTTTTGTTTTCTATATCTAGGCCACAATCCTTCACAATTTCTACCCAAATTCATGAAGATTGATGTTAATTCTACCATAAAGTGATGTTTTTGAGTGAAGAAACTTACCTCCAATGAATACCCGATGATTTACCAGCGTTTTCCCGTGATTTCTTCTCTCTAGGGCTTAAAAATGGTGCTTTGGTGTGTATGAACCCGTAATGAAATGTTTCTGGACTTAAACTCACTGCCTGGGCCGTTTACTCTACGTGATCGCAGCACTGGGCGTGCGATCGCGATGCACAAAAACCTGGCTGCCAACTTTCCTCTACGCGATCGCGTGAGCCTGGACGCGATCGCAGTGCTCAACTCAGCGACCCTACGCGATCGCATCAAAGGGGTCGCGATCGCGCCGCTCAAGAACACGACCTTACGCGATCGCATCGACCGACCCGCGATCGCGATGCACAAACACTCAACCTCACGCGATCGCATCACTACTCCTGCGATCGCGAAGAGCAATCTCCCGGCCTCATCTCGATACCCTACGCGATCGCAGTCTCAACCTTGCGATCGCAGCACTTCCCAGCTTAACCTTACGCGATCGCAGACCTAGCTTCGCGATCGCAAAGCACAAAAATCTTCTGCACTAATTGCAGCAGAAACAGCATTGCCTTTGGCACAAATTGGTCCGTTTGGACCCCCGAATTCATCTCGAGGCTCCCGGGACCCCAACGAAAACCACCAACATACTCCAAAACATGATACGAACTTGTTCCAATCATAAAAACACCATCCGAGACATCAAAATCACCAATTACACACGGATTAAAGCCTAAGTTTCTTCAAAATTTCTGAATTGCTCACTCAATCAAAAACCCGACCAAACGATGTCCGAATGACCTGAAAATTTGCAGGCATATCCAAAATCACCCAACGGAGCTACTGCGACTGTCGGAATTCCATTCTAACCCCCGGATCAAAATCTTACCTACCGTTCGGATTTTGCCAAAATTCAACCTTAGCCAGTTCAAGCCTAAAACTACACCGGGCCTCCAAATTCAATTCTGATTGCTCTCCTAAGTCATAAATGATCTCCCGAAACTAGTCGAATCATCAGAATCTGATTCCGAGCACTCTAACTCGATAGTCAACTATAGGTTGACTTTCCATATTCAAACTTCCTTCAAACATGCTATTTGCTTCATTTTCAATTCAATTCACTCCTAACTCACCCGATAGGCTCTAACACTGATATAAAAGCATAAAATATGTAATTGCAACATGACGGGGTTGTAATTCCCGTAATGATAGGCCGGGTCGTTACAATCCTGCAACTGTTCCTTCAATTCTTTTAACTCTGGCGGAGCCATACGGTATGGGGGAATGGAAATGGGCTGAGTGCCCGGAGCCAAATCAATGCAAAAATCAATGTCCCTATCGGGCGGCATACCTGGCAAGTCTGAAGGAAATACTTCAGGAAATTCGCGAACCACAGGCACAGAGTCAATAGAAGGAACCTCAGCACTAGCATCACGGACATAGGCCAAATAAGCCAAGCATCCCTTTCCAACCATACGCTGAGCTTTAACATAAGAAATAACATTACGGCTAGGATGACCCGAAATTCCTTTCCACTCTATACGAGGCGAATTCGGTAGGGCTAAAGTCACAGTCTTGGCATGGCAATCTAAAATAGCATGATACGGAGATAGCCAGTCCATGCCTAGTATAATATCAAAGTCCACCATATTTAGGAGTAATAAATCAGCACGGGTCTCGAGACCCTCAATTACTATAATACATGACCGATGAACTCGATCAACCACAATAGAGTCGCCTACTGGTGTAGACACATGAACAGGAACACTCAGTGGATCACTGGGCTGAATCAAGTATGGTGCAAAATAGGAAGACACATACGAATATGTAGACCCGGGGTCAAATAATGCTGATGCCTTTCTATCACAAACCAAAATAATACCTGTAATGACGGCATCAGAAGACTCAGCCTCTGGTCTGGCGGGAAGTGCATAACATCGGGGCTGTGCCCCACCACCCTGAGCAGTATCTCTAGGACGATCAGCTGCTGGCTGGTCTCTACCTCTATCGGTCCGAGCTCCACCTCTATGACCTCTACCTCCACCTCTATGTCCTCTACCTCCGCCTCTAGCCGGCTGGGCAGGCTGTGAGGGAACTGGGGCCTGAATCATGGCACGAGAACCCTGCTGGTGAGATCTGTCAGAAGCTCGAGGGCAATACTTTGCAATGTGCCTAAGATCACCGCACGTAAAACAAGCCCTCGGGTGCTGAAAATAGCGAAGTGGTGGTGCACTGATAGGCTGCTGATCAGAGTAGCGTGGCTGAGAATTACGATCACCTGAAGCATCATGAGAAACCTGAAGAGCTGACTGATAAGGCCTAGGAGGATGGCCTCTATCATAAAAATCTCTATCTCCGGACGAGGTACCACTGAATCTACCCGAATTACGAGATCTCTTATCTGATCCATGTCTCGCTCCCTGTGACAGAGCCATCTTGATCCGGCGGGCTGCATTAGCCGCCTCCTGAAAAGTGATTTCAGTTCCTGCCCCCATAGCCATTTGTAGCCGAATTGGCTGATTTAAGCCATCAATAAACCTCCTCACTCTCTCCCGATCTGTGGGAAGTATGATAATAGCATGACGAGCCAGGTCCACGAACCTAGTCTCGTACTGTGTGACAGACATAGAACCCTGATGAAGACGCTCAAATTGTCTGCGCATAACCTCCCGCTGAGTTGCTGGAAGGAACTTTTCCAAGAATAATTCTGCAAACTGCTCCCAAGTCAAAGATGACGATCCCGCTGGCCTGGATAGACAATAATCTCTCCACCAAGTCTTGGCGGAACCAGATAACCAAAAAGTAGCAAAATCCACACCATTAGTCTCCACAATACCCATAGTACGGAGAACTTCGTGGCAGTTGTATAGGAAATCCTGTGGATCCTCTGAAGGAGTGCCACTGAATGTGGTAGTGAACAGCTTGGTAAACCTGTCCAATCTCCACAACGCGTCAGCAGACATGGCTGCACCATCATTAGACGGAGTCGCAATAATAGGCCGAGCTGCCTCAACTGGCTGAATCACAGGAACCTGAGCCTGGGGAATTACTGGCTCCGGAGTGCGCGTAGCAGGAGTCTGATTACCTCCTCCAGCCTGAGAAGTGGCTGGTGCTACCGGTAATAAACCTGCTCTGGTGATATGATCCATAAAACCCGCTATCCGGACCAAAGCATCCTGAAGATCCGGTGAAAATAAAGCTCCTCCTGGGACCTGAGCTGGGCCTACTGGAGCTGCTGGGGCTGGAACTTCCTCCTCGATATGAACCTGAGGTTCTGCCACTCGTGCTGCTGCTCGGGGCTGAGCTCTGCCCCTACCTTGTCCTCTAGGACGACCTCGACCTTGGCCTCTACCCCTAGCAGGAGCTGCCACTGCTGGGACCTCGGGCTGCTGGTCGGTAGATGAGGATGCACGTGTCCTTACCATCTGCGGAAGAACAGAGTAGAAGTTCAATTAACATTTAAAAGATCAAGTCGCACGACTGGAAAGAATAAAGGGAATATTTTCCTAACTCCGTAGCCTCTGGAGGATAAATACAGACGTCTCCGTACTGATCCTTCAGACTCTACTAAGGTTGTTCGTGAGTTGTGAGACCTGTGCAACCTAGTGCTCTGATACCAACTTGTCACGACCCAAATTACCCACCATCGGGGTCATGATGGCGCCTACTAAATGGAAGCTAGGCAAGCCAAATATTAATTACACCTCCATTAATTACCAATTTCTTATTAAGATTTATTATTAAAAACATATAATTTACAGCGGAATAATCAAAATTTGCGGGAAACTTAGTCAAATATGATAAAGACAACCCAAGCATGATACACTACCCAAGACTGGTGTCACAATACTCACGAACTTCTAAGAATAATACACATAATTGTCTGAAAGAAAATACAAGCTGTTTATCTCGATTACATGAGATAACAGAATGAAAAGCATAGATAGAAGAGACAACGGGTCCTGCGGACGCCTGCAAGGCTACCTCGTAGTCTCAGTAGTCGGAAAATCCACAACTCGCTACTGCCGCTGCTGATGTCCGTAACCTGTATCTGCGCAAAAAGAGCGCAGAGTGTAGTATCAGCACAACCGACCCCATGTGCCGGTAAGTGCCTGGCCTATCCCAGCGAACTAGTGACAAGGCTAAGGCCAGTCACCCACATAAACCTGTACAGTTGCAATATACATATATATATACAATACATTTATAAGGAAATACTCTATTCTGAAATAACAGTCAATAACTCACGATATCCAGAATAATCTAATCAACAGAATAAATCTTACTTTCATGTCTCAATTCCTCTCTCATTTCATATCTCGTGGTAGGCGTACCACCTGCTCCCAACTATCACAGTAATTATATCTTGTGGTAGGCGTACCACCCGCTCCCAAATATATCAATAGGCTACCAGCAACTATGGCCAATGCCAAGATTTAAATCACTTCGTGGTCGGCGTGCCACACGATCCCAATTCATAAATATATAAGTGGTCGGCGCGCCACACGATCCCAATTCATAAATATATAAGTGGTCGGCGCGCCACACGATCCCAATTCATAAATATATAAGTGGTCGGCGCGCCACACGATCCCAATTCATAAGTATATATATTACCGGCATTTAGCTAATAATCTCTATATCAACAATTTATCTTCATTACCGGTATAACACCAATAACTCTTAATCAACAATTTATTCATAACTGAATTCCTATTCCTACAAGCTAGGATAGAACAAACACTTACCTCGAAAGTTTACGAACGATTCAATCCGTAGCAATGCCTTTTCCTTTTGAATTTGACTCCAATCCAATAGTATCTATACACAATTGATTTAATATCATCAATTTTACTTAACAAACTAGTTCATATTGCTAAATATGGTTTTTACAACATTCTGCCCGGAATAGTAAAAATCGACCCCGGGCCCACATAATCGAAACTCAAGTTTCGAACCAAAATCAGTTCATCCAATCTTCCATGAGTTCAATTATACAATTTGTTCTTAAGTTCGACTCCAAAACGAGGTCTAGATCGCAAATTCTTTGAAACCCTTATTAAACTTAATTCTCTAATTTTTCTACTCATTTACACATGTTTAGGCTTAGGAATTCAAATAATATTGATGGAAAATGAAGAAAAAGAGTCAAGAATCACTTACCCAAGAAGTATGAAGAAGGATTGCTCAAGAATCGCCAAAGAAGCTGTGGAGAAGAGAGAGTTTTGTGTAAATGGGAAAAATCCCGTAAGTGTTCTGTTTTGGGATTAAATTCACTGGGCAATCATTTCTTCATCGCGTTCGCGACACCCCGGTCGCGTTCGCGATGAAGAAACGATGTTACACATCGCGTTCGCATAGGGCCTGTCGCGAACGCGAAGAGAAAATTCCGAGGGCTTACAATTTGGTCTACGCGTACGCGGGAACAGCCACGCGAACGCGTATAGGAAAGAGTTGGGTTCAAATTTAATACTACGCGATCGCGAGGAGCGGTACGCGAACGCGATGAAGGAAATGGTTGGCCATCGCGAACGCGACTACCTAGACGCGAACGCGTTGAAGGAAATAAGTTGACCATTGCGAACGCAACTACCTGGACGCGAACGCGATTAAGAATTGCCTGCTGCAGATTTCTGCAGGTTTTCTTAAGTTCAAAAACACCCCGAACCACCTCCGAAACACTCCCGAGCCATCGGGGCTCCAAACCAACTATGCACACTAACTTAAAAACATCATACGAACTTGCTCGCGCGATCAAATCGCTAAAATAACATCAAAAGCCATGAATTGAGCCTTAAAACTCAAGAATTCTTTCAAATTTTCATAACTTCCAAAATTTCCAATTTAAGGCCGAAACACGTCAAACGACGTCCGTTTTCAACCAAACTTTCCAGGAAGCGCTTAACCAATATATATGACCTGTACCGGGCGTCGGAACCAAAATACGATCCCGATACCAGTACTTTTTAATAAAAAATCAGTTTCATTTTCCTTAAACATTTTCGGAAAACAATTTAACAGAAAAATTGTTTTACCGGGGTTCTAGACCTCGGATTTCAATTCCGGGCATACGTCCAAGTTCCATATTTTTCTACGGATTTTCTGAGACCGTCAAATCACGGATCCGGGTCCGTTTACCAAAAATGTTGACCAAAGTCAACCATATCAATATTAATATCAAAATCTTCAACTTTTTCACATATTTCACATATTTCAACATAAATATTTTCCAGCTTTGTGCCCGGACTGTGCACGCAAATCGAGGCAACTATAAATGAGGTTTTCAGGAGCTCAAAAGCTCGGAATGATTAATAAAACAAGTGATGACCTTTTGGGTCGTCACAATATTATAAATATGAAAATACATATACTAGTATCAATAATAGTGGAAGGATACTACAATAGATACTACACACCTATGATAGACACGGGATCAGAAGTACATTTATGCAGATATAATTGTCTTACCAGAAGAGAAATGGGAAAAACTTAGAACACCTTTACCAGTAACAGGATTTAATAATGAAGGAAGTATAATTACCTACATATCAAAAAATATAAAAATACAAATATGGGATAAAATATTTATTATAGAAGAAATATACAATTTTGAATTACCGACAAGAGATATTTTACTAGGAATACCATTCTTAGATAAACTATACCCACACGTAATAACTAAAACACATTGGTGGTTTACAACACCATGTAAACAAAAAATAGGAGCAAAACGAGTTCTAAAAAAGAAAAGAAAAACAACTGATTGGATAAAAGGAAGTGAGAAAATAACACAAAAATTAGAAAATGAAAAAGAAGATACTAATAAAATAGAATTAATAATTTTTTCAATAAATACAGTCAAAATAATCCAAGAAAAACTAGAACCATTGTATAGTGAAAACCCATTACAAGGTTGGGAAAAACATAAAACAAAGGTAAAAATAGAGCTAATTGATGAAAATAGTGTAATAACACAAAAACCTTTAAAATACAATTTCAAAGATTTAAATGAATTTAAAATACACATTGACGAATTATTAGAACAAGGTTATATACAAGAAAGCAATAGTAAACATACTAGTCCAGCATTCATAGTAAATAAACATAGCGAACAAAAATGAGGAAAAAGTAGAATGGTTATTGATTATAGAAATCTAAATGAAAAAACTAAGACATACAATTACCCAATACCAAATAAAATACTAAAAATAAGACAAATCCAAGGATATAACTATTTTAGTAAATTTGATTGTAAATTAGGATTTTATCACTTAAAGTTAGAAGAAGAATCCAAAAAATTAACAGCATTTACCGTACCCCAAGGATTTTATGAATGGAATGTATTACCTTTCGGATATAAAAATGCACCAGGTAGATATCAACATTTTATGGATAACTATTTCAAACAACTAGAAAATTGCATAATATATATTGATGATATATTATTATATTCAAAAACACAAGATGAACATATAAAATTATTAGAAAAATTTATACATATTATAGAAATATCGGGAATAAGCCTAAGTAGAAAAAAGGCAGAAAAATAATGAAAAATCAAATAGAATTTCTAGGAATAGAAATAGATAAAAGTTGAATTAAAATGCAAACTCATATAGTACAAAAAATAATAAATTCAAATGAACAATTAGATACAAAAAAGAAACTACAATCATTTTTAGGATTAGTAAACCAAGTAAGAGAATATATACCAAAATTAGCAGAGACTCTAAAACCATTGCAGAAAAATCTAAAAAATGATATAGAGTTACATTTTAGTGAAGAAGATAAAAAACAAGTAAGAAAAGTTAAACAAATATGTAAAAATCTACCAAAACTATACTTCCCAGATGAAGATAAAAAATTTACATATATAGTAGAATCAGAGGCAAGTGAAAAAAGCTATGGAGGAGTATTAAAATACAGGTATGATAAAGAAAAAATAGAACATCATTGTAGGTACTATTCGGGAACATTCACAAACCCGGAGATAAAATGGGAAATCAATAGAAAAGAATTATATGCAGTATATAAATGTTTATTGGCATTTGAACCATATATTGTATATAATAAGTTTATTATAAGAACAGATAATACACAAGTAAAATGGTGGCTAACCAGGAAGATACAAGATTCAGTTACAACAAAGGAAATACGGAGACTAGTGCTGAATATACTGAACTTTACATTTACAATTGAAGTAATCAGTACTAACAAAAATGTAATTGCAGATTACATATCAAGACAAAGCTACACAGACTGACGAAGAAACAACCGAAAAGCTATACAATATCATCACTGCCCTTTCTTTAAAAATGGACAGTATGGAAATGAAACTAAACAAGATAAAATCTAATGAGGAGAAACTCAAAGCTACAAGTCAGCAGCTGTGACGACCCGGCCCGTCGTCACAAGAATTACCACCCCGTTATGTTGTAAATACATGTTTTATGATTTTATATCAGTGTTAGAGTCTATCGGGTGAGTTAGGAGTGAATTGGAATGAAAATGAGGCGTATAGCCTTTTTGAAGGAAACTTGAATAAGGAAAGTCAACCCGGAGTTGACTATTTGGTTAGAGGGCTCGGAATCGGATTTTGATGATTCGGTTAGTTCCGGGAGGTGATTTGTGACTTAAGGGAGTGATCGGAATTGAATTTGGAGGCCTGGTGTAGTTTTAGGCTTGAATTGGTTAAGGTTGAATTTTGGCGAAATCCGAACGGTAGGTGAGATTTTGATCCGGGAGTCGGAATGGAATTCCGACAGTTGCAGTAGCTCCGTTAGGTGATTTTGGATGTGCCTGCAAAATTTCAGGTCATTCGGACGTCGTTTGGTCAGGTTTTTGATTGATTATGTAAATCGGAAAGTTTTAAGAAATTTAGGCTTGAATCCGTGTGTAATTGGTGATTTTGATGTTTAGGATGGTGATTTTATGATTGGAACAAGTTCGTATCGTGTTTTGGAGTATGTTGGTGGTTTTTGTTGGGGTCCCGGGGCCTCGGGATGAATTCGGGGGTCCAAACGGACCATTTTGTGCCAAATGCACTGCTGTTTCTGCTGCAATTAATGCAGCAGAATTTTACCCTTCGCGATCGCAGAGATAGGGACGCGATCGCGTAAGGTCAAGAGCAGAAGAAACGCGATCGCAGGGGCACGGATGCGATCGCGTAGAGTTAACCGGGTGGTCATCGCAATCGCATGAGCATTTACGCGATCGCGTAGAAGAGAAATGGGGTCCAGGGAAAAATGTGCCACGTGATCGCAGGAAGAGGGACGCGATCGCGTGAAGCAGGATGTTTGTACATCGCGATCGCGTGAGGAGAGTCGCGATCGCGTGAGGGAGAAATGTTGAGCATCGCGATCGCGTGAGTAGAGTCGCGATCGCGTAGAGCAAATAGGTCTGACAGAGAGTTTAAGTTCAGAACAGACCAGTCGCGGGTTTAATACCCAAAACCCCCATTTTTGAGTTCCAAGAGAAGAAATTGACGGGAGATTGCTGGGAAATCATCGGGGTTTCGTTGGAGGTAAGTTTTGTGGCTTAATTACATCATTTTAACATGAAAATCCTTGGTTAAATTTCTGTAAATGGAAGATTAAAGGTGGGTTTGAGCCCTAGGCCTAAATTGAAGAAAAACACTGATTTGAGTGGCCAACTGGAGTCCGATTTTTTTAAATTTTATATGCCTAGACTCGTATCGAGATGAGGATTCTGAATATGTGACTTTTGTAATTTTTCGACAAGCGTACCGAAAGTCGGGTTTTGACAACTTTGGGAATTTTGATGTAAATTGGGTTATATTGATTGGGTGTTGTCCCATTGGCCTAATTTGTTATATTTCTACTGTATTTGATCAGGATTCTACGCGTGCGGAGCTTGATTCTCGTGGCAAGGGCATTGCGGAGTAGTCGTCGCGCCGT
This sequence comes from Nicotiana noctiflora, assembly GCA_032618575.1. Lineage (NCBI taxonomy): Eukaryota > Viridiplantae > Streptophyta > Magnoliopsida > Solanales > Solanaceae > Nicotiana > Nicotiana noctiflora. The sequence goes on along the minus strand of JASVEL010009310.1, from coordinate 142,679 downwards.
ATTGAGGTGAGTAATAGATGTGGGTGATGACCGGCGGGTTCGAAACCCCGGTATACCACTTTGTGACGCTGTATAGCGGCGAGACACGCACACTCGTGAGAGTGCGGGGTCGATCATGAACTGGAGACTATATATTAGTCCGACCTGTTGATACTGTATTATTGGCTATTCTCGAGCCGTTGAACCCCCTTCTTGGGCGGTTGAGTATATTGTGGGCTGTGAGCCAGTTATTGGATCCCGCGAGGATCGTTATCATTGTCTTATCATATAGACATGCTAGTTTACTACTAGTCCGCAGCTATTTTTGTTATTATGCTAATTCCAATCTCCGGAACTTGATATTACTGTTTTCCAACTGAAAAATGATAAAAGAGTTTTCAAAAACTACTTTTGAGCTTGCGAGGCTGTATCTGCATATTAGCTGACTAGTAGTGGATCGGGCTGCGCGCCGCAGCAAGATATATGTTGGATCGGACTGCACGCCGCAGGAATATCTCTATGAGATGTGCTTGGGCTGTAGGAGCCCCTCCGGAGTCTGAACCCCCACGGTGAGCACGGGTACCCAAAATTGGAGTCGGGCTACGCGCCGTAGCGGTCATATCATGCATTGTATTGCATTTAGCTACATCTGCTAGCTGTTATGCTATTTATTGGTATTTGTTAGTACAGGTACAGTGAATATTGATTCTATGACAGGGTAGCCGATTATAGTTTTACATAGTGCTTTATTGCGGATTTCTTATTTGCGCTGTCTTACCCTTGTTTATTACCACTGAGTCTGGCAGTACTCATTTTACTCCCTGCACCTTGTGTGCAGATCTAGGTGCCTCTCAGCAGTGATCCAGTAGCTGTGCGAGGCGACATCTGTGGGATATACGAGGTAGCTGCAGAGTCCGCAGGACCCGATATTCCTTCCTACTCTCTTTGATTTTTGTATTGACATTTCTTTCCGCACTTGGTATTTTTGTAAACCTTTATACACTTACGTTCAGTAGAGGCTCATGACTCTTGACCCTTCGGTCTATGGGAGTTAGTATATTTTGGGACTTGGTCTCCCCGCCGTTGGTATAAGTATTACTATTGTTTCATATTTTGAAATGCTTAAATGGGTTAAAGAGAGCTTCTAGCTCCGTTGTTGATATTGATTGGTCGGGCTGGCTTAGCAATGTGTTGGGCGCCATCACGACCGGATTTGGGGTCGTGACAAATTGGTATTAGATCCTAGGTTTACTAGGCCTTATGAGTCTTGAGCCGGTTAGTAGAGTCTTGTGGATCGGTACGGGGACGCCTGTACTTATCCTCGGGAGGCTGCGAACCTTTAGGAAAACTTCACTTTTCTTGAACTCTGTCGTGCGATCTTGTTGTTCTGTGAACTGAACTTCTATATTCTATTCTCTCGCGATGGCGAGAACGCGAGCATCGGGACGAGGTGGACGACCTCCAATGCCACCTGTTAGAGGCCGTGGGCGCGGTCGTGCTAGAGGTAGAGGTAGGGCGGCCGAGGCAGTACCAGCTGACCCGCCTGTTGTACCAGTTCAGGAGCAGCCCCCAGTGGTTGATGCTCCAACAGCCCCAGTTCAGGGCCAGACTATATCTATTGCTATTCCTGGTCTTCAGGAGACTCTTGCTCAGATATTATCAGTGTGTTCCGGTTTGGCTCGGGTAGTTTCAGCTACCGCTACTGTAGCGACATCTCAGTCAGGGGGTGGTCAGCAGACCCCTACAGCTCGCACACCTGACCCGGTTGTTCGGGGACTTTAGACGCCAGAGGCGGTCCCCGCTCAGGTGGTTGCACCGGTTATTCCTCCAGCTGCACCAGCTCCAGCTCCAGAGCATATGGTTCAGGTTATGCCCGATGACGAGCAGCGTCGTCTTGAGAGATTTGGTAGACTTCGACCACCCCATTTCAGTGGCGTTGAGGGCGAGGATGCCCAGGGTTTCTTGGATAAGTGTCAGAGGATGTTGCGTACGGCTGGTATTCTTGAGTCCAGCGGAGTTTCATTTACTACATTTCAGTTCACCGGTCCCGCATTTGATTGGTGGGAGGAGTTTGAGAGGCGTAGGCTTGCAAGAGCAACACCTCTCACATGGCAGCAGTTCTCTACTCTCTTTCTAGAGAAATATGTACCTCAGTCTCGTCGCGAGGAGCTACGTCGCCGGTTCGAGTGGTTGATTCAGGGCGACATGTCTGTGACCCAGTATGAGCTTAGATTCACTCAGTTGGCTAGGCATGCCACATGGATGATCCCCACTGATAGGGAGAGGATCAGGAGGTTCATTGATGGCCTCAACTACTTTATCCGTATTCTTATGACAAGCAAGCGAGTTCTGTCATCATCGTTTGAGCAGGTTGCTGATATGGCACGCTCCATTGAGGCGGATCGTCGCCGAGAGAGAGAGGAGCGGGAGGCCAAGAGGCCTCGTGGTTCTGGCAGTTTCGGTGGTGCTCCATCTAGAGGGCATTCCCAGCAGAGCAGAGGTCGCTCATCTAGACCTTCTCATTCAGGCCGCCCAGAGCAGAGCGGAGGTTCTTATGGTCGTGGTCGATAGGGATTTCAGCAGGGTCAATCATCACTTAGTGCCCTCCCAACCCAGAGCGCAACACCTACTTCTCCAGCACCAGGTGCATGTTATGAGTGTGGTGAGTTTGGCCACATGAGGAGACAGTGCCCTCGACTACGTAGGGGCAGGACTGAGCAGAGGGATCAGCCCTCATCTTCAGCACCATCTCAGTCTAGTAGAGGTGGAGGTCAGTCTTCTCGTGGTCGCCCCAGGGGCGAGGAGAGATCTAGTGGAGGCCAGGCGCGATTCTACGCACTTCCTGACAGGCGTGATGCAGTTGACTCCGATGCAGTGATTACAGGTATCATTTCTGTCTGTCACAGAGATACCTCTGTTCTATTTGATCCAGGATCCACATATTCTTACGTGTCCTCTTATTTTGCACATCACTTGGGTGCGACTCGTAGTAGTCTTGATTTACCTGTTCATGTATCCACCCTCGTGGGTGATACGATTGTTGTGGATCATGTCTATAGATCCTGTGTTATATCTATTGGGGGTCTGGAGACCCAGGCAGATTTGTTATTGTTGGGGATGGTGGACTTTGATGTTATATTGGGTATGGACTGGTTGTCTCCGTATCATGCGATATTGGATTGTCATGCTAAGACAGTTACGTTGGCCATTCCTGGTATTTCTCAGATTGAGTGGCGGGGTTCGACCGATTTCGTCCCTAGCCGTGTTATTTCGTTCTTAAAAGCTCAGAAGATGGTTGAAAAAGGGTGCTTATCATACTTAGCTTTTGTGAGAGATGTGGGAGCTGAATCTCCTAGCATTGATTCTGTACCTGTTGTGAGGGACTTCCCAGATGTATTCCCCTCAGACCTGTCGGGCATGCCGCCGGACAGGGATATTGATTTTGGCATTGACTTGGTGCCGGGCACTCAGCCCATATCCATTCCTCCTTATCGGATGGCACCAGCTGAGTTGAAAGAACTGAAAGAGCAACTTCAAGAGCTTCTGGATAAGGGTTTCATCCGCCCTAGTGTGTCTCCGTGGGGTACGCTGGTATTATTTGTTAAAAAGAAAGATGGTTCCATGCGAATGTGTATTGATTATAGGCAATTGAACAAAGTGACAGTGAAGAACAAGTACCCCTTACCGCGCATAGATGATTTGTTTGATCAGTTACAAGGTGCAAGGGTGTTTTCTAAAATTGATCTTCGTTCAGGCTATCACCAGCTGAAGATCAGGGACTCGGATATTATGAAGACTGCATTCAGGACCCGATATGGTCATTATGAGTTTCTTGTGATGTCGTTTGGGCTGACCAACGCCCCAGCAACATTTATGCATCTGATGAACAGTGTGTTCAAGCCCTATTTGGATTCATTTGTGATTGTGTTCATTGATGACATTCTAGTCTACTCCCGTAGTCAGGAGGAGCATGCTCAGCATTTGAGTATTGTGTTGCAGAGATTGAGGGAGGAGAAACTATATGCTAAATTCTCCAAGTGCGAGTTTTGGCTCGAGTCCGTAGCATTTCTGGGACATGTGGTGTCTCGTGATGGTATTCAGGTTGATCAGAAAAAGATAGAGGCGGTGCAGAGTTGGCCTAGACCGTCCTCAGCTACAGAGATCGGGAGTTTTCTTGGTTTGGCGGGATATTATCGCCGGTTTGTTCAGGGATTTTCATCCATTGCTTCTTCATTGACTAAATTGACCCAGAAGGGTGCACCATTCGTGTGGTCGGATGAGTGCGAGGAGAGCTTTCAGAAGCTCAAGACAGCTTTGACCACAGGCTCTAGTGTTAGTATTGCCATCAGCTTCAGGTTCATATACCGTTTATTGTGATGCCTCGAGAGTCGGGATAGGTTGTGTGTTGATGCGGGAAGGTAAGGTGATTGCTTATGCTTCTCGGCAGTTGAAGCCACATGAGAAGAACTATCCTGTTCATGATTTGGAGCTAGCCGCCATTGTTCATGCATTGAAGATTAGGAGACACTATTTGTACGGTGTGTCTTGTGTCAAGCGGACCTGGATGCCTTTTATTCCCACGCGTTAACCCTGTGTTGATTGTTTTTCATTAACCAAATATCTTACTAACCATGAATGATTTCACATTAAACAATTAAAACCATACAAGTAATTCATTAACAAGTTTGCAGTTTTTTTTACAATGCCCGACATAACATAATGTATACATAATACTGGAGTCCCACAGTTTACATGTCTACAGAGCCTCTAGGATACGAAAAAGGGGATACAATACTTGCCAGTAACAAGGCTCCGGCTATACCTTACAAAACCAAAATGAAATCTAAACAAAAGTGGCATGAACCACACAGGGCCCCAAGGAAGAAAGGGGCTCACCAAAACGGGCAGTGGAAGGAGAAGGATACTACTGCCGATGAGCTGAAGTGCTTGCTACTGATCCACCTACAATCATAACACGAATGTAGCGTCCCCGGCAAAAGGGACGTCAGTACACTTGAATTGTACTGGTATGTATGGACAAACTTTGTCCCAAGTAAACTCAAGCCATTAAATTACATTAAAACTAATCAAGCCAGCCAACCATGTTTCCACATTTTCCTCATTTCAAATAATTCTCACACAAAGCACTTTCTACTATCAACCAATTTAACAATAGCCAATCAATCACGTAAAGCTCAAGTAGTCAAACAAAGGGGCAATCAGTGCCCCACAGGTTGCAAACTCTCCTGCTGTCTCCTTTCACAATTTCACATTATTGATTTTTGTATCAATTTTCAATAGCGATTTCGATCGCTTTCCATCCGTATTGCCCCTGACCACCCTTATTACCTCGGCCACCCTTATCACCCCAACCCACACCTTATTTCCCCACGTTGCGGCGTGCAACACGACCCCGCCTTACAGTTGAAAACACAACAATTTCAAACAGCAGATAAGGTACTACACACAATTTCAACAAGGTCAAATAAGCAACTTACACATTGGTTCATGTTCTCAATTTCTTCTCAAGCCAATATCAAAACCCAGTTACAAGTATTCCAAAATCAAAAATGCCCACATAATCATGTTCAACAATTTACCACAATTAAGGTGTTTCAAATTCCTTCCACAATAAGCCAAATATGCCATCACAATGGTTGTTCCTAATTCTTTACCAATCTCGATTACCTTTTTATATTTCAATTCATATTTCATACCACACCACACGTAGTTCAACATCAATCAAATGCTCAACAAGGAAATCAAAGAATTACGTAAAATTTCTCAATTTGACACATGCCAAACAATTCGCACACATTTGGGCGATTTTACAAGAATCAAAATTTGCCATACATACTTGGTGATGATTTTTCTTCCTACTTTATGCTTACCCAAGATATCCTACTCTTGCCAACCTTGTTCTTGAAGACTCTTACTTCTACTCACTTCATTTTACTAGAAATCAAGTTCAATAATCATGCATGAGTGTAAAAATTCTATCTTCAAAAGCTATTATATGCAAACCTCTCTTTACCCAATTAAAACTGAAAATCAAAGAAAATAGTTAGGGTTTTTTACCTTGAAAAGATTGGGGAAGTTGAATCCTTACCCTAGGATCCCTTGGAATTAAGTAGTTGGAACAATCTTTGAAGATGAAGAACTTCTCTCTCTAAAAACCCTCTCTTCTCTCTCTAATTTTGGTGAGATGATATGATAAAATGAAGAAGAAAGGTGTTATATTAAAGAAGAGATTGGGTCAAAATGTTACAAAAATCTGGGCCGGGGTCAATTATGCGGTGCACTATGCGACAGCAGAATCAACATGCGGTCCGCATAGTGACCGCAAAATTGCCCCAAATTTTATACAGGTTCTGTTAAGGAATGCGGTCACTATGCGGACCGCATGTTGATTCCGCGGTCGCAAAAGTGCACCGCAGATTTGACATGCGATCGCATATCGACCGCACTTTTGACACGATTTTGGGCAACTCTCTGGAACGTTTTGAGGCAAGAATGCGGTCCGCATGTCAGGTTTGCGGTCGCATTCTTGACCGCATATTTGACACTTTTTCGGAAAAATTATTTCTCTACATTTTTGAAACTTCTACGCATTCCTAACACATCATTCGGACCATGACACCACATCTACTAGGTTTTATGCACAAAAATTTTACGGGGCCTTACATCCTCCCCCCTTAAGATCATTCGTCCTCGAATGAGGATTTTGAAATAAATGAGTTTTGAAAGACATGATATGCAAGCTATCAAAATTTTGACTAACTCTTATATTTTAGAAAAATTTCGCCGGAGTTTCCTTTGTATTATGGACATATCCACCTGTCAGAGGGCCCCCGAAACACATTACCAAACAACAATACACAAATACAACACTTTTCACAACTGGTATACACTTTCTTACCTCAACGAATGCACATATTCTATCACATTGTTACAATTGCACATAAACTAGTCACTTCAATGAATTCTTACCTTATTTAACCATTTTAACACACCATGTACACTTAACAAACCATTACCAATCTACACTTACTATTAGTTGTTTATTAAACACGTAAATCTTTATAAGGCTTTCATTTATCAAGAACGGTTCAAGTGACCCAAGGTAACAACACATTTAACTCATTACAAATAAAGGAGACTTTACTAATACTAAGAGGGAAACAACTTAGGCAAGATGACAAGCTACTAGGAGTAGGAGGGTCACCTAATTTCTTCTAGGCTTGATCGAACAAATGGGGGTACTTTTCCTTCATCTCTTTTTCCGCTTCCCATGTGGCCTCCTCAACTTGTTGACTTCGCCACAATACTTTAACAGAGGCGACTTCCTTATTTCTCAACTTACGGACTTGCCTATCAAGAATGGCAACCGGAATTTCTTCATATGACAAATTTTCATTAACCTCTATAGCTTCGACTGGCATGATGGTGGATGGATCTCCAATCACTTTCTTCAACATGGACACATGGAATACCGGATGCACTGATGACATCTCGGGAGGCAACTCTAGCCTATAAGCAACTTGACCAATCCTTTGAACGATCCGATATGGCCCGACATACCTAGGACTCAATTTCCCTTTCTTTCCGAATCGCATGACTCCCTTCATAGGAGATACCCTCAAGAACACCCAATCATCAACTTGAAACTCCAAATCCCTTCGACGAACGTCTGCATAGGACTTTTGATGACTCTGTGCTGTTTTCATTCTCTCCTGAATAACCTTGACCTTTTCCATAGCTTCGTACACCATATCTGGCCCTAGCAATTCCGCTTCACCTACCTCAAACCACCCGATTGGTGATCTACATCTTCTCCCGTACAATGCCTCAAACGGGGCCATTTGAATGCTAGCATGATAGCTGTTATTGTAAGCAAATTCTATCAGTGGCAAGTGTTCATCCCAATTACCTTTAAAATCTAAGACACAAGCCCGCAACATATCTTTAAGCGTCTGAATGGTCCGCTCGGCCTGTCCATCGGTCTGTGGATGGAAAGCTGTGCTGAGATTCACCTGAGTTCCCAAACCTTGCTGAAACTTCTTCCAAAAGTTAGCGGTGAACTGAGCCCCGCGATCTGAGATGATAGAAAGTGGAGTGCCATGAAGCCTTACTATCTCTTTGATGTACAATCTTGCATATTGCTCCGCAGTATCGGTGGACTTGACAGGCAGGAAGTGAGCTGATTTGGTGAGTCGATCTACTATCACCCATATTGAATCGAACTTACGCTGAGTGCGAGGTAACCCTACCACGAAATCCATATTGATCATCTCCCATTTCCACCTTGGTATTTCTATAAGCTGAGTTAATCCACCGGGTCGTTGATGCTCGGCCTTCACTTGTTGACAATTCGGACATTTAGCTACAAAGCCTGCCACATCCCTTTTCATACCGTTCCACCAATAAACCTCTTTTAGATCGTGATACATTTTCGTTGAACCAGGGTGCACAGAATACCTGGAAGTATGAGCCTCTGCCATCACTCTTTCCCGAAGCTCGTCCACATCCGGAACACATAGCCTATCCTGACACCGCAATACACCATCTTCGCTGCTGAGTACAAATGCTGAGGTCTTGTCATTCATGACTGCTTCCTTCACCCGAACCAATGCTGGATCCATGAACTGTTTTTCCTTGATTTCCGCGACCAATGATGATTCTGCTCCATTATGCACCAAGATATCCCCCTCGTCTGACGCCGAGATACGAACCCCCAAACTGGCTAATTGGTAAACCTCTCGAGCCAGGGGTCTCTGATCTACACCCAAATGAGCCAAACTACCCATGTATTTTCGACTAAGAGCGTCGGCTACCACATTTGCCTTCCCTGGATGGTACAATATGTCCATATCATAGTCCTTGAGTAGTTCTAACCACCGCCGCTGTCTCAGATTCAGCTCTTTCTGCTTGAACAAATACTGGAGGCTCTTGTGGTCTGAAAACACATCTACATGAACTCCATAAAGATAGTGCCGCCATATTTTCAAAGCAAACACAACAGCTGCAAGCTCCAAATCATGCGTCGGATAATTCTTCTCGTGATTCTTGAGTTGTCTGGAAGCATAAGCTATAACCTTTCCGTGCTGCATCAATACACATCCCAAACCGACTCTGGAGGCATCACAATAAACTACAAATCCCTCTGTGCCTTCTGGCAAGGCCAATACTGGTGCCGAGGTCAGTCTTGACTTCAATTCTTGGAAACTTTTCTCACATGCATCGGACTACTGGAACTTAACTGCCTTCTGCGTCAGCTTTGTCAATGGGGAAGCGAGGGTTGAGAATCCCTCTACAAACCTCCGATAGTACCCTGCCAAACCCAAGAAGCTACGAATCTCTGTCGGGGTCGTGGGTCTAGGCCAATCTTTCACCGCCGCAATCTTCTGAGGATCCACCTGAATTCCCTCACTGGAAATAACATGCCCTAGAAAGGCTACGAACTCCAACCAAAACTCGCATTTTGAGAACTTGGCATACAATTGATGCTGATGAAGGGTCTGCAATGCTGCTCTGAGGTGAATGGCATGATCTTCCCTGCTCCGAGAGTAGATGAGGATGTCGTCAATGAATACAATTACAAAGGAATCTAGGAATGGCTTGAAAACCCGATTCATAAGATCCATGAAAGCTGCTGGGGCATTGGTTAGCCCAAAAGACATGACCAAAAACTCAAAGTGACCATAACGAGTTCGAAAGGCGGTTTTAGGAATATCCTGCTCCCTGATTTTTAACTGGTGGTACCCAGACCGTAAATCAATCTTTGAGAAGAACTTCGCTCCCTGCAATTGGTCAAACGGATCATCCACTCGAGGCAAAGGATATTTATTCTTGATGGTGACTTTGTTGAGCTGCCGATAATCAATACACATTCGAAGTGACCCATCCTTCTTTCTGACAAAGAGAACCGGAGCACCCCACGGTGACACACATCAGTCGTATGAACCCTTTCTCTAATAAATCCCTCAACTGCTCCTTTAACTCCCTTAACTCTGCCGGCGCCATTCTGTATGGTGGAATGGATATTGGCTGAGTATCTGGCAATACATCGATCCCAAAATCAATCTCCCTATCCGGCGGAATGCCCGGAAGCTCATCCGGAAACACTTCAGGAAATTCATTCACAATTGGCACGGACTCGAGGGTAGTCACCTCTGAGGTGGTGTCCGTTACCCGAACCAGGTGATAGATACACCCTTTCTTAATCATCTTTGAAGCCTTAAGGTAGGAAATAAACCTACCCCTTGGCACTACACCATTTCCTCTCCATTCAATAATTGGCTCGTTAGGGAACTCGAGCCTCATAACTCTCGTTCGACAGTCAAGTTTGGCAAAGCATGAATAGAGCCAATCCATTCCCATAATTACATCAAAATCTACCATCCCAAGCTCAATAAGATCGGCTGTGGTATCACGACCACCCACCGTAACAACACAATTCCTATAGACTCGTGAGGCTGTAATAGAATCACCAATCGGAATCGACACAGAGAACTGCTCACGAAGCTGTTCGGGTTCTATCCCAAAACTTGAAGCAATGAATGGAGTAACATAAGACAAGGAGGACCCCGGATCAATAAGGGCATAGCAATCAATAGTCCGAACAGACAGGATACCTGTAACAATATCTGGAGAAGCCTCAGCATTTTGGCGGCCACTCAATGCATAGAATCGGCTAGGTCCACCCCTACCCTGAGCTCCACCCCTAGCTGCACCACGCCCCGCTGCTGCTGGAGTACGCGCTGATGATGTAGCAGCTGAAGAACCGGATGACTGAGCAGATCCCCTACCTATACCCTGACGGGGTGCACGGCAGTCCCGCTGAATGTGACCTCTCACCCCGCATCCAAAGCACAATGGAAGGTCAAGGTAGCAAGTTTCTGTATGAAATCTCCCACACTTGGGGCATGTAGGTCTCCCCTGCTGCTGGGATCTCACCCCAGGATGACCAGACTGACGAGACCTCCTGCTGTCTAAACCAGGTCTCGAGTAACTGCCTTGCTGATGACTGTGCACGGATGGCGGTGCACTCGCGGAGGACTGAGCATATGACTGGGATGGCCCTGATGACCCCCTCCCTGGAAGTGATCTCCCTGAACGACCCATTGACCGGCCCTGCTGCTACTTTCTCTTTCTGCACGAATCTTCAATTTCCTAGCCTCTGTGGCCTGAGCAAACCCCACAATCCTCCCATAGTTCATGTCCGAGTGCAAAGCTGCTGTGGCGGCCTCATTCACCACCAAAGGGCTAAGGCCCTGAACAAACCGTCGAACCCGGGCATCCATGGTCGACACTAAATGAGGAGCGTACTTGGACAACCTTACGAATTCTATGTGATACTCCCAAACACTCATACCGCCCTGTTTGAGAACCTTGAACTCAGTGGCACGGGCTGCCATTGCCTCAGCAGGTAAGAAGTGGTCCATAAATGCATCCACGAACTCATCCCATCTGGCCGGAGGGCTCCCTTCCTCACGGGAATCCTCCCACATTTCGAACCATGAACATGCCGCTCCCTTCAGCCTGTAAGAGGCCAACTCTACCCCCTCTATATCTGTAGCCTTCATCACTCTGAGGGTCTTGTATATCTCATCAAGGAATTCCTGTGGGTCAGCCTCTGGATCGGTGCCTGAAAATTCTGGAGGGGCCAATCGCAAGAATTGATGGACTCTGGAGCCAAAGGAATCTCCCTGTCCGCTGGAGGATGCAGGGGCATCATGGGATCTCTGGGCCTGGGCGGCCACTAGTTGTGTTAACATATGGATGGCTCCCCTAAGATCTTCATTAGAGATACCAGAGCCCGAAGCGGGAACTGTATTTGAGTCAGGAACACTGGCAGGAGGAATGGTGGCATCCTCTGCCGCAACTGGGATAGGGACACTTGGGTTTTGAACAGATGGGTCAGGCAAATTCGGGACTGGTGGGTCATTCTCTCCCACGGCATCGGGTACATGATTAACAACTGCACTTGGGTCGGCATTGGCCCTAAGGCCGAGTCTAGCCTTCTTCTTAGGTGCCATATTCTGAAAATTTGGGAACAAGGCACGAATTAGACACAGATATTTCCACATTGCACTTTACCGCACGATATAGATTAACAAAGAAATAGGTAAATTCCTAAATGCCCGTGTAGCCCCCTACTTATATGATGTGGTCGACAACACACCTATAAGAAGGGCACTACTAGATACGGCTCCGAGACATCCTAGGACACTTTAAAACCATAAGCTCTGATACCAAGTTTGTCACGCCCCAAAACGAGGGACATGACCGGCGCCTGACCGGGTTTCCCCAGTCAAGCGGACCTGGGTGCCTTTCATTCCCACGCGTTACCCCCGTGTTGATTGTTTTTCATTAACCAAATATCTTACTAACCATGAATGATTTCACATTAAACAAATAAAACCATACAAGTGATTCATTAACAAGATTTCAATTTTTACAACGCCCGACATAACACAATATATATACATAAGACCGGAGTCCCACAGTTTACATGTCTACAGAGCCTCTAGGATACGAAAAAGGGGATACAATACTTGCCGGTAACAAGGCTCCGGCTATACCTTACAAAACCAAAATGAAATCTAAACAAAAGTGGCATGAACCACACAGGGCCCCAAGGAAGAAAGGGGCTCACCAAAACGGGCAGTGGAAGGAGAAGGATACTACCGCCGATGAGCTGAAGTGCCTGCTACTGATCCACCTACAATCATAACACGAATGTAGCGTCCCCGGCAAAAGGGACGTCAGTACACTTGAATTGTACTGGTATGTATGGACAAACTTTGTCCCAAGTAAACTCAAGCCATTAAATTACATTAAAACTAATCAAGCCAGCCAACCATGTTTCCACATTTTCCTCATTTCAAATAATTCTCACACAAAGCACTTTCTACTATCAACCAATTTAACAATAGCCAATCAATCACGTAAAGCTCAAGTAGTCAAACAAAGGGGCAATCAGTGCCCCACAGGTTGCAAACTCTCCTGCTGTCTCCTTTCACAATTTCACATTATTGATTTTTCAATAGCGATTTCGATCGCTTTCCATCCTTATTTCCCCGACCACCCTTATTACCTCGGCCACCCTTATCACCCCAACCCACACCTTATTTCCCCACGTTGCGGCGCGCAACACGACCCCGCCTTACAGTTGAAAACACAACAATTTCAAACAACAGATAAGGTACTACACACAATTTCAACAAGTTCAAATAAGCAACTTACACATTGGTTCATGTTCTCAATTTCTTCTCAAGCCAATATCAAAACCGAGTTACAAGTATTCCAAAATCAAAAATGCCCACATAATCATGTTCAACAATTTACCACAATTAAGGTGTTTCAAATTCCTTCCACAATAAGCCAAATATGCCATCACAATGGTTGTTCCCAATTCTTTACCAATATCGATTACCTTTTTATCTTTCAATTCATATTTCATACCACACCACAAGTAGTTCAACATCAATCAAATGCTCAACAAGGAAATCAAAGAATTACGTAAAATTTCTCAATTTGACACATGCCAAAACAATTCGCACACATTTGGGCGATTTTACAAGAATCAAAATTTGCCATACATACCTGGTGATGATTTTTCTTCCTACTTTATGCTTACCCAAGATATCCTACTCTTGCCAACCTTGTTCTTGAAGACTCTTACTTCTACTCACTTCTTTTTACTAGAAATCAAGTTCAATAATCATGCATGAGTGTAAAAATTCTATCTTCAAAAGCTATTATATGCAAACCTCTCTTTACCCAATTAAAACTGAAAATCAAAGAAAATAGTTAGGGTTTTTTACCTTGAAAAGATTGGGGAAGTTGAATCCTTGCCCTAGGATCCCTTGGAATTAAGTAGTTGGAACAATCTTTGAAGATGAAGAACTTCTCTCTCTAAAAACCCTCTCTTCTCTCTCTAATTTTGGTGAGATGATATGATAAAATGAAGAAGAAAGGTGTTATATTAAAGAAGAGATCGGGTCAAAATGTTACAAAAATCGGGGCCGGGGTCAATTATGCGGTGCACTATGCGACCGCAGAATCAACATGCGGTCCGCATAGTGACCGCAGAATTGCCCCAAATTTTATACAGGTTCTGTTAAGGAATGCGGTCACTATGCGGACCGCATGTTGATTCCGCGGTCGCAAAAGTGCACCGCAGATTTGACATGCGATCGCATATCGACCGCACTTTTGACACGATTTTGGGCAACTCTCTGGAACGTTTTGCGGCAAGAATGCGGTCCGCATGTCAGGGTTTGCGGTCGCATTCTTGACCGCATATTTGACACTTTTTCGGAAAAATTATTTCTCTACATTTTTGAAACATAAATCACTACCAAGGGTCCGAACCGTGGCTCGCAAGCTCGCCGCGAACAATTCTACGCATTCCTAACACATCATTCGGACCATGACACCACATCTACTAGGTTTTATGCACAAAAATTTTACGGGGCCTTACACCGCCATTGTTCATGCATTGAAGATTTGGAGACACTATTTGTACGGTGTGTCTTGTGAGGTGTATACCGACCATCGTAGTCTCCAACACTTGTTCAAACAGAAAGACCTTAATTTGAGACAACGGAGATGGCTGGAGTTGCTGAAGGATTATGACATCACTATATTATATCGTCCGGGGAAGGCCAATATGGTGGCCGATGCTTTGAGCCGGAAGGCGGTCAGTATGGGGAGCTTGGCATATATTCCGGCTGAGGAGAGGCCATTTGCTTATGATGTTCAGGTGCTAGCCAATCGGCTAGTGAGGTTAGATATTTCGGAGCCCAGCAGGGTATTGGCTTGTGTTATATCTCGATCATCTCTATATGATCGTATTCGTGAGCGCCAGTATGATGATCCACATTTGGCTGTCCTTAGGGATAGAGTTCAGTATGATGATGCTAGAGACGTCACCATTGATAGTGACGGCGTATTGAGGATGCAGGGCCGGATATGCGTGCCCAATGTTGATGGCCTTCGTGAGTTGATTCTGGAGGAGGCCCATAGCTCGCGGTATTCTATCCATCCAGGAGCCGCGAAGATGTATCAAGATTTGAAACAAGACTATTGGTGGAGAAAGATGAAAATGGACATTGTCAGACATGTAGCACGGTGCCTCAACTGTCACCAGGTTAAGTACGAGCATCAGAGGCCCGGTGGTGTATTTCAGCGCATTGCTATTCCCGAGTGGAAATGGGAGAGGATCACTATGGACTTTGTTACTGGACTCCCTCGGACGGCGAGGAAGTTTGATTCTGTATGGGTGATTGTGGATAGACTGACCAAGTCAGCTCACTTCATTCTAGTTAGTACTACCTACTCATCGGAGCGGTTGGCAGCGATCTTTATTCGAGAGATTGTTCGATTGTATGGAGTCCCAGTGTCGATCATATCCGACAGGGGTACTCAGTTCACTTCTCAGTTTTGGAGAGCATTTCAGCGAGAGATGGGTATGCGGGTTGAGTTGAGTACAACATTTCACCCCCAGACAGACGGACAGTCTGAGCGCACTATTCAGATCTTGGAGGATATGTTGCGAGCTTGTGTGATTGATTTTGGTGGTTCGTGGGATGAGTTCCTACCACTTGCCGAGTTTGCCTACAACAACAGTTATCAGTCGAGTATTCGGATGGCCCCGTATGAGGCATTGTATGGCAGGCGGTGTAGATCCCCCATGGGATGGTTTGAGCCTGGTGAGGTTAGATTGATAGGGACTGAGTTAGTCCAGGATGCTCTGGATAGAGCAAAGTTGATCCAGGAGAGGCTTCGTACGGCACAGTCTCGTCAGAAGAGTTATGCGGACCGTAGAGTTCGAGAGTTGTCTTTCATGGTTGGTGACAGAGTATTGTTGAAGGTTTCACCTATGAAGGGTGTTATGAGGTTTGGGAAGAAAGGAAAGTTGAGTCCCAGGTACATTGGTCCTTTGGAGATACTTAGGAGAGTTGGAGAGGTGGCATATGAGTTAGCCTTGCCGCCCAAATTATCCAGCGTTCATCCAATATTCCATGTGTCTATGCTCCGGAAGTACATTGGAGATCCGTCTCATATACTAGACTTCAGTACCATTCAGCTTGATGGTGATTTATCCTATGATGTGGAGCCTATTGCTATTTTGGGTCGTCAGGTGAAAAAATTGAGGTCTAAGGAGATTGCATCAGTTAAGGTTCAGTGCAGAGGTCGACCCGTGGAGGAGGCCACTTGGGAGATCGAGCGGGAGATGCGGAGTAGATATCCTCACTTGTTTGAGACTTCGGGTATGTTTCTTGACCCGCTCGAGGACGAGCGTTTGCTTAAGAGGGGGAGAATGTGACGACCCGGACCGTCATCACGGGAATTACCACCCCGTTATGTTGTAAATACATGTTTTATGATTTTATATCAGTGTTAGAGTCTATCGGGTGAGTTAGGAGTGAATTGGAATGAAAATGAGGCGTATAGCCTTTTTGAAGGAAACTTGAATAAGGAAAGTCAACTCGGAGTTGACTATTTGGTTAGAGGGCTCGAAATCGGATTCTGATGATTCGGTTTGTTCCGGGAGGTGATTTGTGACTTAAGGGAGCGATCGGAATTGAATTTGGAGGCCCGGTGTAGTTTTAGGCTTGAATTGGTTAAGGTTGAATTTTGGCGAAATCCGAACGGTAGGTGAGATTTTGATCCAGGAGTCGGAATGGAATTCCGACAGTTGCAATAGCTCCGTTAGGTGATTTTAGATGTGCCTGCAAAATTTCAGGTCATTCGGACGTCGTTTGGTCGGGTTTTTGATTGATTGTGTAAATCGGAAAGTTTTAAGAAATTTAGGCTTGAATCCGTGTGTAATTGGTGATTTTGATGTTTAGGATGGTGATTTTATGATTGGAACAAGTTCGTATCGTGTTTTGGAGTATGTTGGTGGTTTTCGTTGGGGTCCCGGGGGCCTCGGGATGAATACGGGGGTCCGAAAGGACCATTTTGTGCCAAATGCACTGCTGTTTCTGCTGCAATTAGTGCAGCAGAATTTTACCCTTCGCGATCGCAGAGATAGGGACGCGATCGCGTAAGGTCAAGAGCAGAAGAAACGCGATCGCAGGGGCACGGACGCGATCGCGTAGAGTTAACCGGGTGGTCATCGCGATCGCATGAGCATTTACGCGATCGCGTAGAAGAGAAATGGGGTCCAGGGAAAAATGTGCTACGCGATCACAGGAAGAGGGACGCGATCGCGTGAAGCCGGATGTTCGTACATCGCGATCACGCGAGGAGAGTCGCGATCGCGTGAGGGCGAAATGTTGAGCATCGCGATCGCGTGAGTAGAGTCGCGATCGCGTAGAGCAAATAGGTCTGGCAGAGAGTTTAAGTTCAGAACAGACCAGTCGCGGGTTTAATACCCAAAACCCCCATTTTTGAGTTCCAAGAGAAGAAATTGACGGGAGATTGCTGGGAAATCATCGGGGTTTCATTGGAGGTAAGTTTTGTGGCTTAATTACATCATTTTAAAATGAAATCCTTGGTTAAATTTCTGTAAATGGAAGATTAAAGGTGGGTTTGAGCCCTAGGCCTAAATTAAAGAAAAACACTGATTTGAGTGGCCAAATGGAGTCCGATTTTGGTAAATTTTATATGCCTAGACTCGTATCGAGATGAGGATTCCGAATATGTGACTTTTGTAATTTTTCGACAAGCGTACCGAAAGTCAAGTTTTGACAACTTTGGGAATTTTGATGTAAATTGGGTTATATTGATTGGGTGTTGTCCCATTGGCCTAATTCGTTGTATTTCTACTGTATTTGATCAGATTCTACGCGTGCGGAGCTTGATTCTCGTGGCAAGGGCATTGCGGAGTAGTCGTCGCGCCGTATTGAGATGAGTAATAGATGTGGGTGATGACCAGCGGGTTCGAAACCCCGGTATACCACTTTGTGACGCTGTATAGCGGCGAGACACGCACACTCTTGAGAGTGCGGGGTCGATCATGAATCGGAGACTATATATTAGTCCGACCTGTTGATACTGTATTATTGGTTATTCTCGAGCCGTTGAACCCCCTTCTTGGGCGGTAGAGTATACTTGTGGGCCGTGAGCCACTTATTGGATCCCGCGAGGATCGTTATCATTGTCTTATCATATAGACATGCTAGTTTACTACTAGTCCGCAACTATTTTTGTTATTATGCTAATTCCAATCTCTGGAACTTGATATTACTGTTTTCCAACCGAAAAATGATAAAAGAGTTTTCAAAAACTACTTTTGAGCTCGCGAGGCCGTATCCGCATATTAGCCGACTAGTAGTGGATCGGGCCGCGCGCCGCAGCCGAGATATATGTTGGATCGGACCGCACGCCGCAGAATATCTCTATGAGATGTGCTTGGGCCGTAGGAGCCCCTCCGGAGTCCGAACCCCCACGGTGAGCACGGGTACCCAAAATTGGAGTCGAGCTACGCGCCATAGCGGTCATATCATGCATTGCATTGCATATAGCTACATCCGCTAGCTGTTATGCTATTTATTGGTATTTGTTGGTACAGGTACAGTGAATATTGATTCTATGACAGGGTAGCCGATTATAGTTTTACATAGTGCTTTATTGCGGATTTCTTATCTCGCGTCTGTCTTACCCTTGTTTATTACCACCGAGTCCGGCGATACTCATTTTACTCCCCGCACCTTGTGTGCGGATCTAGGTACCTCTCGACAGTGATCCAATAGCTGTGCGAGGCGACATCTGTGGGATATACGAGGTAGCTGCAGAGTCCGCAGGACCCGATATTCCTTCCTACTGTCTTTGATTTTTGTATTGACATTTCTTTCCGCACTTTGTATTTTTGTAAACCTTTATACACTTACGTTCAGTAGAGGCTCATGACTCTTGACCCTTCGGTCTATGGGAGTTAGTATATTTTGGGACTTGGTCTCCCCGCCGTTGGTATAAGTATTACTATTGTTTCATATTTTGAAATGCTTAAATGGGTTAAAGAGAGCTTCTAGCTCCGTTGTTGATATTGATTGGTCAGGCTGGCTTAGCAATGTGCTGGGCGCCATCACGACCGGATTTGGGGTCGTGACAGCAGCATGACTATAAAAATGCGGAACTACGTCGATCGGAAGACGGTAAAATTCCAGAGCTAGAAGGAGACGTTGGGAAACTCCTAAAAACCCATAATGTTTGTTTAAATACAACTGCAGGAACAAGCAAGGGAAAAGAAGTTAGTAAACCAAAATACACACAAAACCTAAATAAAATATTCGAAAAACCATTTATTCCAAAATACCAAAAAGATCCATTATTTATACCCCCACAAACTATTTCATACGTAGATAGCCTAAGCCAAGACAAGAAAACCTACAACCATATAACCAGAACTGTCACGACCCCAAATCCGGTCGTGATGGCGCCCAGCCTGACCAATCAATATCAACAACGGAGCTAGAAGCTCTCTTTAACTCATTTAAGTATTTCAAAATATGAAACAATAGTAATACTTATACCAACAGCGGGGAAACCAAGTCCCAAAATATACTAACTCCCATAGATCGAAGGGTCAAGAGTCACGAGCCTCTAAAGAACATAAGTGTATAAAGGTTTACAAGATACCAAGTGCGGAAAGAAAAGTCAATACAACATCAAGACAGTAAGAAGGGGAGTCAGGTCCTGCGGACGCTGCAGCTACCTCGACTATCCCGCACAATGCCTCCGAGTAGCTACCGAATCAAGTCCGCTGAGAGGTACCTGGATCTGCACACAAGGTGCAGGGAGTAAAATGAGTACTGCCAGACTCAGTGGTAATAAACAAGGGTAAGACAGCGCAGATAAGAAATCCGCAATAAAGCACTATGTAAAACTATAATCGGCTACCCTGTCATAGAATCAATATTCACTGTACCTGTGCCAACAATTACCAATAAATAGCATAACAGCTAGCAGATGTAGCTAAATGCAATGCAATGCATGATATGACCGCTACGGCGCGTAGCCCGACTCCAATTTTGGGTACCCGTGCTCACTGTTGGGGTTCAGACTCCGGAGGGGCTCCTACAGCCCACGCACATCTCATAGAAATATTCCTGCGGCGTGCAGTCCGATCCAACATATATCTCGCTGCGGCGTGCAGCCCGATCCACTACTAGTCAGCTAATATGCGGATACAGCCTCGCAGGCTCAAAAGTAGTTTTTGAAAACTCTTTTTATCATTTTTCAGTTGGAAAACAGTAATTATCAAGTTCCAGAGATTGGAATTAACATAATAACAAAAATAGTTGCGGACTAGTAGTAAACTACCATGTCTATATGATAAGACAATGATAACAATCCTCGCGGGATCCAATAACTGGCTCACGGCCCACAAGTATACTCAACTGCCCAAGAAGGGGGGGGGGGGGGTTCAACGGCTCGAGAATAGCCAATAATACAGTATCAACAGGTCGGACTAACATATAGTCTCCAGTTCATGATCGACCCCGCACTCTATAGAGTGTGCGTGTCTCGCCGCTATACAGCGTCACAAAGTGGTATACCGGGGTTTCGAACCCGCTGGTCATCACCCACATCTATTACTCAACTCAATACGGCACGACGACTACTCCGCAATGCCCTTGCCACGAGAATCAAGCTCCGCACGCATAGAATCTGATCAAATATAGTAGAAATACAACAAATTAGGCCAATGGGACGACATCCAATCAATACAACTCGATTTACATCAAAATTCCCAAAGTTGTCAAAACCCGACTTTCGGTACGCTTGTCGAAAAATTACAAAAGTCACATATTCGGAACCCTCATCTCGATACGAGTCTAGGCATATAAAATTTACCAAAATCGGACTCCATTTGCCCACTCAAATCGGTGTTTTTCTTTAATTTAGGCCTAGGGCTCAAACCCACCTTTAATCCTCCATTTACAGAAATTTAACCCATGATTTCATGTTAAAATGATGTAATTAAGCCACAAAACTTACCTCCAACGAATCCCCGATGAATTCCCAGCAATTCCCGTCAATTTCTTCTCTTGGAACTCAAAAATGGCGTTTTGGGTTAATGAACCCGCGACTGGTTCTGTTTTGGTTTTAATTTCACTGCCAGACCAATCCTTCTATGCGATCGCAATGACCCTATGCGATCGCATAGAGTTAAATTTCCTGCCGATTTCCCCTTCTATGCGATCGCATTGCACTCCCGCGATCGCATAGCACAACCTTCCAGGCCTCATCTTTTCTTCTCTGCGATCGCAACACTGGCTATGCGATCGCCATGCACAGTCTGACAAACCTATGCGATCGCACCCCTTGCTATGCGATCGCATAGCACATTTTTCTCACCCCTCCAATCTCTTCTATGCGATCGCACAAGTGACCCTGCGATCGCATAGTGCCAGTTTCCATACCTATGCGATCGCATCTCCTATTACGCGATCGCATAGAACAACTCGGGGCTCACTTCCATCCTTCTATGCTATCGCATCTACTCTATGCGATCGCATAGAGCATCCGTCTGCAACAAAACCAGCAGCCAACAGCAGTTCAAAAATACAAGAAATGGTCCGTTTGGACCCCCGAAATCAACCCGAGGCCCCCGGGACCCCAACGAAAACAACCAACATACTCCAAAACACGATACGAACTTGTTCCAATCATAAAAACACCATCCTAAACATCAAAATCACCAATTACACACGGATTCAAGCCTAAATTCCTTAAAACTTTCCGAATTACGCATTCAATCAAAAACCCGACTAAACGACGTCCGAATGACCTGAAATTTTGCAGGCACACCCAAAATCACCTAACGAAGCTACTGCAACTGTCGGAATTCCATTCCGACCCCCGGATCAAAATCTCACCTACCGTTCGGATTTCGCCAAAATTCAACCTTAGCCAATTCAAGCCTATTTCTACACAGGGCCTCCAAATTCAATTTCGATCGCTCCCCTAAGTCACAAATCACCTCCCGGAACTAACTGAATCATCAGAATTCGATTCCGAGCCCTCTAACCAAATAGTCAACTCCGGGTTGACTTTCCTTATTCAAGTTTCCTTCAAAAAGGCTATATGCCTCATTTTCAATCCGATTCACTCCTAACTCACCCGATAGGCTCTAACACTGATATAAAAGCATAAAACATGTAAATGCAAGGTAACGGGGTGGAAATTCCCGTAACGACGGGCCGGGTCGTTACATTCTCCCCAACTTAAACAAACGCTCGTCCTCGAGCGGACTCAGAGTTGTACCAGAAGCAACCCAATAGCTGAATGACCTTACCAAGCATATATTCGGGCGATCATACATCACCCTATCTCACGCAAGTCCAAAAACACCATATAGTCAAAATTTCACAGCCCATCTGAACCATAAATCACATTGTACTTTCTGGAATCATATGCCAAATGCAAATCTCATGCCTATACTCAGGATACACTCGAATCCACTGCAATAACCCATATTCACTACTCCGGGTGAGATCATATGATGTATCAACAACCCAATCACTCGAGACGATAGTCTCTAATATCAACAACTAGCCACAATCACCAAATACTAGCTGAAAACCTCTTTCATTAGATAGGGTCTTATTCCAACACCTCCATATCCTGCCCACGGCAGCTGAAGCACGCAATATATCGAACCCATCTCTCAGGTCAACCATTCATGAATCCATTTAACTTTTAACTGATACCACAATAGATTTCGGAGCCAAACCTCGATTTATTTACCTTTCTAACAAGCTAAGATCCAATATGCTCGTATTCATTAATAACTCCAACGGTCATTTCGATTATAACACACCGCACTGGTGATAAGACACCTCAACACCGGCCTAAGCCACGACGAGCACAACATAGGCTCCAATAGAAACGTCTGCACACACTCGAATCATGACAACTCAAATCATGACAACTGTCTCCAGCAAATAGAGCTGCAATTCAATTCCTCTGTGCCATCATAACATAGAACTGAGATCGCGTCTCGCATTATAGAAATAGAGTACCTGAATCCTCCTCGAGAGGTCATAACATCACGTGGCCTTACCACGATTCGTGATTCTATCCAAACACTATTACTCATGAAGCACCTCAATTTACCAAGCTCAAAACGGTCAGCCACACACATATTTAGGTCTGAACCCAAGCAATCAATCTCACTCACGGTGAAACAATTAACCTATGCTATTAAATCCTGAAAGGACACAACCGATGTGCCATTCGCCAAGCGATACTCAAAACGGTCTTTTCCTCAGAAGCGAGGAAGTATCGTATACCAGGTAGCATATAACTAACTATATTTTCACAATATTCTGTTGCAGCGTGCAACCGGCTCCAATGACATACCCGTGGCGGCGTGCCACCCGATCTAGATACCATACCTGTGGCGGCGTGCCACCCGATTCAAGTAACCCTCGTCAAATGAATACGCGTCGAGTCAAGTTGCTCATCATAATAAACATATATAGCCTCAAGTTTGGCCACATGAAACGCATCTGACAACGTTTCTCAATACTGGAACTGAATCAATGGTAGATACCTCCTCCCTGACATCCGCCACTAAGGTCCAACTGACAAAGCAATGCCTATCAGCCGTCCGCTGGTCCTGTGTACAACTACTCTGTTGGAGCATACTCTGATGCTCTTTGCTACGCAATTTGTGCCATTTCCCGACATAGTCCATATCACATTTGTCTAGACAACCTGACCCATGACAACTAGTCAGCAATCAAGCATCATAGTCTGAATTCGTCTTATCAAGTTAAGAGAGAAAGCCACTAGAGCCTCCGATTTTTAATAATCACAAAACGGTGTTGATACACATGATATACAACCACCGCATAGGCGGACTAACAAGAGCCTCAAGTCTCCAACACATATATAACATATGAATCACTATGCCTGATCCCGTACTCCACTGTACATATACATAACGCATATCAAGCGTCCATTCATACCACGACAGCCATTCAGAAATTTCACTATGCCATCAACGACTCAGTTATTACAGCCGATCCAACGAGAGAATACCACCATACCACTGGATATCATCAGTTTACATTACCTTGTCCTTTTTGGATCATATTCCCCGCCAAGTTAATAGAATAGCAGTACCATTTTCTTAAATTATCAGAAAGATCGATTCTTAATTCACCTGCAGCTGTCCACGCTGCTCAATAATTTTATTGACTTCCCATATATTATGAACTGATCTCAAAACCTAGAATATACCATTATCAAACTTTCCATAACACATCGCGTATACCATACTAAGATAACATGGAAATTCTTATCCCTTTCCTACGCCGCAAACATCGACGCACTCAACTAGTCAAGGACTTTTATGATCTCATATAGAGAAAACTCATTACACATTCCAAGCTTGCATACCAACAGGAAATACACTCATTTTTCAAACCACATTAAAACACATCATAAACTCTTTCTCCCAATCACATTACATAAGTTAAACTGCCAGGACTGAGTCCTTATACCCATATTATACCCATATCGGGTTACACGACTGCCAGCACTCAAAAGCTTTATTGCACAATATCCGCAAGACTCATTACTTCAACCACATACCAGGAATTAGTCGTATTCTTTATCATACCGCTTCGGTTTATTAACAAGTTGTTCCATTTACCCAGTTTCCTTTCTGATTCATCTTTGATTTAATATTAGCCACTAGTGTAGCACCATAACACATGAACTCATTCCACACAAGATTCGTACATAAGACCACACGGTCTGAGACATATAGGCCACTGAATACTCTCTCAATATTTCCGGAAGGATCACATCCTACAATACTTTATTTTGAAGAACCTCTTGCGATTTGAATTCGTTATCATTACCTTCCAATACGGATTACATAGAATCCCATCATTCACATAATATAACACAAGTACCGATCTCTTCTAACGAAACCACCATCTTTAGCCACATGCACAATTTTGAGACACCTGACTGTTACAAGTAAAATCTTGAACACCGTAAACAATTCTCGAGCGTCAGTCATCCTTATTCAGCTGTAATTCAACTGTCTTATTGAACGGAACCACTCGTGCCTTATTAGAACTCTGACATTGCAGATCATGATTACATACGGATACTATTAGCTATCACTCTTTTCTATACACCAAGCATTCCTTACCAACATCAGTTCAAAATACCCTAGTATTTCTTCACATCTACGAAGCACCATAACCTTTATCAGAATTTTCCCAACATACTTAGAGACAGAATCAACATAGCACACAATAGTGCAATCAGTTAATCAATAGCAACCTCCCCAACTTAGCTCGAAGCCATTCATCAAAGCACTTTCAACCACTCATATCGGTATTACTCAAGTGATGCCGAAATGTTAGTATGATATTAAACTCAAGTCATTTACAAGCTTCAGCGGAGATTTGAATCATCAGAAATATTAACTCTTTTGCAATTCTTGCATTCATTCACACACAACAGTTATGCCCCCTCTTTAGGTGACAATCTTTTCTAAGTCCCGAATTTTCCAAAACATTTCGGCAGAGTTTCCTTTGTAAATTGGCCTATCCACCTGCCAGAGAATCACCAAACCATCCTAGCTATACTTCCACAACTCAACAAGATATCACAATGTATTTCAACAACATTAAATCTCAATACTACACGAATAATATCATCACAATTTATACTTGAACCTGCGATGTATCTGCTCAAATCATAACATATATCGAATACCATTCAATTACACATCAGAATCAACCCACCTATTTTTCCTCAATCTAGTATTTAAGTACAACACCTTCTACCAGGATATACATAGCATAATCATTTTAGTCTTCCCGAGTTTAAACTTGTTCCACTACAAATAAGGCATTTTACCTTCCAATTACGAGATATGATAATTATTTCTCACGCCCATAGCTCGGGGCTATACAACAGTTTAGATAAGAGTCGAACAATTAACAACTCATCCATTAGTAAGCCTCCATAATACTCTACAGATCGGCACAAGGCCCCAAACATGGCTACTAGCCCAAGTACATAGATATAAGCCCAGTCTTAGTCACTATACACAGTAATTTATCAATTGGGAAAGATCAAGTCCAAATCCCCAGTCACAATACCACCACGCTCGTCACATGACGCGTATTCCCTCTCAGCACAGCACTGTGTAGTGCAAAAATACGGGATTTCAAACCCTCAGTACATTATCTATTGCCACCACTCACAAAATCAGCACCTCAATGCTCAAGTCATAAACAAGGTCCAGCCTCAAGTCATCCCGATTGGCCCAACATGAACTCACAGAGATTATATCTCTCCCCTCGTTCGGAGAAAATCATAAGCCATAAGGCAATTAAATTACTGAGCGCTCGATGCGTACACATACGTGTAGAAGGAATTTCAAAAATTATATCTCAAGCTGAATCAAGTACGCACGATAAGAATTCCAAGAAATGTGAAGTGTTTCCTAAAGGTTCGCAGCCTCCCGAGGATAAGTACAGGCGTCCCCGTACCGATCCACAAGACTCTACTAACCGGCTCAAGACTCACGAGGCCTAGTAAACCTAGGCTTTGATACCAACTTGTCACGACCCCAAATCCGGTCGTGATGGCGCCCAGCACATTGCTAAGCCGGCCTGACCAATCAATATCAACAACGGAGCTAGAAGCTCTCTTTAACCCATTTAAGCATTTCAAAATATATGAAACAATAGTAATATTTATACCAACAGCGGGGAGACCAAGTCCCAAAATATACTAACTCCCATAGACCGAAGGGTCAAGAGTCATGAGCCTCTAAAGAACATAAGTGTAATAAAGTTTATAACAAACTCAGTGCAGAAAAGAAAGACAGCAAGATAAGAAATGACAGCTAGAAGGGGAGTCAGGTCCTGCGGACGCTGCACCTACCTCGACTATCCCGCACAATGCCTCCGAGTAGCTACCGAATCAAGTCTGCTGAGAGGTACCTGGATCTGCACACAAGGTGCAGCGAGTAAAATGAGTACTGCCAGACTCAGTGGTAATAAACAAGGGTAAGACAGCGCAGATAAGAAATCCGCAATAAAGCACTATGTAAAGCTATAATCGGCTACCCTGTCATAGAATCAATATTCACTGTACCTGTACCAACAAAATACCAATAAATAGCATAACAGCTAGCAGATGTAGCTAAATGCAATGCAATGCATGATATGACCGCTACGGCGTGTAGCCGACTCCAATTTTGGGTACCCGTGCTCACTGTGGGGGTTCAGACTCCGGAGGGGCTCCTACAGCCCAAGCATATCTCATAGAGATATTCCTGCGGCGTGCAGTCCGATCCAACATATATCTCGCTGCGGCGTGCAACCCGATCCACTACTAGTCAGCTAATATGCAGATACAACCTCGCAGGCTCAAAAGTAGTTTTTGAAAACTCTTTTATCATTTTTTTTCAGTTGGAAAACAGAAATATCAAGTTCCAGAGATTGGAATCAGCATAATAACAAAAATAGCCGTAGACTAGTAGTAAACTAGCATGTCCATATGATAAGACAATGATAACGATCCTCGCGGGATCCAATAACTGGCTCACGGCCCACAAGTATACTCAACCGCCCAAGAAGGGGGTTCAACGGCTCGAGAATAGCCAATAATACAGTATCAACAGGTCGGACTAACATATAGTCTCCAGTTCATGATCGACCCCGCACTCTCAAGAGTGTGCGTGTCTCGCCGCTATACAGCATCACAAAGTGGTATACCGGGGTTTCGAACCCGCCGGTCATCACCCACATCTATTACTCACCTCAATACGGCGCGATGACTACTCCGCAATTCCCTTGCCATGAGAATCAAGCTCCGCACGCGTAGAATCTGATCAAATACAGTAGAAATACAACAAATTAGGCCAATGGGATGACACCCAATCAATACAACTCGATTTGCATCAAAATTCCCAAAGTTGTCAAAACCCGACTTTCGGTACGCTTGTCGAAAAATTACAAAAGTCACAGATTCGGAACCCTCATCTCGATACGAGTCTAGGCATATAAAATTTACCAAAATCGGACTCCATTTGCACACTCAAATCAGTGTTTTTCTTTAATTTAGGCCTAGGGCTCAAACCCACCTTTAATCCTCCATTTACAGAAATTTAACCCATGATTTCATGTTAAAATGATGTAATTAAGCCACAAAACTTACCTCCAATGAATCCCCGATGAATTCCCAGCAATTCCCGTCAATTTCTTCTTTTGGAACTCAAAAATGGCGTTTTGGGTTAATGAACCCGCGACTGGTTCTGTTTTGATTTTAATTTCACTGCCAGACCAATCCTTCTATGCGATCGCAATGACCCTATGGGATCGCATAGAGTTAAATTTCCTGCCGATTTCCCCTTCTATGTGATCGCATTGCACTCCCGCGATCGCATAGCACAACCTTCCAGGCCTCATCTTTTCTTCTCTGCGATCGCAACACTGGCTATGCGATCGCAATGCACAGTCTGACAAACCTATGCGATCACACCCCTTTCTATGCGATCGCATAGCACATTTTTCTCACCCCTCCAATCTCTTCTATGCGATCGCACAAGTGACCCTGCGATCGCAGAGTGCCAGTTTCCATACCTATGCGATCGCATCTCCTATTACGCGATCGCATAGAACAACTCTGGGGCTCACTTCCATCCTTCTATGCGATCGTATCTACTCTATGCGATCGCATAGAGCATCCGTCTGCAACAAAACCAGCAGCCAACAGCAGTTCAAAAATACAAGAAATGGTCCGTTTGGACCCCCAAAATCAACCCGAGGCCCCCGGGACCCCAACGAAAACCACCAACATACTCCAAAAGACGATACGAACTTGTTCCAATCATAAAAACACCATCCTAAACATCAAAATCACCAATTACACACGGATTCAAGCCTAAATTCCTTAAAACTTTCCGAATTACGCATTCAATCAAAAACCCGACTAAACGACGTCCGAATGACCTGAAATTTTGCAGGCATATCCAAAATCACCTAACGGAGCTACTGCAACTGTCGGAATTCCATTCCGACCCCCGGATCAAAATCTCACCTACCGTTCGGATTTCGCCAAAATTCAACCTTAGCCAATTCAAGCCTATTTCTACACCGGCCTCCAAATTCAATTCCGATCGCTCCCCTAAGTCACAAATCACCTCCCGGAACTAACCGAATCATCAGAATTCGATTCCGAGCCCTCTAACCAAATAGTCAACTCCGGGTTGACTTTCCTTATTCAAGTTTCCTTCAAAAAGGCTATATGCCTCATTTTCAATCCGATTCACTCCTAACTCACCCGATAGGTTCTAACACTGATATAAAAGCATAAAACATGTAAATGCAAGGTAACGGGGTGGAAATTCCCGTAACGACGGGCCGGGTTGTTACAAGAACATACATAGAAAATATCTATAAAATACAAACCTTTTTAAACCTCAAACCAAGAGCTACAACAACCGAACCAAATACCGATTATATAACACAAAAATTACAAGGCTATAATAGACTTATCGCACTACCCAACACTAACCCCAAGCTAGTAGCAACCTGCTACAATTATGGATTATTGAACACCGTATATACTATGGATGGAACAGAATTGACAGCTATACCAGATCTATATAAAGCATTTATGAACTATAAAAGAGTTACTAAAGGCAAATTATTTTTTATCAAGTGTTATGCAACATGAGCAGAGATATTATTTGATGAGATAAAACCACCAATTCAAGTGGTAAAGATAGGATTGACCAGGGAAATGATCATCCCAGAAATTATTGAACAGCAACCCGAGATACCAAAATTAGATATACCGGAATTTTATGCTAATAAAAGAACTATAGGAATAGCAACTATTGTACAAGAATTAGCTACAAAATATACCAATGGAAACCCGATATGGAGCTATTACTCAAGAGATCAAGTCATGATATATTCACATTCCAGAGAAGTAAAATAACTAGACATGGAAGAAGTTAGACAGTGGGTCATAACACTGTTAAATCCAGAGAAGATGCCCCAAACAAGAGCTATCAAAAAGGAATTTATTTCAGAAAATTTATTAGCTAGATATTGTAAATTAGTAAGCCAAAAGTACTCAGACCATCTATGTACAAAGTGTAACGGAGAAGATAATTATATTCCAGAAATGGAATTTGAATAAACTACGGAGAAAATGTAATAAATCTATCATGAAGCTAAGAAGAAAAAGAGGAGAAGAAGACAAAAGCTAAGAAGAAAAAGAGGAAAAGAAGACAAAAGCTAAGAAGAAAAAGAGGAAAAGAAGACAAAAGCTAAGAAGAAAAAGAAGACAATGACATGTAACAACCAAGAAGAAAAACTACGGATGGAATTCAACAAAAAGATTAGGCAAAGAAAAATGAAGAAGAAGACAAAGCAAGATAGTGACATAAAACTAGGAAAGCGACATCCACCGGACAAAATAAAGCACTGAGCAGGAAAAGCAATGGATGAGATAAAAAGAAAAAAGCTAGATAAGAATATAATGTAAATTATTAAAGCATTATTAGTCTTTCTTTTTATTATTTTATGTAAAGGAAACAGTAGAAAAAACGCATCAAGGAATAGTTAACGCGTTATAAGACTAATATAAATAGATTAGCAGATAGGAGAAGAGAGGCAAGACTTCTCTACGGGAAGCAAAAGCCTTCTTCATCTTTGTAAAAATTGTCCCAAATACTTATAATAAAAAGATATTAAGTTTTTCAAAGCTATGGAACAACAATCTGAATCTATGCCAGAAATATCAAATCTACAAGAACAGGTATATCAATTTATGATTATGCATAGCTAAATTCTTATATTCCTGATAATCATCTTATAATACTATAGTTTTCATCATGTTATAACAACAACAACAACAACAACAACAACTACCCAGTATGTTCCCACAAAGTGGGGTCTGGGGAGGGTAATACGTACACAGGCCTTACCCCTACCCGAAAGGGTAGAGAGGCTGTTTCCGGCCGACCCTCGGCTCAGAAAAGGAGAGAGAAAATCAACAAACAAAACAAAACAATGTTAGTAAATCCGGGATAAATCAAATAAGTAAAAAACATGTTTTAGTAATGCTATAAAAAACAACTTGAGAAAGTTTGCCATGGAAGTATGCTTTAAGTAGTAACCTAGGCTAAGTCACTCCTAATGGGAAACCAGTGAGGCGAGGAGATGACGTTTAGGGGAGTACCGCAGTTGGGGACATTGCTAGGGTAAATGATTAGAGCAAAGGGCCATGGTAGTGACCAGAAAAATTGTTTTTTATATCTTATTATTATACGATGAATATGATAGTAAAATAAGAAGATTAGAAGGAATATCATAAGAAGAATAGCAATACATGAAATAATGATAACATACCTACTAGACGAAATGACAGATAATTATAAGATATTAATCTTTTATGTACTTAAAAAGATAACCGAACCCGAAATAAGAAAAAATATATGGAATCAAATTCAAGAATATGAAAATCTAGTTTTAACAGAAATAATTAACCAAGAATGGAGTGAAGAACTAGAAGAACTAGAAGAAGCATATAATAATGACGAACAAGAAAGAATATATAATTATGACTATACAAATACATGGGACTCAGTACCCGAAACAGACTAAAATATGATAAATTACGAATATTTAAGTTATTGGACAGAAACTATGCTTGAAATAGGTAAAACCGAACAAAATATGAAAAATGATTTAGATAATTATATGCAAACTAAAAAAAATCACACATATAAAGTCATTAAATAAAAATATAGAAAAATTACTGTTACTAAAAAAGTTAGCTAAAGAAAATTATAATTTAGCTTTTAACCAGCAATGAATCAAAAATCTAATCAATTATCAGCACAGTTAGTAACTAACCAATCCAAGAGACCTATAACAGAGCTAATCGGAGCTATACCCGACCCCTTATACTTTTTGTATTTTTTAATTTTATTATGTTTTTTATTATAGTATCTTTTATTGCATCCAAACTGGGGTGCTATTTTATCTTTACAACATGCTAAGTTTTTTATTAATGTTTTTTCCATTTTAATTTCTTCTTTATGTTTTTCACATAATTCTGCAAACCAGTTTTGTAAGTATCTAATTCTTGCTCCTAAGGTATCTTGTAATGCTGCATTATTCCAATCTTTTAATATTTTTGAACTAAATGGTTCTGGTAACTTTGAAAAATATAATTTTCTTACTTCTTTACTTTCCTCTACACTATATATTCCTTTATAGTAAAATTCTTTAAATGCACATGTATATTCGTCTATATAACACATATTACATATTGCTAATTTTGACATTAAATTTCTATTTAATATTTTTTCTCTATTCTGTTCTATTATTTCTGTTTCTGCACTACTAAATTCATTTCTTATAGTTGTTTCATATTTATGTAAAATTTCTATAGCTGTTGTAGCTTTTTCACCATTAAGTTTTTTATCACTTCTTAATACTCCTAAGGCATCTTTATTTATATTTTGTAACCATAACTTAGTCGTTCCTATTAATGTTCTTTCTATGTATTCTGGTACATCTGATATTCCTATTTTATTATCAATAATCTGTTTTGTCATGTATCCTATCCATAACTGTATTGTCTTATTTATATCTTTTACACAGTCTAGATCTAAGAAATTATGTTGTATTGTTGTTGGTATTTGTGTTGGAATCCATTTTGTATATTTTGGTTCTTTATCATTTCTATATGTTTTCTTAAAATTATTTTCGTAATATATATAACTTTTTTGCTCTATTTGTGTATCTTTTGTTCCTGATGTACTAGGTTTTTCATCTATTATCGCATTTATTTCTATACGATCATTTATACCTTCTTCATTTTGTTCAACTTGTGCTATATTTTCTAAAATTTCCGTATATGTTTCGCTTGTTTCTGAATAATTTTCTAAATCACTATTATTATTTGGTTCATTTATTTCTTCTGTTCTAATTATTTCTAATTTTTCTTCTTGTAATTGTTCTTTGAACTTATTTATCTCAAGTTGTAATTTATTTTCTTGTTCTTTTTCTTTTTGTCTGATTTCATATAGTTCTTTTAACATATTTAATTCTTTTTCTAATTCTATTATTTTAGCATTTTTTGTTTCTTCTATCTGTTTTATTTCTCTTTTTGATTGTTGTTTGATTTTTTCTATCTCATATTTTCGATCTATTTCCTCATTTTCTCTTGTAAACCTAACTAGAGCAGTTAAGCTATCTTCTAATTTTAGTGATTCTTTTTCTAACATTAGATATAAGTTATCTCCTATTTTCTTATATTTTCTTCCTATATTAGAAAATACAATTTTTATTTTTAGTCCTTCTGGGTTTTCATATGTTTTTTCGTCTACTGCAAATTCCTCTTTATTCATTTTTTAAGTTGTATAATCATTTTCCATTCTAATTCTGAAATTATATCTATAAGTTGTTCTAATCTATCATTATTATTTTTAGAGATTTTTAAGTAATTATATTCACAAAATAATCCATATAATTCATTTTTAATTCTATCTGCTTCTTTTAATCTGTCTTGTTTATTACTAATATTATTACTTGTCACGACCCAAATCCCAGTCGTGATGGCGCCCAACACACCTGCTAGGCAAGCCCGACCATTTACACCCTCACCCGAGCATGAAGCTCAAATCAATTACCTGGATATTATTTCGACAATAAAGCTAAACTGAATAACCACCCAAAGATCTAGGGTCACGAGTCTAGAACCTCTAAACATGATCGGATAACAATATCTAAACCAAATACTCAAGTATGAATAATGTATATACAAAGGAAAAGCTGGAATAAGAAGAGAAGCCAGGTCCTGCGAACGCCAGCAGCTACCTCAGCAACTCGAATAAATACTGATAAAAGCTGGAGTGCTCGTCTATCACTCCTGTATACCTGAATCTGCACACAAACGTGCAGGGAGTAGGGGTGAGTACTAAGTATTCAGTGAGTAATAAATATATAAAAGCAGCTGAAAGAAGGAAATCCACAGAATACCACAGTATGAAGCTAACTACAGTCCGAATCTCTTACGAACTAGCATCAAGAGTACAATATAGCTACCACAGAATAATTTAACAAATAAAGATGCAATGCAATGCACATAACCGCTACGACGTGTAGCCTGATCCATTTAACGTCGACGGCTCTCACTAGGGGTGTGTACAGACCCGGAGGGGCTCCTACAGCCCAAGCGCAATACTGCTGCGGCGTGCAGCTCGATCCTCATATCAACCGCTGCGGCGTGCAGCCCGATCCTCATATAAACCACTGCGGCGTGCAGCCCGATCCATCCTCAGTCCACATAAATCAGATAAGTCACAAAAATAGTTCATTTTTCTTAATTCCAGTTCCCAATTCATAATTTATGAAAAGTACTTTAACTTTTATTTAATTTGCAAAAACCGGTGACTTAACATTTCAATAGTGTGATTTCAAATTCCAGGACCGAGATCAATGATTAAGCAAGTATAGCTATCACATAAATACTATCCCCTAGGGATACTACAGGTCGGCACAAGGCCCCAAACAAGGCTTACAACCCACAAATATGTCAAACACAACGTATTTCCATCACTAATAGCATATTTTCCATATCCGGGATGAACCAAGTCTCAATCCCCAGTCACAATCAGTCCCGCACCTGCCACGGGGTGCGAGCCACGCCCTACTAGCGTCACAATGTGCTAAGCCGGGGTTTCGAACCCTCAGGCTACCATATACACAAACTACTCACCTCTAGCCGGCCGTAGACTCGTCCGCGATACCTTTTCCCTTCAAATTTGCCGCCTCGTGCGTAGAATCTAGTCAAACACAACAATTATATCAAATACGGGTCAAAGAAACATAACCCAATTCAATTTATACGAAATACGCAATAATACACCAAGTTGGTAAAACCCGGGTCCCGAGCCCGCTTATTGAGAAATTCCGAAATTCATACCAACAGATTCCTTTGTCTCGCCACGAGTCCGTGCATAGAAAATTTATCGAAATCGGAGTTCGAATGGCCTTTTAAAACCCAAAAATTCGTTTTCATGATTTAGGCCCTAGTTCTTCACAAATTCTACAATTTCAGGAATTTTGGTATTTATTCTAGCATAAGATCATGTTTTTGAGTCAAGAAACTTACCTCCAGCAATTACCCATTGATTTCTCTCCTAAAAATCACCTCAGAATCTTCTTCCCGTTCCAAAATTGGAAGAAACTCGACCTGCTCGTTCTAGGTATACTGTTCGCGCGTTTAACTGCTCTCAATGGATTCCTTGTGAAATTCTAATGAATTTAGGCTTTTGAATCACTCAATTTGACCTTATAATGAAGGAGATATGTAGGTTTTAAGATTTGCAAATAGTGCAGGTTTTTAATACGCCGTCAGGGGCAGTTTCGTCATTAACCTGAAAATCTGGGACCAGCTTTAGTAAAATGGCCATAAAATCCTCATACGATGTCCAAATTCGATGATTCTTTTTGCTACCGGTCCGTAATTACGATACGGATCTATTTCTTCATTCAAAACAATAATCCAAGCTCATTTGTTCAATATGATATCATTTATGCTTGAAGAAACGATGTCGAAGCATAAGAAAAACGAGCACAACGCAACCCAAACCTATCCGAAACTCACCCTAGCTCCTCAGGACCGCATACGAACATATTAAGATGTCACATATGATCATGCAAACTTAGTTTCAGTCTCAAATCACCAAAACTAACATCAAAACACCACATTTACATCGGATTCGGGCCTAAGTTCTTCTAAAACTTTCGAAACTAACATTTGATCTAAAACCCGACCTAAACACCTCCAAATGACCTGAAATTTTGCACGCATATCCAAAATCACCTAACGGAGCTACTGCAACTCTCGAATTTCGTTCCAATCCCCGGATCAAAATCTCACCTACCATTCGAATTTTGCCAAAATTCAACCTTAACCAATTCAAGCCTAAAACTACACCGGACCTCCGAATTCGATTCCGATTGCTCTCCTAAGTCATAAATGATCCCCCGAAACTAGTCAAATCATCATATTTCCATTTCGAGCTGTCTAACTCATCGATCAATATTCGGTTGACTTTTCCAACCCGTTCTTCTCATAAAGAGATTTATGGCCTTATTTCTATCTAAATTCCCTCCGATTTGCTTCTAACTTTCCAAACACATATAAGTTAGCATATTGAAGTATTAAATGGAGAAAATGGGGTGATAACTCCCGTAACGACGGGTCGGGTCGTTACATTCTCCCCAACTTAAACAAACGCTCGTCCTCGAGCGTACCCAAAGTTGTACTAGAAGCAACCCAATAGCTGAATGACCTTGCCAAGCATATATTCGGGGTGGTACCACGTCACCCTATCCATCATAAGTCTGATAACACAATATAGCTGAACTTTCACAGTCCATCTGAAACATAGACCACATTGCACCTCCAAAATCATATACCAAATCTGAATCCCATGTCTATATTCAGAATACACTCGGACCAACTGTAATAGCCCATACTCGCCACTCCGGGTGAGATCTTATGGTGTACCAAACAACTCAATCACTCGAGATGATGCCCTCTAATCACAACAATTTCCCACGATAACCAAATATTACCGAAAAACCTTTCTCATTAGCTAAAGTCTTATTCCAACACCTTCATGTATGTTGCCCAAGGCAACCGAACACATGATATATCGAATCCATCTCTCAGGTCATCCATTCATGAATCCATTTCCCTTTTTGACCGACATTACAATATATTTCGGAGCCAAACCTCGATGTATTCCTTTCTAACCAGCTGAAATCATATATGCCCGCACTCATTAATGGCTCCAACGATCATTCCGATTATGACACACCGCACTGGTGATATGACACCTCAACACCGGCCTAAGCCATAATGAGCACAACACAGGCTCCAATAAGAAACGCTTGAACACACTCAAATCATGACAACTACCTCAAACATGGAGCTGTAATTCAAATTCCTCAATACCGTCACAACACATAACTGAGATCTTGTCTCACATCATAGAATTAGAGTACTTGAATCCTCCTCGAAAGGTCATAACTTCACGTGGCCTTGCCACGGCTCATGATTCCATCCAAACACTATTACTCCTGAAGCACCTCAAGTCACCATGCTCAAAACAGTCAGCCACGCACAGATTTAGGTCTGAACTCAAGCAATCAATCTCACCCACGGTGAAACAATTAATATACGCCATCAAATCTTGTAAGGACACAACCGATGCGCCAGTCGCCGAGCGACACCCAACACTGACTTTCCTCAGAGACTAGGAAGTATAGTACGCAAGGTACCCTATAGAAAAAAAAACTATGCTCCATATTACACGGTTGCGGCGTGCAACTTGCTCAAAATGACATACCCGTGGTGGCGTGCCACCCGATCCAGATACCATACCTATGGCGGCGTGCCACCCGATCCAAATAACCCGTGGCGGCGTGCCACCCGATCCACGCAAAACTCTCGCAAAAAAAATGCACACCGAGTCAGATTTCTCATTACAACAAACATATATAGCCTCAAGCTCGGCCACAAGATATGCATCCGACAAAGTCTCCCCAATACCGAAACTGGATCAATAGTAGAAACCTTTGCACTGATATCCGCCACGAAGGCCCCACTGACAAAGCAATACCTACCCGCCGTCCGCTGGTCCCCTGGGTACAACTACCCTGTTGGAGCATACTCTGATGCACTCTGTTAAGAAGCAATTTGTGCCATTTCCGACATAGTCCATATCACATTAGTCTATACGACCTGACTTACGACAACTAGTCCGAAATAGAGTATCATAACCCCAAATTCATCATATCAAACTAAGAGAGAGCCACTAGGGCTTCCAATTTCCAATAATCGCTAAACGATGCCGATACCCCGATATACAACCGGTGCATAGACGGATTACGAGAACTTCTAGTCTCCATTACCTATATAACACATGATTCACTATGCCTGATCCCACATTCCACCGTACGAATACTTAACACACATCAATCATCCATTCATACCACGAAAGTCATTCAAAAATTTCCCTATGCCATCAACAACTCAATCATCACAGTCGATCCAACAAGAGAATACCACCATACCACTAGGTATTATCAGTTTACATTACCTTGTCCTTTTTGACCACATATCCCGCAAACCACTAGAATAGCAGTACCATTGATCGATTCTTAAATCACCTGCAGCTACCCGCACTACCCAATAATTTTTAATGACTTCCCATATATTATGAACTGATCTCAAGACCTTGAACATGCCATTATCAAATTCCCATAACACATTGCATATACCATACCACACTAAGATAACATGGAAAATTTCCATCCCTCTCCTACGCCGCATACATCGACGCACTCAACTAGTCAAGGACTATCATGATCCCATATAGAAGAAAAGTCATTACACATTCCATGTTTTGCATACCGACCGAAATATACTCCCTTTCAAACCACGATAGAACACATCACAAACTTTTTCTCCTAATTTATTGCACAAGATGAACTGCCAGGACTGTGTCCCTTTTACCCAAACCCAGCTAAGCAAACTGCCAGCACGCAAGAGCTTTGTTGCACAATACCTGCAAGACTCATTACTTCGAACACATGCCAGGAAATAATCTTATCCTTATTACACCGTTTCGGTTCATTATCAAGCTGTCCCGTTTAACCAATTTCCTTTCTAATTCATCTTTAATTTAATATTAGCCTTTACTGTAGCACCACAATACCTCAACTCAGGTTACCACACGAGACTCATACATAAGACTACACGGTCTCGGGCTCACAGGCTGCTGAATACTCACTCAATGTTTCCCAGAAGTACCACATTCTACAATGCTTTATTTTGAAGAACTTCCTGCGATTTGGAATTCGTTATCATTACCTCCCAATACGGATACATAGAATCCCATCATTCACATAACATAACACAAGTCTTGATTTCTTCTAACGAAACCATCGTCTTTAGCCATATACACAATCTTAATACACCTGACTATTACAAGAAAAATCTTAAACACCGCAAAACCATTCTCGGGCGTCATTCACCCTTATTCAATTATAATCCAACTGTCTTATTGAACGGAACCACTCGTGCCTTGTTAGAACTCTGACACCACAGAACATGATTTCATACAGATGCAATTAGCTATCTTTCTTTTCTATACATCGAACATTCTTTACCAACAACAGTTCAAGTCATCCTAGTATTTCTTCACATCTACGAAGCACCATAACCTTTATACGAATTTTCCCAACAGGACTAGAGACAGAACCAACATAGCACACAACAGTGCAATCAGTTAATCAATAACAACCTCCCCAACTTGGCTCCGAGCCATACATCAAAGCACTTTTAGCCACTCATATCATTATTACTCAAATGATGCCACAAGGTTATAGTGAGATTAAACTCAAGTCATTTACAAGCCTTGACAGAGACTCGAATCATCAGAGACCTTAACTCTTCTGCAATTCTTGCATTTATACACACACCACAGTTAAGCCTACTCTCTTTAGGTGATAGAAATCTTTTCTAAGTCCCAAATTTTTCAAAAATTTCGGCAGAGTTTCCTTTGTAAATTGGCCTATCCACCTGCCAGAGAATCACCAAACCATTCTAACAGTACATCCACAACTCAACAAGACATCACAATGCATTTCAACATCATTAAATCTCAGTACTATACGAATCATATTATCACAATTAATACCTGAACATGCATTGCACCCGCTCGAATCATAACATATATCAAATACCCTTCAACTACACATCAGAATCGACCCACCTACCTTGCCTCAATCTAGTATTTCAGTACAACACCTTCCACCGGGATACACATAGCATAATCACTTTAGTCTTCCTGCGTCTAAACTCGTTCTACTACACGTAAGGCACTTTACCTTCCAACTAAGAGATATGATAAATATTCACCACGCCCGTAGCTCGGGGCTACACAACAGATTACAATAAGGATCTAACACCTGACAGCTCGTACATTATTAAGCTGCCATTTCCACAGTTAGGAACAATACCGATCACACGAAATTTCATAATACCAGTTTGTAAAATCAGCACTTTGGTGCTCATGTCATAGACAAAGATCCGGCCTCAAGTCCTCCCGACTGGCCCACCATGAACTCGTAAAGATTATATCTCGACCCTCGATCAGGGAATCACAAGCCATCAAGGCAATTATATTACTGAGTGCTCGAAGCGTACACGGACGTGTGGAAGGAATTTCAAAGATTATATCTCAAGCTGAATCAAGTACGCACGATAAGAATTCCAAGAAATGTGAAGTGTTTCGTAATGGTTTGCAGCCTCCCGAGGATAAGTACAGGCGTCCCCGTACCGATCCACAAGACTCTACCAACCGGCTCAAGACTCGTGGGGCCTAGTAACCTAGGCTCTGATACCAACTTGTCACGACCCAAATCCCGGTCGTGATGGCGCCCAACACACCTGCTAGGCAAGCCCGACCATTTACACCCTCACCCGAGTATGAAGCTCAAATCAATTACCTGGATATTATTTCAACAATAAAGCTAAACTGAATAACCACCCAAAGATCTTGGGTCACGAGTCTAGAGCCTCTAAACATGATCGGATAACAATATCTAAACCAAATACTCAAGTATGAATAATGTATATACAAAGGAAAACTGGAATAAGAAGAGAAGCCAGTTCCTGCGAACGCCAGCAGCTACCTCAGCAACTCGGATAAATACTGATAAAAGCTGGAATGCTCGTCTATCCCTCCTGTGTACCTGAATCTGCACACAAAGGTGAAGGGAGTAGGGGTGAGTACTAAGTACTCAGTGAGTAATAAATATATAAAAGCAGCTGAAAGAAGGAAATCCACAGAATACCACAGTATGAAGCTAACTACAGTCCGAATCTCTTACGAACTAGCATCAACAGTACAATATAGCTACCACAGAATAATTAAACAAATAAAGATGTAATGCAATGCACATAACCGCTACGGCGTGTAGCCTGATCCATTTAACGTCGATGACGCTCACTGGGGGTGTGTACAGACTCCGGAGGGGCTCCTACAGCCCAAGCGCAATACTGTTACGGCGTGCAGCCCGATCCTCATATCAACCGCTGCGGCGTGCAGCCCGATCCTCATATAAACCGCTGCGGCGTGCAGCCCGATCCATCCTCAGTCCACATAAATCAGATAAGTCACAAAAATAGTTCATTTTTCTTAATTCCAGTTCCCAATTCATAATTTATGAAAAGTACTTTAACTTTTATTTAATTTGCAAAAACCGGTGACTTAACATTTCAATAGTGTGATTTCAAATTCCAGGACCGAGATCAATGATTAAGCAAGTATAGCTATCACATAAATACTATCCCCTAGGGATACTACAGGTCGGCACAAGGCCCCAAACAAGGCTTACAGCCCATAAATATGTCAAACACAACGTATTTCCATCACTAATAGCATATTTTCCATATCCGGGATGAACCAAGTCTCAATCCCCAGTCACAATCAGTCCCGCACCTGCCACGGGGTGCGAGCCACGCCCTACTAGCGTCACAATGTGCTAAGCCGGGGTTTCGAACCCTCAAGCTACCATATACACAAACTACTCACCTCTAGCCGGCCGTAGACTCGTCCGCGATACCTTTTCCCTTCAAATTTGCTGCCTCGTGCGTAGAATCTAGTCAAACACAACAATTATATCAAATACGGGTCAAAGAAACATAACCCAATTCAGTTTATACGAAATACGCAATAATACACCAAGTTGGTAAAACCCGGATCCCGGGCCCGCTTATTGAGAAATTCCGAAATTCATACCAACAGATTCCTCGTCTCGCCACGAGTCCGTGCATATAAAATTTATCGAAATCGGAGTTCGAGTGGCCTTTCAAAACCCAAAAATTCATTTTCATGATTTAGGCCCTAGTTCTTCACTAATTCTACCAATTTCAGGAATTTTGGTGTTTATTCTAGCATAAAATCATGTTTTTGAGTCAAGAAACTTACCTCCAGCAATTACCCATTGATTTCTCTCCTAAAAATCACCTCGGAAGCTTCTTCCTGTTCCAAAATTGGAAGAAAACTCGACCTGCTCGTTCTAGGTATACTGTTCACGCGTTTAACTGCTCTCAATGGATTCCTTCTGAAATTCTAATGAATTTAGGCTTTTGAATCACTCAATTTGACCTTATAATGAAGGAGATATGTAGGTTTTAAGATATGCAAATAGTGCAGGTTTTTAATACGCCGTCAGGGGCAGTTTCGTCATTAACCTGAAAATCTGGCCAGCTTTAGTAAAATGGCCATAAAATCCTCATACGATGTCCAAATTCGATGATTCTTTTTGCTACGGGTCCGTAATTACGATACGGATCTATTTCTTCATTCAAAACAATAATCCAAGCTCATTTGTTCAATATGGTATCATTTATGCATGAAGAAACGATGTCGAAGCATAGGAAAAACGAGCACAACGCAACCCAAACCTATCCGAAACTCACCCGAGCTCCTCGGGACCGCATACGAACATATTAAGATGTTACATATGATCATGCAAACTTAGTTGCAGTCTCAAATCACCAAAACAAACATCAAAACACCAAATTTACATCGGATTCAGGGCCTAAGTTCTTCTAAAACTTTCGAAACTAACATTTGATCTAAAACCCGACCTAAACACCTCCAAATGACCTGAAATTTTGCACGCATATCCAAAATCACCTAACGGAGCTACTGCAACTCTCAGAATTTCGTTCCAAGCCCCGGATCAATATCTAACCTACCATTCGGATTTTGCCAAAATTAAACCTTAACCAATTCAAGCCTAAAACTACACCGGACCTCCGAATTCGATTACGATTGCTCTCCTAAGTCATAAATGATCCCCGAAACTAGTCAAATCATCAGATTTCCATTTCGAGCTGTCTAACTCATTGATCAATATTCGATTGACTTTTCCAACCTCTTCTTCTCAAAAAGAGATTTATGGCCTTATTTCTATCTAAATTCCCTCCGATTTGCTTCTAACTTTCCAAACACATATAAGTTAGCATATTGAAGTATTAAATGGAGAAAATGGGGTGATAACTCCCGTAACGACGGGCTGGGTCGTTACATTACTACTGTTTTTACTACTATTTTCAGTACAAGCTCTGATACCAAATTGGGGGTTGGGGTCGGGTATAGCTCCGATTAGCTTTGTTATAGGTCTCTTGGATTGGTTAGTTACTAAATGTGTTGATAATTGATTAGATTTTTGATTCAATGCTGGTTAAAAGCTAAATTATAATTTTCTTTAGCTAACTTTTTTAGTAACAGTAATTTTTCTATATTTTTATTTAATGACTTTATATGTGTGATTTTTTTTAGTTTGCATATAATTATCTAAATCATTTTTCATATTTTGTTCGATTTTACCTATTTCAAGCATAGTTTCTGTCCAATAACTTAAATATTCGTAATTTATCATATTTTAGTCTGTTTCGGGTCCTGAGTCCCATGTATTTGTATAGTCATAATTATATATTCTTTCTAGTTCGTCATTATTATATGCTTCTTCTAGTTCTTCTAGTTCTTCACTCCATTCTTGGTTAATTATTTCTGTTAAAACTAGATTTTCATATTCTTGAATTTGATTCCATATATTTTTTCTTATTTCAGGTTCGGTTATCTTTCTAAGTACATAAAAGATTAATATCTTATAATTATCTGTCATTTCGTCTAGTAGGTATGTTATCATTATTTCATGTATTGCTATTCTTCTTATGATATTCCTTCTAATCTTCTTATTTTACTATCATATTCATCGTATAATAATAAGATATAAAAAACAATTTTTCTGGTCACTACCATGGCCCTTTGCTCTAATCATTTACCCTAGCAATGTCCCCAACTGCGGTACTCCCCTAAACGTCATCTCCTCGCCTCACTGGTTTCCCATTAGGAGTGACTTAGCCTAGGTTACTACTTAAAGCATACTTCCATGGCAAACTTTCTCAAGTTGTTTTTTATAGCATTACTAAAACATGATGAAA
This sequence comes from Nicotiana noctiflora, assembly GCA_032618575.1. Classification (NCBI taxonomy): domain Eukaryota; kingdom Viridiplantae; phylum Streptophyta; class Magnoliopsida; order Solanales; family Solanaceae; genus Nicotiana; species Nicotiana noctiflora. The sequence goes on along the minus strand of JASVEL010009310.1, from coordinate 98,630 downwards.
ACTATAGTATTATAAGATGATTATCAGGAATATAAGAATTTAGCTATGCATAATCATAAATTGATATACCTGTTCTTGTAGATTTGATATTTCTGGCATAGATTCAGATTGTTGTTCCATAGCTTTGAAAAACTTAATATCTTTTTATTATAAGTATTTGGAACATTTTTACAAAGATGAAGAAGGCTTTTGCTTCCCGTAGAGAAGTCTTGCCTCTCTTCTCCTATCTGCTAATCTATTTATATTAGTCTTATAACGCGTTAACTATTCCTTGACGCATTTTTTCTATTGTTTTCTTTACATAAAATAATAAAAAGAAAGACTAATAATGCTTTAATAATTTACATTATATTCTTATCTAGCTTTTTTCTTTTTATCTCATCCATTGCTTTTCCTGCTCAGTGCTTTATTTTGTCCGGTGGATGTCGCTTTCCTAGCTTTTTGTCACTATCTTGCTTTGTCTTCTTCTTCGTTGTTCTTTGCCTAATCTTTTTGTTGAATTCCATCCGTAGTTTTTCTTCTTGGTTGTTACATGTCATTGTCTTCTTTTTCTCTTTTTCTTCTTAGCTTTTGTCTTCTTTTCCTCTTTTTCTTCTTAGCTTTTGTCTTCTTTTCCTCTTTTTCTTCTTAGCTTTTGTCTTCTTCTCCTCTTTTTCTTCTTAGCTTTATGATAGATTTATTACATTGTCTCCGTAGTTTATTCAAATTCCACTTCTGGAATATAATTATCTTCTCCGTTACACTTTGTACATAGATGGTCTGAGTACTTATGACGACCCGGCCTGTTGTCACGAGAATTACCACCCCGTTATGTTGTAAATACATTTTTTATGCTTTTATACCAGTGCTAGAGTCTATCGGGTGATTTAGGAGTGATTTGGATTGAAAATGAGGCATATAGCCTTTTTGAAGGAACTTGAATAAGGAAAGTCAACCCGGAGTTGACTATTTGGTTAGAGGGCTCGAAATCGGATTCTGATGATTCGGTTAGTTCCGGGAGGTGATTTGTGACTTAGGGGAGCGATCGGAATTGAATTTGGAGGCCCGGTGTAGTTTTAGGCTTGAATTGGCGAAGGTTGAATTTTGGCGAAATCCGAACGGTAGGTGAGATTTTGATCCGGGGGTCGGAATGGAATTCTGACAATTCCTGTAGCTGCGTTATGTGATTTTGGATATGTCCGCAAAATTTTAGGTCATTCGGACATTGTTTGGTCGGGTTTTTGATAGAATGTGTAATTCGGAAGTTTTGAAGAAATTTAGGCTTGAATCCGTGGGTAATTGGTGATTTTGATGTTTAGGATGGTGTTTTTATGATTGGAACAAGTTTGTATCGTGTTTTGGGGTATGTTGGTGGTTTTCGTTGGGGTCCCGGGGGCCTCGGATGAATCCGTACCATCATCCGGCATTTATAAGCAAGAAAAGACCTACTGTAATCTGCAAATCACTGGGTAGTGATTTGGCCTTCGCGTTCGCGAGGGCACGGCCCGCGTTCGCGTAGGCCAAGTTCAGCAGGCATCGCGTTCGCGAGGGGGTATCGCGTTCGCGCATTGGCAAGGACGTGAAGCATCGCGAACGCGTGGGAGAAGGACGCGTTCGCGTAGAGGGAAGTCATTAGGCATCGCGTTCGCGTGGGTCGTGGCGGCGTTCGCATAGAAGGATCTCTGGAAGGCTGGTAAAAATGTGCATCGCGAACGAGTATGGCATGTCGCGTTCGCGAAGGGTATTTTGGGCAGAGCTTCGCGGACGCGTGAGAGGCGTCGCGAACGCGTAGAAGAAGGGTCTCTGGCAGAGAGTTTAAGTTCAGAACAGACCAGTCGCGGGTTTAATACCCAAAACCCCTATTTTTGAGTTCCAAGAGAAGAAATTGATGGGAGATTGCTGGGAAATCATCGGGGTTTCGTTGGAAGTAAGTTTTGTGGCTTAATTACATCATTTTAACATGAAATCATTGGTTAAATTTCTGTAAATGGAAGATTAAAGGTGGGTTTGAGCCCTAGGCCTAAATTGAAGAAAAACACCGATTTGAGTGGGCAAATGGAGTCCGATTTTGGTAAATTTTATATGCCTAGACTCGTATCGAGATGAGGGTTCCGAATATGTGACTTTTGTAATTTTTCGACAAGCGTACCTAAAGTCGGGTTTTGACAACTTTGGGAATTTTGATGTAAATTGAGTTGTTTTGATTGGGTGTCGTCCCATTGGCCTAATTTGTTGTGGTTCTACTGTATTTGATCAGATTCTACGCGTGCGGAGCTTGATTCTCGTGGCAAGGGCATTGCGGAGTAGTCGTCGCGCCGTATTGAGATGAGTAATAGATGTGGGTGATGACCAGCGGGGTCGAAACCCCGGTATACCACTTTGTGACGCTGTATAGCGGCGAGACACGTACTCTCTTGTGAGTGCGGGGTCGATTGTGATTGGGGACTAGGACATAGTCCGACTTGTTGATACTGTATTATGATATTAGGCTATTCATGAGCCGTCGAACCTCCTTCTCGGATGGTTGCATATTATAATGTCATATTGGCTACTCTTGAGCCGAGGAACCCCCTTCTTGGGTGGTTGAGTGTACATGTGGGCCGTGAGCCAGTTATTGGATCCCGCGAGGATCGTTATCATTGTCTTATCATATAGACATGCTAGTTTACTACTAGTCCGCAGCTATTTCTGTTATTATGCTAATTCCAATCTCCGGAACTTGATATTACTGTTTTCCAACTGAAAAATGATAAAAAGAGTTTTCAAAAACTACTTTTGAGCCTCGCGAGGCTGTATCTGCATATTAGCTGACTAGTAGTGGATCGGGCTGCACGCCGCAGCGAGATATATGTTGGATCTGACTGCACGCCGCAATGATATTATGCTTGGGTTGTAGGAGTCCCACCGGAGTCTGAACCCCCAGAGTGAGCACGGGTACCCAAATTGGATCGAGCTACGCGCCGTAGCGGTCATATCATGCATTGCATTGCATTTAGATACATCTGCTAGTTGTTATACTGTGTTGCTCGTACTTGTTGGTATAGGTACAGTCGATATTGATTCTGTGACAGGGTTTTTGATTACAGCTTTACAGAGTGCTTTATTGCGGATTTCTTATCTGCGCTGTCTTACCCTTGTTTATTACCACTGAGTCTGGCAGCACTCATTTTACTCCCTGCACCTTGTGTGCAGATCCAGGTACCTCTCAGCAGTGATCCAGTAGCTGTGCGAGGCGACGTTTGTGGATATTCGAGGTAGCTGCAGAGTCCGCAGGACCCGATATTCATTCTTACTGTCTTGATTTTGCCTTGATTTTTCCTTCCGCACTTGGTATCTTGTAAACCTTTATACACTCATGTTCAGTAGAGACTCATGACTCTTGACCCTTGGTCTATGGGAGTTGATGTATTATGGGACATGGTTCCCCGTTTTCGTTATATGTATCGCTGTTATTTCGGGAATTAATATGCTTAAATGGGCTACAGAGAGCTTCTAGCTCCGTTGTTGATCTTGATTGGTCAGGCTGGCTTAGCAATGTGCTGGGCGCCATCACGACCGGATTTGGGGTCGTGACAAGTTGGTATCAGAGCCTAGGTTTACTAGGCCTCATGAGTCTTGAGCCCGTTAGTAGAGTCTTGTGGATCGGTACGGGGACGCCTGTACTTATCCTCGGGAGGCTGCGAACCTTTAGGAAAACTTCACTTTTCTTGAACTGTGTCGTGCGATCTTGTTGTTCTGAGAACTGAACTTCTATATTCTATTCTCTCGCAGATGGCGAAACGCGAGCATCAGGACGAGGTGGACGACCTCCATTGCCACCTGTTAGAGGCCGTGGACGCGGTTGTGCTAGAGGTAGAGGTAGGGCGGCTGAGGCAGTGCCACCTGACCCGCCTGTTGTACCAGTTCAGGAGCAGCCCCCAGTGGTTGATTGTCACGCCCCAAATCGAGGGAAATGACCGGCGCCTGACTAGGTAGCCCCAGTCAAGCGGACCTGGGTGCCTTTCATTCCCACGTGTTACCCCTGTGTTGATTATTTCTCATTAACCAAATACCTTACCAATTATAACTGATTTCACAATATACAAACATAACCATGCGAGTGATTCATTAACAAGTTTACAGCTTTTACAACGCCCAACATAATATATACATGAGCCTCGAATCCCACAGAGTTTACATGTCTACGGAACCTCTAGGATACAAAGGACGATACAATACTTGCCGGTAACAAGGCTCCGGCTATACCTTACACAAAATCAAAATAAAGTCTAAACAAGAGTGGCATGAGCCACGTAGGGCCCCGAAAGGAAAGGGGCTCACCAAAACGGGCGATGAAGGATGCTACTGCCGATGAGCTGAAGTACCTGCTACTGATTCACCTACAATCATAATACGAATGTAGCGTCCCCGGCAAAAGGGACGTCGGTACACTTGAATTGTACTGGTATGTATGGACAAACTTTGTCCCAAGTAAACTCAAGCCATTAAGTTACATTAAAACTAATCAAGCCAGCCAACCATGTTTTCCACATTTTACTCATTTCAAATAAGCATCAACATAAGCACATTCAAGGTCAACAAATAGAACAACAACCAATCAACAACATAAATTGCAAGTAGTCAAACATAGGGGCAATCAGTGCCCCCCAGGTTGCAAACTCTCCTCTTGTCTCCTTTCACAATTTCACATCATTGATTTTTGTATCAATTTTCAATAGCGATTTCGATCGCTTTCCATCCTTATTGCCCCCGACCACCCTTATTACCTCGGCCACCCTTATCACCCCAACCCACACCTTATTTTCTCACGTTGCGGCGCGCAACACGACCCCGCCTTACAGTTTAAAACACAACAATTTCAAACAGCAGATAAGGCACTACACACAATTTCAACAAGTTCAAATAAGCAACTTGCACATTGTTTCATGTTCTCAATTACTTATCAAGCCAATATCACAACCAAGTTACAATATTTCCATAATAAAAAATATTCACACAAGTATGTTCAACATTTTTCCACAATTCAAGTGTTTCGTCTCTTTCCACAATAAACCAATTCTCAAGTATTTCGTTTCTTTTCCACAAGGTGCCATATAGGCCATCATAACCATTATTCACAATTCTTCACCAATTCCAATTCCCTTGTTATCTTTCAATTCATATTTCATACCACACCACATGTAGTTTAACATCAATTAGATACCCAACAACAAAATCAACAAATTACACACAATCTCTCAAATTAACACATGCCAAACGAATTGCACACATAAGGGCGATTTCACAAGAATCAAAGTTAGCCATACATACCTCGATTGAGATTTCCTTAAGTTACTACAACACTCCAAAAACTCTAGTAATTCCAATATACTATGAAACATAACAAATTTAAACACATATTAGAAAGATATTCATGAAACTAGCTCATTTGAACAATTTATCAAACACTAGTTGAGCATCTTGATTTCGAATCCCCTTTTTAAGACTTCCTTCATTCCCTAACCCAATCTTTAGTGATTTAAGTTAAACAATCTTCCCATAAACCTAAGTTGTACATGTATGTATACACAATACTAATAAACCCAAGAATCATACCTCAATAACTCATCTTATACACCAAACTCGAAATTAAACCCTAGGGTATAGAATCTTACCTCTTAGATGAAGAACTTGCTATTGGGTTCTTGATTCTTGAAGATTGATGCAAGATTTGGATGATTTAGATGTTGGGTTCCTCCTTCTCTCTCTAAAATACTCTCACCTCTCTCTAAAATCAGTAAGAAATGACCCCAAAATGAACCCCAAAGCCTATATATTGAAATGGGGTCGGGTTATAAAAATAAAAAAAATAACCCTGCGATGTCAATTATGCTATCGCAGAATGTACCGCAGAATGGACATGCGGGCCGCAAAATGCACCGCAAAATCGGCAGCCAAAAATGAGCTACACTGGTTCAATCTGCGGTCAAAATGCGGACCGCGGAACGAACATGCGGACCGCAGAGTAGAAATGCGGATCGCAGATTTGACTTGACACACGATCGCATTTTCCAGCCTTTGGTAATTTGATAATAACTTTGTGTAGGAATGTCCAAACGACGAACGGTTTGAAGCGTTGGAAACTAGACTCAAAGGGATTTCATTTGATATGCTATTCACAACATAAAAACTTATACATAATTATATATGATCCTTTGAAGTGGAGCTATGTGCGAATCCATTTGGAATTTTGGCGTATTTCGATAATTTTCCCATTTGGCTTACACTTGGGCTTCCATTTGGACCTCATATCACTTACCATAAGACTCATACTCATATTTATCAAGTCTAATTGATGTCCATCATGTTCATAGCACATAAAATACAATAATTAGCCTACGTGGCACCACAGAATCCTATATTACTTAGCGAAATTTTCTGGGGCCTTACATTCTCCCCCCCTTAGGATCATTCGTCCTCGAATGAGGTGTATAGTCTTTCCCAAACATTTTAACATCATACATCTCTTTTCTAACCTACCTTCAGTCTCAAAATTTTCACTAACTCCTAAATTTTTCAGAAATTTCGGCAGAGTTTCCTTTGTAACTAGGCCTATCCACCTGCCAGAGAATCACCAAAATCTTCTTAACCACACATCCACAACTGTACATAGCACCACAATGTATATATATCCACAATCCTAATCCCAATATTATAAGAACTACATTAACATATGGATACCAGAACATGGACTGCACAGTTTTACATCAAAATATCTATATGGTACATTCCAAGTCAAAACTAACTGGTATTCAATCAAACGAAAGTACTTTCCTTCCACGACACATTTATCCTTCTACGCGTCATTATCGACTTACAAGCATTATCATAACACCTTCTCAAAAATAATATCAACTCCCAAACATACATAATAAGGATGACAGATAAACATCTTGCATGAGATAACTATCCATTGACTTTACCTTTTTATAACTTCCACTGTACAATTTACACTCCACTGGATATTGCAATTCATGATAACAACAATAACCCACAATTCCATAACTTGACACCATACCATCAAGGATATCAGTTCATACTAAACAAACAATCATGTGTTCATAATAGTCCTTACCAACCATTAATGTAATCGCAAAGGTGTTCATCAACATGAATATAATTTCATTTCAATCAACAGTCCATATGAAGTCAAGCCATCATGAGTCTTGCTATTAGTGCATAATATAGGATATTACCATGATCATATAGTTCAATCAAGTCAATTCATACCCACAATTGTTTTTTTTTTATCACTATCTTCTTAGACATAAGCATATAGAAACACAAAGTACATGAGGAACAGTTACGGGGAATATCATACACCTATTGCAACCTAATGTGTAATACAGTCATGTTACTTTTATTATCAACTCACATAACATTTTTAGGGGTACATTCACACTAAACCCTTGATGACCCTTAATATTTACCCTAAGATGTGCTTTCATAAACTGACCATAAAATTACCTACCCAACATATATGTGACCACACTGTGAAGCTTCATCTTTGACTCGTCTAAACTTACAATGCTCAATGGATCGGGATCTAATCATTGAGGAACAACAAAGTTCAAGATCAGACTGGAGTTCTTCAAGAATCCATTAATGCAGTGGGTAGAGTACTATATGAGGTCGTATACTAAGAGACACAAAATGTTACTACTAACAATACTGACATGGTTAATCATTGTGACTACCTCAATAAATACATAAATGAGGAATAGGAGTAAGTAGTACATGGGAAATATGAATCATTAAGGAGGAATACTCAAGCACGTGAACCACTCATTTCCTAAAGTGTAGGAAAAATCCGTCGACCCCGAATAGGAATACTCTAGCACCTTGAATGTGATATGGGATTCAAAATACACGAAGATGAATTACACTCTTAACATTACTTGACACACAGAATCTATGCCACAAGCCTATAAGGATGAAAATAATTGGACGCTTATGAGATTACCTTATTCTAGACAACTTAACACTTCTTGGTAATTGATCATATATGAGGGAACTAAAAATTACGACCATTTGTCATTCAAATCAACATGTTCATGATATGTACAAAAATCCAAAGACATCAAATTTCTACCTTTCACGAGTGAAACTCAATAACTATGAAATCTTGATATTGGGACAAAATCATGAATTGGTTAGATGGTTCTAATAGTTAACACGACGCTCCAGGGAGAAGGCAAATAACACTCATATCTAGCCAAAAAGGTGAGATACCAAGGGTAGTAAAACTCTCCACACATGACAATGACATAGTCCATGATTCTAGAAGTTGAGGGTGTGAAGAAAACCAAACACAATGAGACAGTGCACAATAATCGCTGAAGGTTTGCAAATGTTCATGATGAGATCTCCATAGGTTTTGACTTGAAAAAGGAAGTGTCATAGTGATACATAGAAGGGAATGTTCTCTTATCGTTGTCGTACAAGTGTAGGGAACTAGCACAATGAATTCACTAAATAAGGAATACGATTAAAACATTGTGGAGACATAATAAGAAAATAATCATTGGTTATAAGCTGGACACACTTCTACTATATAAACTCCCCACTGCAATACATGACCATGCCACGAACATCCACAATACTAGGATAGAATGAGCTACTTACTGCGAGATGTACCAACTGGGCACGAAAACAATGGCGACACAAGATATCTATGATGGGGATGTGAGGATCTCATTTTTTTTTTGAAAGACCTTATGCAAACGGCGACCATTTCAATTGATATTCACTCATATGATAGGCACTGAGATGTGCATATATGTTACTAGATGGTGAAAAGGTTTCATGATGTTACTCGTAAGAGGGTAGATTGGTTGATCAAGCCATATAAGACACACACAACTAAGTAAAAGAGTGACTCGAGAAGGATCACAAATCTGGGATACTTTGCATGGAACTTGACACCACATGTACAAACTTTATGATGGTGCATGTGTAGGCACGAGTGAGCAGATGTTGTCAATTTAAATGAAACGTTTCTGTAAAGATTGCACTGGGAATAGTACCTTAATGAAAATTTAGGAAAACAAGTGGGAAGTATAAATAGTGTTATAACTCAATTCAGGAACATACTTATAGAGCTCAATTCCATAGGAGGTTGTAAATACTAGAACTGTGATAGGGAGACTTTGTAGATAATACGTCTCATTCAAAGAGTATGCATGTGCATGAACTATTTTGTAATTTGGATTCTTTTTAAGAATATATCTATGCAAGGACAAGGAAATCATAAGGGTTTAACAAAAAGTTTAAACAATCGCCACATTACCAAATAAAATGGATCACATAGCTTTTTACATAATTACCATACCTCTAGGTTGCATTTCATAGCCCTTCCATAGGGTTCACATATAAAATTATTCACCTATGCGCTTCATACAATAATAAGGAAATCACAAGTACAAATCAAACACTTTAAACATTCACCACATTATCGAATAAAAGAATCATGCCATTTTTACGTATATTAGTCCATCGACTCTTGGGGCCATAATTATCACATCAGACTTGGCACTAGGCCACATTTCATAACACAATCTCTTCTTCCTCGCATTTCACATCATTTTCTCATATTTCACATCAACATCATAATCTGTTTCATATTCCCTCATGTCACATGTATCACCAGGTACAATTTCATTTTGAGTTCTCGACACATTGTCTATACTTTATTTCTCAAAAGCATTTGACTTATTTCAACATCTCTATGCATAGAGGACTTCACATTTGAATACATGATTCATACTTCTAAAACCCATTTTAAGTTGTCAATAATAGCACATTGATCATATTCGAATGCATCTTTCACAAATATCGGGTCACAACAACAATTCATGTAAAGTATCAATCACAGCTAGAGTCCAACATTTAGTCTTACCACATTTACACAGTCACTTACTTCATTTCCAAACATCTTTATGTATTACCAACAGCAAGACGCAATCAATCAAATACCTTTGGTACACGTAAGAACCTTTTGGAAGAATCAACCATCGCATATTTTTTTCACACAATTTGGCATCAAAATCTCAATTTAAACTTGACTTGAAGTCTAGGCATTTTAGCACATAGTTCACATTCTTTACATATCCTCATCTACCAAGAATAATATATTAAACAAATGAAGAAGTACCTCCAACATATATTTTCACAGCAATTATTCGCTTAACATAACAAAACGGGTACTACATCAATTATATTTTGAACCTACAACATTTATGCGAGCACCATGGAAGCTTAATTTCTAAGAGACGGGGTTTTAGCCGTACATACTGATGAAATACTACATGATCTGGTGGTACAGTGACATTAGTAGGAACAAGGGTACCCTCCTTAACAACAAGTTATACCAATCACTCCATGACTCAACACATTCTCCTAACAAGTCCTTGGGTAATCCACTTGGACTCAATGGTGAGATAAATCCCACCTTACATGCTTCGAATTCACAGATTATGGTATCAGAATTACCAATCTTGAGAGTAATACTTAGAGAGGAAATTAGCTCCCTATCTTGAGCCATATCGCACGATCTGGAATATCAAAGAAATTGGTAAATTCCTAAATGTCCGTGCAGCCCCCAACTTATATGATGTGGTCGACAACACACCGATAAGAAGGGCACTACTAGACACGGTTCCGAGACATCCTAGGACACTTTAAAACCTTAGGCTCTGATACCAAGTTTGTCACGCCCCAAATCGAGGGAAATGACCGGCGCCTGACTAGGTAGCCCCAGTCAAGCGGACCTGGGTGCCTTTCATTCCCACGTGTTACCCCTGTGTTGATTATTTCTCATTAACCAAATACCTCACCAATTATAACTGATTTCACAATATACAAACATAACCATGCGAGTGATTCATTAAGAAGTTTACAGTTTTTACAACGCCCAACATAATATATACATGAGCCTCGAATCCCACGGTTTACATGTCTACGGAACCTCTAGGATACAAAGGACGATACAATACTTGCCGGTAACAAGGCTCCGGCTATACCTTACACAAAATCAAAATAAAGTCTAAACAAGAGTGGCATGAGCCACGTAGGGCCCCGAAAGGAAAGGGGCTCACCAAAACGGGCAGATAATGAAGGATGCTACTGCCGATGAGCTGAAGTACCTGCTATCGATTCACCTACAATCATAATACGAATGTAGCGTCCCCGGCAAAAGGGACGTCAGTACACTGGAATTGTACTGGTATGTATGGACAAACTTTGTCCCAAGTAAACTCAAGCCATTAAGTTACATTAAAACTAATCAAGCCAGCCAACCATGTTTTCCACCTTTTACTCATTTCAAATAAGCATCAACATAAGCACATTCAAGGTCAACAAATAGAACAACAACCAATCAACAACATAAATTGCAAGTAGTCAAACATAGGGGCAATCAGTGCCCCCCCAGGTTGCAAACTCTCCTGCTGTCTCCTTTCACAATTTCACATCATTGATTTTTGTATCAATTTTCAATAGCGATTTCGATCGCTTTCCATCCTTATTGCCCCTGACCACCCTTATTACCTCGGCCACCCTTATCACCCCAACCCACACCTTATTTCCTCACGTTGTGGCGCGCAACACGACCCCGCCTTACAGTTTAAAACACAACAATTTCTAACAGCAGATAAGGCACTACACACAATTTCAACAAGTTCAAATAAGCAACTTGCACATTGTTTCATGTTCTCAATTACTTATCAAGCCAATATCACAACCAAGTTACAATATTTCCATAATCAAAAATATTCACACAAGTATGTTCAACATTTTTCCACAATTCAAGTGTTTCGTCTCTTTCCACAATAAACCAATTCTCAAGTATTTCGTTTCTTTTCCACAAGGTGCCATATAGGCCATCATAACCATTATTCACAATTCTTCACCAATTCCAATTCCCTTGTTATCTTTCAATTCATATTTCATACCACACCACATGTAGTTTAACATCAATTAGATACCCAACAACAAAATCAACAAATTACACACAATCTCTCAAATTAACACATGCCAAACGAATTGCACACATAAGGGCGATTTCACAAGAATCAAAGTTAGCCATACATACCTCGATTGAGCTTTCCTTAAGTTACTACAACAGTCCAAAAACTCTAGCAATTCCAATATACTATGAAACATAACAAATTTAAACACATATTAGAAAGATATTCATGAAACTAGCTCATTTGAACAATTTATCAAACACTAGTTGAGCATCTTGATTTCGAATCCCCTTTTTAAGACTTCCTTCATTCCCTAACCCAATCTTTAGTGATTTAAGTTAAACAATCTTCCCATAAACCTAAGTTGTACATGTATGTATACACAATACTAATAAACCCAAGAATCATACCTCAATAACTCATCTTATACACCAAACTCGAAATTAAACCCTAGGGTATAGAATCTTACCTCTTAGATGAAGAACTTGCTATTGGGTTCTTGATTCTTGAAGATTGATGCAAAATTTGGATGATTTAGATGTTGGGTTCCTCCTTCTCTCTCTAAAATACTCTCACCTCTCTATAAAATCAGTAAGAAATGACCCCAAAATGAACCCCAAAGCCTATATATTGAAATGGGGTCGGGTTATAAAAATAAAAAAAAAACCCTGCGATGTCAATTATGCTATCGCAGAATGTACCGCAGAATGGACACGCGGGCCGCAAAATGCACCGCAAAATAGGCAGCCAAAAATGAGCTACACTGGTTCAATCTGCGGTCAAAATGCGGACCGCGGAACGAACATGCGGACCGCAGAGTAGAAATGCGGATCGCAGATTTGACCTGACACACGATCGCATTTTCCAGCCTTTGGTAATTTGATCATAACTTTGTGTAGGAATGTCCAAATGACGAACGGTTTGAAGCGTTGGAAACTAGACTCAAAGGGATTTCATTTGATATGCTATTCACAACATAAAAACTTATACATAATTATATATGATCCTTTGAAGTGGAGCTATGTGCGAATCCATTTGGAATTTTGGCATATTTCGATAATTTTCCCATTTGGCTTACACTTGGGCTTCCATTTGGACCTCATATCACTTACCATAAGACTCATACTCATATTAATCAAGTCTAATTGATTTCCATCATGTTCATAGCACATAAAATACAATAATTAGCCTACGTGGCACCACAGAATCCTATATTACTTAGCGAAATTTTCTGGGGCCTTACATTGATGCTCCAGCAGCCCCAGTTCAGGGCCAGAATGAGGATTTTGAAAATGAGTTGGTTTTGGAAGACATGATAAGATATTATCAGTGTGTTCCGGTTTGGCTCAGGTAGTTTCAGCTACCGCTACTGTAGCGACATCTCAGTCAGGGGGTGGTCAGCAGACCCTGCAGCTCGCACACCTGACCCGGTTGTTCAGGGACTTCAGACGCCAGATGCGGTCCCCGCTCAGGTGGTTGCACCGGTTATTCCTCCAGCTGCACTAGCTCCAGCTCCAGAGCATATGGTTCACGTTATGCCCGACGACGAGCAACATCGTCTTGAGAGATTTGGTAGACTTTAGCTACCCCATTTCAATGGCGTTGAGGGCGAGGATGCCCAGGGTTTCTTGGACAAGTGTCAGAGGATGTTGCGGACGACTGGTATTCTTGAGTCCAGCGGAGTTTCATTTACTACTTTTCAGTTCACTGGTCCCGCATTTTGATTGGTGGGAAGAGTTTGAAAGGCGTAGGCCTGCAGAAGCACACCTCTCACATGGCAGCAGTTCTCTACTCTCTTTCTAGAGAAATATGTACCTCAGTCTCGTCGCGAGGAGCTACGTCGCCGGTTCGAGTGGTTGATTCAGGGCGACATGTCTGTGACCCAGTATGAGCTCAGATTCACACAGTTGGCTAGGCATGCCACATGGATGATCCCTAATGATAGGGAGAGGATCAAGAGGTTCATTGATGGCCTCAACTACTCTATCCGCATTCTTATGACCGGAGAGAGAGTTTTGTCATCATCATTTGAGCAGGTTGTTGATATGGCACGCTCCATTGAGGCGGATCGTCGCCGAGAGAGAGAGGAGCGGGAGGCCAAGAGGCCTCGTGGTTCTGGCAGTTTCAGGTGGTGCTCCATCTAGAGAGCATTCCCAGCAGTGCAGAGGTCGCTCATCTAGACCTTCTCATTCAGGCCGCCCAGAGCAGAGCGGAGGTTCTTATGGTCGTGGTTAACAGGGGTTTCAGCAGGGTCAGTCATCGCTTAGTGCCCTTCCAGCCCAGGGTGCAGCACCTACTTCTTCAGCCCAGGGTTCTTCTGCGGCGAGGGGTTCCCTTCAGTCCCCTTCTCCAGCACCAGGTGCATGTTATGAGTGTGGCGAGTTTGGCCACATGAGGAGACAGTGCCCTCGACTCCGTAGGGATAGGACTCAGCAGAGGGATCAGCCCTCATCTTCAGCACCATCTCAGTCTAGTAGAGGTGGAGGTCAGTCTTCTCGTGGACGCCCCAGGGGCGAGGAGAGATCTGGTGGAGGCCAGGCACAGTTCTATGCACTTCCTGACAGGCGTGATGCAGTTGCCTCCGATGCAGTGATTACAGGTATCATTTCTGTCTATCAGTGAGATGCCTCTATTCTATTTGATCCAGGGTCCACATATTCTTACGTGTCCTCTTATTTTCCACATCACTTGGGTGCGACTCGTAGTAGTCTTGATTTACCTGTTCATGTATCCACCCCCGTGGGTGATACGATTGTTGTGGATCATGTCTATAGATCCTGTGTTATATCTATTGGGGGTCTAGAGACCCAGGCAGATTTGTTATTGTTGGGTATGGTGGACTTTGATGTTATATTGGGTATGGACTGGTTGTCTCCGTACCATGCTATATTGGACTGTCATGCTAAGACAGTTACGTTGGCCATTCCTATTATTTCTCAGATCGAGTGGTGGGGTTCGACCGATTTCGTCCCTAGCCGTGTTATTTCGTTCTTAAAAGCTCGGAAGATGGTTGAAAAAGGGTGTTTATCGTACTTGGCTTTTGTGAGAGATGTGGGAGCTGAGTCTCCTAGCATTGATTCTGTACCTGTTGTGAGGGATTTTCCAGATGTATTTCCCTCAGACCTGTCGGGCATGCCGCCGGACAGGGATATTGATTTTTGCATTGACTTGGTGCCGGGCACTCAGCCCATATCCATTCCCCCTTACCGGATGGCACCAGCTGAGTTGAAAGAACTGAAAGAGCAGCTTAAAGAGCTTCTGGATAAGGGTTTCATCCGCCCTAGTGTGTCCACGTGGGGTGCGCCGGTATTATTTGTTAAAAAGAAAGATGGTTCCATGCGAATGTGTATTGATTATAGGCAATTGAACAAAGTGACAGTGAAGAACAAGTACCCTCTACCGCGCATAGATGATTTGTTTGATCGGTTACAGGGTGCGAGGGTGTTTTCTAAGATCGATCTTCGTTCAGGCTATCATCAGCTGAAGATCAGGGACTCGGATATTATGAAGACTGCATTCGGGACCCGATATGGTCATTATGAGTTTCTTGTGATGTCGTTTGGGCTGACCAACGCCCCAGCAGCATTTATACATCTGATGAACAGTGTGTTCAGGCCTTATTTGGATTCATTTGTGATTGTGTTTATTGATGACATTCTAGTCTACTCCCGTAGTCAGGAGGAGCATGCTCAGCATTTGAGTATTGTGTTGCAGAGATTAAGGGAGGAGAAGCTATATGCTAAATTCTCCAAGTGCGAGTTTTGGCTCGAGTCCGTAGCATTTATGGGACATGTGGTGTCTCGTGATGGTATTCAGGTTGATCAGAAAAAGATAGAGGCGGTGCAGAGTTGGCCTAGACCGACCTCAGCTACAGAGATCAGGAGTTTTCTTGGTTTGGCGGGATATTATTGCCGGTTTGTTCAGGGATTTTCATCCATTGCTTCTTCATTGACTAAATTGACCCGGAAGGGTGCACCATTCGTGTGGTCGGATGAGTGCGAGGAGAGCTTTCAGAAGCTCAAGACAGCTTTGACCACAGCTCCAGTGTTAGTATTGCCATCAGCTTCAGGTTCATATACCATTTATTGTGATGCCTCGAGAGTGGGGATAGGCTGTGTGTTGATGCAGGAAGGTAAGGTAATTGCTTATGCTTCTCGGCAGGTTGAAGCCACATGAGAAGAACTATCCTGTTCATGATTTGGAGCTAGCCGCCATTGTTCATGCATTGAAGATTTGGAGACACTATTTGTACGGTGTGTCTTGTGTGGTGTATACCGACCACCGTAGTCTCCAGCACTTGTTCAAACAGAAAGACCCTAATTTGAGACAGCGGAGATGGCTGGAGTTGCTGAATGATTATGACATTACTATATTATATCATCCGGGGAAGGCCAATGTGGTGGCCGATGCTTTGAGCCGGAAGGCGGTCAGTATGGGGAGCTTGGCATATATTCCAGCTGAGGAGAGGCCATTTGCTTACGATGTTCAGGTGCTAGCCAATCGGCTAGTGAGGTTAGATATTTCGGAGCCCAGCAGGGTATTGGCTTGTGTTGTATCTCGGTCATCTCTATATGATCGTATTCGTGAGCGCCGGTATGATGATCCACATTTGGCTGTCCTGAGGGACAGAGTTCAGCATGATGATGCTAGAGATGTCACCATTGATAGTGACGGCGTATTGAGGATGCAGGGCCGGATATGTGTGCCCAATGTTGATGGCCTTCGTGAGTTGATTCTGGAAGAGGCCCATAGCTCGCGGTATTCTATCCATCCAGGAGCCGCTAAGATGTATCAAGATTTGAAACAGCACTATTGGTGGAGAAAGATGAAAATGGACATTGTCGGACATGTAGCACGGTGCCTCAACTGTCAGCAGGTTAAGTACGAGCATCAGAGGCCCGGTGGTGTATTTCAGCGCATTGTTATTCCTGAGTGGAAATGGGAGAGGATCACTATGGACTTTGTTACTGGACTCCCTTGGACGGCGAGGAAGTTTGATTTTGTATGGGTGATTGTGGATAGACTGACCAAGTCAGCTCACTTCATTCCAGTTAGTACTACCTACTCATCGGAGCGGTTGGATGCGATCTTTATTCGAGAGATTGTTCGGTTACATGGAGTTCCAGTGTCTATCATATCCGACAAGGGTACTCAGTTTACTTCTCAGTTTTGGAGAGCATTTCAGCGAGAGATGGGTACACGGGTTGAGTTGAGTACAGCATTTCACCCCCAGACAGACGGACAGTCTGAGCGCACTATTCAGATCTTGGAGGATATGTTGCGAGCTTGTGTGATTGATTTTGGTGGTTCGTGGGATGAGTTCCTACCACTTGTTGAGTTTGCCTACAACAACAGTTATCAGTCGAGTATTCAGATGGCCCCGTATGAGGCATTGTATGGCAGGCGGTGTAGATCCCCCGTGGGATGGTTTGAGCCTGGTGAGGTTAGATTGATAGGGACCGAGTTAGTCCAGGATGCTCTGGATAGAGCAAAGTTGATCCAGGAGAGGCTTCGTACAGCACAGTCTCGTCAGAAGAGTTATGCGGACCGTAGAGTTCGAGAGTTGTCTTTCATGGTTGGTGACAGAGTATTGTTGAAGGTTTCACCTATGAAGGGTGTTATGAGGTTTGGGAAGAAAGGAAAGTTGAGTCCCGGGTACATTGGTCCTTTTGAGATACTTAAGAGGGTTGGAGAGGTGGCATATGAGTTAGCTTTGCCGCCCAGATTATCCAGCGTCCATCCAGTATTCCATGTGTCTATGCTCCGGAAATACATTGGAGATCCGTCTCATATATTAGACTTCAGTACCATTCAGCTTGATGGTGATTTATCCTATGATGTGGAGCCTATTGCTATTTTGGGTCGTCGGGTGAGAAAATTGAGGTCTAAGGAGATTGCATCAGTTAAGGTTCAGTGGAGAGGTCGACCCGTGGAGGAGGCCACTTGGGAGATCGAGCGGGAGATGCGGAGCCGATATCCTCCCTTGTTTGAGACTTCAGTTATGATTCTTGACCCGCTCGAGGACGAGCGTTTGCTTAAGAGGGGGAGAATGTGACGACCCGACCCGTTGTCACTAGAATTACCACCTCGTTATGTTGTAAATACATGTTTTATGCTTTTATACCAGTGCTAGAGTCTATCGGGTGATTTAGGAGTGATTTGGATTGAAAATGAGGCATATAGCCTTTTTGAAGGAACTTGAATAAGGAAAGTCAACCTGGAGTTGACTATTTGGTTAGAGGGCTCAGAATCAGATTCTGATGATTCGGTTAGTTCCGGGAGGTGATTTGTGACTTAGGGAGCGATCGGAATTGAATTTAGAGGCCCGGTGTAGTTTTAGGCTTGAATTGGCGAAGGTTGAATTTTGGCGAAATCCAAACGGTAGGTGAGATTTTTATCCGGGGGTCGGAATGGAATTCTGATAATTCCTGTAGCTTCTTTATGTGATTTTGGATATGTCCGCAAAATTTTAGGTCATTCAGACGTCGTTTGGTCGGGTTTTTGATAGAATGTGTAATTCGGAAGTTTTGAAGAAATTTAGGCTTGAATCCGTGGGTAATTGGTGATTTTGATGTTTAAGATGGTGTTTTTATGATTGGAACAAGTTTGTATCGTGTTTTGGGGTATGTTGGTGGTTTTCGTTGGGGTCCCGGGGGCCTCGGGATGAATCTGGACCATCATCCGACATTTAGAAGAAAGAAAAGACCTGCTGTAATCTGCAAATCACTGGGCAGTGATTTGGCCTTCGCGTTCGCGAGGGCACGGCCCGCGTTCGCGTAGGCCAAGTTCAGCAGGCATCGCGTTCGCGAGGGGGTATTGCGTTCGCGTATTGGCAAGGACGTGAAGCATCGCGAATGCGTGGGAGAAGGACGCATTCGCGTAGAGGGAAGTCATTAGGCATCGCGTTCGCGTGGGTCGTGGCCGCGTTCGCGTAGAAGGATCTCCGGAAGGCTGGTAAAAATGTGCATCATGAACGCGTATGGCATGTCGCGTTCGCGAAGGGTATTTTGGGCAGAGCTTCGCGGACGCGTGAGAGGCGTCGCGAACGCGTAGAAGAAGGGTCTCTGGCAGTGAAGTTAAGTTCAGAACAGAACAGGTCGCGGGTTTAATACCCAAAACCCCCATTTTTGAGTTCCAAGAGAAGAAATTGACGGGAGATTGCTGGGAAATCATCGGGGTTTCGTTGGAGGTAAGTTTTGTGGCTTAATTACATCATTTTAACATGAAATCATTGGTTAAATTTCTTTAAATGGAAGATTAAAGGTGGGTTTGAGCCCTAGGCCTAAATTGAAGAAAAACACTGATTTGAGTGGGCAAATGGAGTCCGATTTTGGTAAATTTTAAATGCCTAGACTCGTATCGAGATGAGGGTTCCGAATATGTGACTTTTGTAATTTTTCAACAAGCGTACCGAAAGTCGGGTTTTGACAACTTTGGGAATTTTGATGTAAATTGAGTTGTTTTGATTGGGTGTCGTCCCATTGGCCTAATTTGTTGTATTTCTACTGTATTTGATCAGATTCTACGCGTGCGGAGCTTGATTCTCGTGGCAAGGGCATTGCGGAGTAGTCATCGCGCCGTATTGAGGTGAGTAATAGATGTGGGTGATGACCGGCGGGTTCGAAACCCCGGTATACCACTTTGTGACGCTGTATAGCGGTGAGACACGTACTCTCTTGTGAGTGCGGGGTCGATTGTGATTAGGAACTAGGACATAGTCCGACTTGTTGATACTGTATTATGATATTAGGCTATTCATGAGCCGTCGAACCTCCTTCTCGGATGGTTGCATATTATACTGTGATATTGGCTACTCTTGAGCCGAGGAACCCCCTTCTTGGGTGGTTGAGTGTACATGTGGGCCGTGAGCCAGTTATTGGATCCCGCGAGTATCGTTATCATTGTCTTATCATATTGACATGTTAGTTACTACCAGTCCGCAGCTATTTCTGTTATCATGCTATTTCCAATCTCTGGAACTTGATATTACTGTTTTCAACTGAAAAATGATAAAAGATGTTTTCAAAAACTACTTTTGAGCCTGCGAGGCTGTAATTGCATATTAGCTGACTGGTAGCGGATCGGGCTGCGCGCCGCGGCAGTATATATATCGGATCGGACTGCACGCCGCAGTGATATTGTGCTTGGGCTGTAGGAGCCCCTCCGGAGTCTGAACCCCCACAGTGAGCACGGGTACCCAAATTGGATCGGGCTACGCGCCGTAGCGGTCATATCATGCATTGCGTTGCATTTAGCTACATCTGCTAGCTGTTATACTGTTTTGCTGGTACTTGTTGGTACATGTACAGTGAATATTGATTCTTTGACAGGGTAGATGATTATAGTTTTACATAGTGCTTTATTGCGGATTTCTTATCTGCGCTGTCTTACCCTTGTTTATTACCACTAAGTCCGGCAGTACTCATTTTACTCCCTGCACCTTGTGTGCAGATCCAGGTACCTCTCAGCAGTGATCCAGTAGCTGTGCGAGGCGACATCTGTGGGATATATGAGGTAGCTGCAGAGTCCGCAGGACCCGATATTCCTTCCTACTGTCTTTTGATTTTGTATTGACATTTCTTTCCGCACTTGGTATTTTGTAAACCTTTATACACTCATGTTCAGTAGAGGCTCATGACTCTTGACCCTTGGTCTATGGGAGTTGATGTATTATGGGACTTGGTTCCCCGTTTTCGTTATATGTATCGTCGTTATTTCGTGAATTAATATGCTTAAATGGGCTACAGAGAGCTTCTAGCTCCGTTGTTGATCTTGATTGGTCAGGCTGGCTTAGCAATGTGCTTGGGCGCCATCACGACCGGATTTGGGGTCGTGACAGTACTTTTGTCTTACTAATTAACAATATCTAGCTAATAAATTTTCTGAAAT
Organism: Nicotiana noctiflora; assembly: GCA_032618575.1. Taxonomy (NCBI): domain Eukaryota; kingdom Viridiplantae; phylum Streptophyta; class Magnoliopsida; order Solanales; family Solanaceae; genus Nicotiana; species Nicotiana noctiflora. The sequence goes on along the minus strand of JASVEL010009310.1, from coordinate 77,757 downwards.
AAATTCCTTTTTGATAGCTCTTGTTTGGGGCATCTTCTCTGGATTTAACAGTGTTATGACCCACTGTCTAACTTCTTCCATGTCTAGTTGTTTTACTTCTCTGGAATGTGAATATATCATGACTTGATCTCTTGAGTAATAGCTCCATATCGGGTTTCCATTGGTATAGTTTGTAGTTAATTCTTATACAATAGTTGCTATTCCTATAGTTCTTTTATTAGCATAAAATTCCGGTATATCTAATTTTGGTATCTCGGGTTGCTGTTCAATAATTTCTGGGATGATCATTTCCCTGGTCAATCCTATCTTTACCACTTGAATTGGTAGTTTTATCTCATCAAATAATATCTCTGCTGGTGCCGCATAACACTTGATAAAAAATAATTTGCCTTTAGTAACTCTTTTATAGTTCATAAATGCTTTATATAGATCTGGTATAGCTGTCAATTCTGTTCCATCCATAGTATATACGGTGTTCAATAATCCATAATTGTAGCAGGTTGCTACTAGCTTGGGGTTAGTGTTGGGTAGTGCGATAAGTCTATTATAGCCTTGTAATTTTTGTGTTATATAATCGGTATTTGGTTCGGTTGTTGTAGCTCTTGGTTTGAGGTTTAAAAAGGTTTGTATTTTATAGATATTTTCTACGTATGTTCTGGTTATATGGTTGTAGGTTTTCTTGTCTTGGCTTAGGCTATCTACATATGAAATAGTTTGTGGGGGTATAAATAATGGATCTTTTTGGTATTTTGGAATAAATGGTTTTTCGAATATTTTATCTAGGTTTTGTGTGTATTTTGGTTTACTAACTTCTTTTCCCTTGCTTGTTCCTGCAGCTGTATTTAAACAAACATTATGGGTTTTTAGGAGTTTCCCAACGTCTCCTTCTAGCTCTGGAATTTTACCGTCTTCCGATCGACGTAGTTCCGTATTTTTATAGTCATGCTGCTGACTTGTAGCTTTGAGTTTCTCCTCATTAGATTTTATCTTGTTTAGTTTCATTTCCATACTTTCCATTTTTAAAGAAAGGGCAGTGATGATATTGTATAGCTTTTCGGTTGTTTCTTCGTCAGTCTGTGTAGCTTTGTCTTGATATGTAATCTGCAATTACATTTTTGTTAGTACTGATTACTTCAATTGTAAATGTAAAGTTCAGTATATTCAGCACTAGTCTCCGTATTTCCTTTGTTGTAACTGAATCTTGTATCTTCCTGGTTAGCCACCATTTTACTTGTGTATTACCTGTTCCTATAATAAACTTATTATATACAATATATGGTTCAAATGCCAATAAACATTTATATACTGCATATAATTCTTTTCTATTGATTTCCCATTTTATCTCCGGGTTTGTGAATGTTCTTGAATAATACCTACAATGATATTCTATTTTTTCTTTATCATACCTGTATTTTAATACTCCTCCATAGCTTTTTTCACTTGCGTCTGATTCTACTATATATGTAAATTTTTTATCTTCATCTGGGAAGTATAGTTTTGGTAGATTTTTACATATTTGTTTAACTTTTCTTACTTGTTTTTTATCTTCTTCACTAAAATGGTACTCTATATCCCTTTTTAGATTTTTCTGCAATGGTTTTAGAGTCTCTGCTAATTTTGGTATATATTCTCTTACTTGGTTTACTAATCCTAAAAATGATTGTAGTTTCTTTTTTGTATCTAATTGTTCATTTGAATTTATTATTTTTTGTACTATATGAGTTTGCATTTTAATTCCACTTTTATCTATTTCTATTCCTAGAAATTCTATTTGATTTTTCATTATTTCTGCCTTTTTTCTACTTAGGCTTATTCCTAATATTTCTATAATATGTAAAAAATTTTCGGGGGTTGGAGTCGGGTATAGCTCCGATTAGCTCTGTTATAGGTCTCTTGGATTGGTTAGTTACTAACTGTGTTGATAATTGATTAGGTTTTTTATTCATTGCTGGTTAAAAGTTAAATTATAATTTTCTTTAGCTAACTTTTTTAGTAACAGTAATTTTTCTATATTTTTATTAGCTCTGTTATAGGTCTCTTGGATTGGTTAGTTACTAACTGTGTTGATAATTGATTAGATTTTTGATTCATTGCTGGTTAAAAGCTAAATTATAATTTTCTTTAGCTAACTTTTTTAGTAACAGTAATTTTTCTATATTTTTATTTAATGACTTTAGATGTGTGATTTTTTTTAGTTTGCATATAATTATCTAAATCATTTTTCATATTTTGTTCGGTTTTACCTATTTCAAGCATAGTTTATGTCCAATAATTTAAATATTTGTAATTTATCATATTTTAGTCTGTTTCGGGTCCTGAGTCCCATGTATTTGTATAGTCATAATTATATATTCTTTCTAGTTCGTCATTATTATATGCTTCTTCTAGTTCTTCTAGTTCTTCACTCCATTCCTGGTTAATTATTTCTGTTAAAACTAGATTTTCATATTCTTGAATTTGATTCCATATATTTTTTCTTATTTCAGGTTCGGTTATCTTTCTAAGTACATAAATGTCACGACCCTAGTTCACCAATTGTGAACATGTCGTGATGGCACCCAGTCCCCACGACTAGGTAAGCCTAACACGTTGCGGAATCTATAAGTTATAAATACTTAAATAAGAAACAGCGGAAAATAATATAAAAGGTATGTAATCCGTGCCGCTTGGCACATACATCCGTCACACAACAAATAAAACACTACCAAGATCCGGAACCCCACGGTAACACAGACTAAAAGAGAAATACAACTGTGGCTCTATATGTAAAGAGTATCTAACAACGAAATGAAGAAAATGTCAACTAGTAATACTAGAATAGAAGGGAAGCCTCCGGATCCGCGGACGTAGCAGATCATACCTCGAAGTCTCCCAGAAAGCTGCGGAATCACCTAGTACGAGCCTGCTCTGATGTACCTAGATCTGCACAACAAAAGTGTGCAGAAGAGTAGCATGAGTACACCACGGCGGTACTCAGTAAGTGCCAAGCCTAACCTCGATGGAGTAGTGACGAGGAAGGTCAGGGCCCTACTGAGAAACAATAATAATATGATGATAACAAAATAAACAGTTTAACAGATAATAACAAAAATTTCCGAAATAACAACATTACGATGTTTACTGAAACTGTCTACAATCAAGCTAATAACAAATAACCAACTCAATTAAACAAATCCAGGATCTGTGGGAATTGAACCCACAGTCCCATTCTCAGTACCCCTGGGTCTCCGGGAATCGAACCCGCAGCCCATGTCTCAATAATATCTCAATAACTCGGGATCTCCGGGAATCGAACCCGCAGTCCCTACCAATAACTCAGGATCTCGGGAATCGAACCCGTAGTCCACATTTCAATAATCTCAGGATCTCGGGAATTGAACCCGTAGTCCACATTTCAATAATCTCAGGATCTCGGGAATCGAACCCGTAGTCCACATTTCAATAATATCAGGATCTCGGGAATCGAACCCGTAGTCCACATTTCAATAATATCAGGATCTCGGGAATCGAACCCGTAGTCCACATTTCAATAATATCAGGATCTCGGGAATCGAACCCGTAGTCCATAACCACAGCAAGTAAAGGAATTACACAGAGAGAAGTATAATATGCCTAATGATCACTTTGCTGATGAACAGCGCCAGCGATTACCAAGAAAACTCAAGTAAGTCAATTAAGCAACTAGACAGTTAGATTCTATCTAATCATGCTTTTCTAACTACTACCGGGTAGGAATATCGATTTAACAACTAAAAACAATAATATCACTCATTGAACATTTTGAGTAAAGTGTGTGTTCAACAACCAGCGCATGTACACGCCTGTCACCTCGCGTACAAGGCATTTAAAGTATCACAATAATATCCTAGGGGTGAAAGTCCCCCACACGAAGTTAGACAAGCCACTTACCTCGATTCCGGTACGAAACCGCTAAGAAATAACCCTCTTGCCGCGAATGTCGGCCTCCACAAGTGTAGTATCTGATAAAAATCAATAGAATCACATCAAAATAGGCCAATTGGGCATTACCCAATCAAAATAACTCAAAATTCACCAAAACCCACAAGTTGCCAAAATCCGACTTTCGGTACGCTTATCGTAAAATCACGAAAGTTATATATTCGGAATCCTTGTTTCAATACGAGTCTAAGCATATAAAGTTTATCAAATTCGGACTCCATTTGGCCACTCAAAACCTTGATTTTCTAAAGGTTTTGGTCTAGGGTGAAAACCCCCATTAATTACCCAATTTCCTCCATTTTCATGAAAAACTTGCATAATAATATCAACAACAATCATAATTGGGGTCCATAATTGATTACCTGAAGAAACCCCTTGAATCTCCCTTCAAAATCGCCCAAATCGCCCCTTAAGCCGAGCCCTCAAAGTTTGGAAATGTTTCTGAAATTTCTAACTTCTGATATAATTAACTCTCTGCGATTTCCGCTTCTGCGGACGAAATTCCGCTTCTGCGGATCCGCTTCCGCGACATTTTGTCTCTTCTGCGAAGCCCAGGCTTGGCTGGACCATTCCGCTTCTGCGGTCTCTAGGTCGCTTCAGCGATTCTGCTTCTGCGGAAGCACAGCCGCTTCTGCGACTTCGCTCATGCGGACAAACGTCCGCTCCTGCGGAGGGCCACCAAACAGTTCACTTCCGCTCCTGCGGAAGACTTTCCGCTCCTGCGTGACCGCCTCCACGATCCAAAATCCGCTCCTGCGACCCTCGCTCCTGCGGATCAAATGTCGCTTCTACGGACTCGCCTCTGCGGTCCAAGCTCCGCAGAAGCGAATACCACAGAAGGCAGGCACCAGCCTGCTGCAAGTTTTTAAGATTCTTGCCGTTTAATCACCCGAATTCATCCCGAGTCCCCGGGACCTCATCCAAACACACCAACACATCCTAATACCTTATTCGAACTTGTTCCAATCCTTAAAACGCGTCTAACAACATCAAAACCCATAATTCACATCGAATTCAAGCCTAAATTTCTTAAAACTTTCCGAATTGCACATTCGATCTAAAACCCGACCAAACGACGTCCGAATGACTTGAAAATTTGCGGACATATCCAAAATCACATAACGAAGCTACAGAAATTGTCGAAATTCCATTGCGACCCTCGGATCAAAATCTCACCTATCGTTCGGATTCGCCAAAATTTCAACCTTCGGCATTTCAAGCCTAATTGAGCTACGGACCTCCAAAATACATTCCGAACGCGCTTCCAACCCCGAAATCACCTAACGGAGCTAATGGAACCATCGGATTTCCGTTCCGAGATCGTCTTAACACTGTTCCGGCTACGGACCGTTTTCTAGCTTCAAAGCTCTTATTTAGGGACTAAGTGTCCCAAAATGCTCAAATTTTTGGAACCGACTCTCCCGACAACCCACAATAGCAGAAATGAACTTAGGGGAACAGTTAAATTAGCGATTGGGGTGTAATTTTCTAAAACGACCGGTCGGGTCGTTACATCTTCCCACACTTAAAGATTCGTTCGTCCTCGAACGAGCATAGAAAACATACCCGGAGTAGTGAAAAGATGAGGGTACTGGCTGCGCATATCCTGCTCGGTCTCCCAAGTCGCCTCCTCGACCGGCTGGCCCCGCCACTGAACCTTTACCGAAGCGATGTTCTTTGACCTTAGCTTTCTGACTTGCCTATCTAGAATGGCTACTGGCTCCTCAACATAAGACAGATCTTTGTCTAGCTGAACAGATGTGAAATCCAACACGTGCGACGGGTCACCATGGTATCTCCGGAACATGGAGACATAAAATACGGGGTGAACTCCGGCTAGGCTGGGAGGTAAGGCCAACTCATAAGCAACCTCCCCAACACGCCTCAAAATCTCAAAAGGGCCAATAAATCTAGGACTCGGCTTCCCTTTCTTTCCAAACCTCATAACGCCCTTCATGGGCGAGACTCGAAGCAGAACCCGCTCACCAACCATAAAAGCCACATCGCGAACCTTCTTGTCCGCATAACTCTTCTGTCTAGACTGGGCCGCACGAAGTCTGTCCTGAATCACCTTGACCTTGTCCATATCCTCTTGAACCATATCAGTACCTAGCAACCTGGCCTCGCCCGGCTCAAACCAACCCACGGGAGACCTGCACCTCCTACCATATAGGGCCTCGTACGGTGCCATCTGAATACTAGACTGGTAGCTATTGTTATAAGCAAACTCCGCCAGTGGCAAGAAGTGATCCCATGAACCTCCAAACTCAATCACGCACGCACGGAGCATATCCTCCAAAATCCGAATAGTGCGCTCGGACTGCCCATCAGTCTGGGGGTGAAATGCTGTGCTCAGCTCCACCCGAGTACCTAACTCCTGCTGTACAGCTCTCCAGAACCGTGAAGTGAACTGAGTGCCTCTATCTGAAATGATGGAAACTGGAATACCATGCAGCCGAACTATCTCCTTGATATAGATCTCCGCCATTCGCTCCGATGAATAAGTAGTGCTCACCGGTATAAAATGGGCGGACTTGGTCAGCCGATCCACAATAACCCAAATGGAATCAAACTTCCTAACAGTCCGTGAAAGCCCAGATACAAAGTCCATGGTGATGCGTTCCCATTTCCACTCTGGAATCTCAATCCGCTGCATCAATCCACCCGGGCGCTGATGCTCATACTTCACCTGCTGGCAGTTGAGGCATCAAGAAACATAATCAACTATATCCCTCTTCATCCGCCTCCACCAGTAATGCTGTTTCAAGTCCTGATACATCTTCGCGGCACCCGGATGGATGGAATACCGCGAACTATGGGCCTCTGCTAGAATCGGCTCTCGAAGATCATCTACATTGGGCACACAGATACGCCCCTGCATCCTCATGAGTCCATCATCCCCGATGGTAACATCTCGAGCATCACCACGCCGAACTCTATTCTGAAGGACAAGCAAATGAGGGTCGTCGAACTGACGCTCCCTGATGCGATCAAATAGAGAAGACCGAGAAACCACACAAGCTAGAACCCGGCTGGGCTCCGAAAGATCCGGTCTAACAAACTGTCTGGCCAAAGCCTGAACATCCATCGCCATAGGCCTCTCCGAGACTGGTAGATGTGCTAAACTCCCCAAACTCTCTGCCCGACGACTCAAGGCATCGGCAACCACATTAGCCTTGCCCGGATGATAGAGAATAGTAATATCATAGTCCTTCAGGTAGTTCCAACCATCTCCTCTGACGCATATTCAGGTCCTTCTGCTTAAGCAAGTGCTGCAAGCTCCGGTGATCAGTGTAGATCTCAGAAGGAACCCCATATAAATAATGACGCCAAATTTTCAAGGCGTGAACAATGGCAGCTAGCTCCAAATCATGAACAGGGTAATTCTTCTCATGTACCTTCAGTTGCCTCGATGTGTAGGCAATCACCCTACCGTCCTGCATCAATACCGCACCGAGTCCAACTCGTGAGGCATCACAACATACAGTATAGGACCCCGAACCTGTAGGCAACATCAATATAGGGGCCGAAGTCAAAGCTGTCTTGAGCTTCTGAAAGCTCGCCTCACACTCGTCTGTCCACTGGAAAGGGGCACCCTTTTGGGTCAATCTAGTCATAGGTGCTGCAATCGAAGAGAACCCCTCTACGAAACGACGGTAATAGCCCGCCAAACCAAGGAAACCGCGAATCTCAGTAGCGGAGGAGGGTCTGGGCCAACTCTGCACGACCTCCACCTTCCTCGGATCTACTCGAATACCATCACTCGATACCACGTGGCCCAAAAATGCCACTGAACTCAACCAGAATTCACATTTAGAGAACTTGGCATAAAGCTGCTTCTCCCTCAGGGATCTGAAGCACTATTCTCAAATGCTGCTCGTGCTCTTCCCGACTCCGAGAATATACTAGAATATCATCAATGAAGACAATCACGAACGAGTCCAGATAAGGCCTGAACACACTGTGCATCAAATGCATAAAGGCTGCTGGGGCATTAGTCGGCCCAAAAGACATCACGAGGAACTCATAGTGACCATACCGGGTCCTGAAGGCAGTCTTCGGGATATCTGGCTCCCGAATCTTCAGCTGGTGATACCCAGAGCGCAAATCAATCTTAGAAAACACATGTGCGCCCTGTAGTTGGTCAAATAAATCATCAATACGGGGCAAAGGATACCGGTTCTTCACTGTAACCTTGTTCGGCTGACGATAGTCAATACACATACGCATAGAACCGTCCTTTTTCTTCACAAACAATACAGGAGCACCCCAAGGCGAAACACTGGGTCGAATAAAACCCTTGCCCAATAACTCCTGTAACTGATCCTTCAACTCCTTTAACTCAGGAGGAGCCATACGGTACAGTGGAATAGAAATGGGCTGAGTGCCCGGCAACAAGTTAATAGCAAAGTCAATATCTCTATCGGGCGGCATGCCCGGAAGATCAGCTGGAAATACATCAGCAAAGCCACGTACCACATGAACAGAATCAATAGTGGGAGTGTCAATACTGACGTCCCGCACATAGGCTAGATAAGCAGCACACCCCTTCTCAACCATACGCTAAGCTCCGAGAAAAGAAATAACACGGCTAGGGGTGTGATCTAGAGTACCACTCCACTCAATACGTGGAATGCCTGGCATAGCCGGCGTCACGGTCTTGGCGTGACAATCAAGAATAGCATAATGGGGCGACAACCGGTCCATGCCCAGAATAATATCAAAATCGACCATCCCAAGCAGCAATAGATCCGCTCCGGTCTCAAAATCACAAATGGTAATCAAACACGACCGATATACGCGGTCCACGACCAAAGAATCACCCACCGGAGTGGAAACATAAATGGGGGCACTCAAAGAATCCCGAGGCACACCCGGATTAGAAGCAAAGTAAGAAGACACATATGAAAAAGTGGAACCGGGGTCGAATAGAACCGATGCCTCCCCGTGACTAACCATAATAATACCTGTGATAACAGAGGCGGATGTAACAGCCGCGGCGCGATCGGGAATATCATAGAATCCTGGCATGTCCCCCTCTCGAGGGCGGCCTCCGGAACCCTGACCCCCGCCCCTAGATGACCGGGCGAGGTGGAGTGGCGGCTGGGGCTGGAATGATAGCTTGTTGGCCCCGAGAACCACGCGAATGCTGTGATGACCGATGAGGGGCTCCTCTCCTGCGCCCTGGGGCACTCCCTAACCATGTGGCGAGTATCCCCGCACTCAAAACAAGCTGCGGGAGGACGCGGTGGCCGTGACTAACCGGCCTCACCCCCACTAGTCCGACCCTAGGACGGACCCCGCGCAGGAGGTGCAGCGGAAGCCGGGGAGCATAATAAGGCTCTCGAGGTGCTGGGAAGGCCCGGAGTACTACCGGCTGCGGGCAATGCCGAGTGAGCTGGTCGACCGGAATAACCTCTGCCAAAATGACCGGCTGATGAAGTGCGGGCACCAGAGAAATGACCCGACTCACGAGACCTCTTGGCCTCTCTCTCCCTCCGCTCTCTAGGGAGCATACTCTCGATCCTCTTGGCAATGCTAGCTGCCTGCTGATAAGATATATCTGTCTCAAGCTCTCTGGCCATGCTGGATCGGATAGGCGGAACAAGGCCCTCAATAAATCTCCGCACTCGCTCCCGAACCGTGGCTACCAAAGCCGGTGCATGCATGGCTAGGCGGGTGAAACTGATAGCATACTCCGATACTGACATGGAGCCCTGTCGCAACCGCTCAAACTCCGAGCGCCAAGAATCCCTAAGGCTCTGTGGAACAAACTCCCTCAAAAACAGATCTGAAAACTGCGTCCAAGTCAATGAAGCAGACTCCTCTGGACTATCCAACTCATACGTGCGCCACCAATCATAAGCGGCCTCCACAATCCCCATAGTACGAAGAATACGATGACACTCCTCTAGAAAACCCAATGCATCATCTGAAGCCAAACCACTAAACACTGGAGGGTCATATTTCTTGAACCTCTCCAATCTACGCTGCTCGTCCTCAGAGGCAGCTGGTCCACCTCCGGGCTGTGCTGGAGCAGCAGGAGGCATAACCAAAATATCTGGAACCTGTCCCACTGGCACATGCTGCTACGGTGTAACGGCTGCGGGAGTCTGGGCCCCTCCCCCGGCCTGAGATGTAGCTGCAACAAGAGGAAGCAATCCTGCATGGGCTAAAGTGGTATACATACTCATGAACTGAGCCAGGGTCTCCTGTAGTGCTGGAGTAGTAGCAGCTGTAGTCGGTGTACCAGGTGCCTGCGCTTCAACCTGGTCTACCTGTGGCACCTCAGCGGCAGCGCGTGCGGGTGCTGTGGCTGCACCTCGGGTGCGTCCTCGTCCTCTACCTCGGCCCCGGCCTCTGACGGCAGCAACAGGGGGCGCGGGTACCTGATCATCGCGGTTAGCTCGTGTCCTCACCATCTGTGAGAGAATAGAAAGCAGTAGCTTAGATTTTTGATGCCAAAAATGTCGCACGACAAGGAATCCAAAAGAAATGAAGAGTTTCCTAAACAGTTACTTAGCCCCTCGTAGATAAATACAGACGTCTCCGTATCGATCAGCGAGACTCTAAGTAACCGGTCTGTGTCCCGTGACTCCTATGAACCTAGAGCTTTAATACCTACTTGTCATGACCCTGGTTCACCAATTGTGAACATGTCGTGATGGCACCCAGTCCCCACGACTAGGTAAGCCTAACATGTTGCGGAATCTATAAGTTATAAATACTTAAATAAGAAATAGCGGAAAATAATATAAAAGGTATGTAATCCGTGCCGCTTGGCACATACATCCGTCACACAACAAATAAAACACTACCAAGATCCGGAACCCCACGGTAACACAGACTAAAAGAGAAATACAACTGTGGCTCTATATGTAAAGAGTATCTAACAACGAAATGAAGAAAATGTCAACTAGTAATACTAGAATAGAAGGGAAGCCTCCGGATTCGCGGACGTAGCAGATCATACCTCGAAGTCTCCCAGAAAGCTGCAGAATCACCTAGCACGAGCCTGCTCTGATGTACCTGGATCTGCACAACAAAAGTGTGCAGAAGAGTAGCATGAGTACACCACGGCGGTACTCGGTAAGTGCCAAGCCTAACCTCGATGGAGTAGTGACGAGGAAGGTCAGGGCCCTACTGAGAAACAATAATAATATGAAAATAAACAGTTTAACAGATAATAACAAAAATTTCCGAAATAACAACATTACGATGTTTACTGAAACTGTCTACAATCAAGCTAATAACAAATAACCAACTCAATTAAACAAATCCAGGATCTGTGGGAATTGAACCCACAGTCCCATTCTCAGTACCCCTGGGTCTCCGGGAATCGAACCCGCAGCCCATGTCTCAATAATATCTCAATAACTCAGGATCTCCGGGAATCGAACCCGCAGTCCCTACCAATAAGTCAGGATCTCGGGAATCGAACCCGTAGTCCACATTTCAATAATCTCAGGATCTCGGGAATCGAACCCGTAGTCCACATTTCAATAATCTCAGGATCTCGGGAATCGAACCCGTAGTCCACATTTCAATAATATCAGGATCTCGGGAATCGAACCCGTAGTCCACATTTCAATAATATCAGGATCTCGGGAATCGAACCCGTAGTCCACATTTCAATAATATCAGGGATCTCGGGAATCGAACCCGTAGTCCATAACCACAACAAGTAAAGGAATTACACAGAGAGAAGTATAATATGCCTAATGATCACTTTGCCGATGAACAGCGCCAGCGATTACCAAGAAAACTCAAGTAAGTCAATTAAGCAACTAGACAGTTAGATTCTATCTAATCATGCTTTTCTAACTACTACCGGGTAGGAATATCGATTTAACAACTAAAAACAGTAATATCACTCATTGAACATTTTGAGTAAAGTGTGTGTTCAACAACCAGCGCATGTACACGCCTGTCACCTCGCGTACAAGGCATTTAAAGTATCACAATAATATCCTAGGGGTGAAAGTCCCCCACACGAAGTTAGACAAGCCACTTACCTCAATTCCGGTACGAAACCACTTAGAAATAACCCTCTTGCCGCGAATGTCGGCCTCCACAAGTGTAGTATCTGATAAAAATCAATAGAATCACATCAAAATAGGCCAATTGGGCATTACCCAATCAAAATAACTCAAAATTCACCAAAACCCACAAGTTGCCAAAACCCGACTTTCGGTACGCTTATCGAAAAATCATGAAAGTTATATATTCGGAATCCTTGTTTCAATACGAGTCTAAGCATATAAAGTTTATCAAATTCGGACTCCATTTGCCCACTCAAAACCTTGATTTTCTAAAGGGTTTGGTCTAGGGTGAAAACCCCCATTAATTACCCAATTTCCTCCATTTTCATGAAAAACTTGCATAATATTATCAACAACAATCATAATTGGGGTCCATAATTGATTACCTGAAGAAACCCCTTGAATCTCCCTTCAAAATCGCCCAAATCGCCCCTTAAGCCGAGCCCTCAAAGTTTGGAAATGTTTCTGAAATTTCTAACTTCGAATATAATTAACTCTCTGCGATTTCCGCTTCTGCGGACAAAATTCCGCTTCTGCGGATCCGCTTCCGCGACATTTTGTCGCTTCTGCGAAGCCCAGGCTTGGCTGGACGATTCCGCTTCTGCGGTCTCTAGGTCGCTCCAGCGATTCCGCTTCTGCGGAAGCACAGTCGCTTCTGCGACTTCGCTTATGCGGACAAACATCCGCTCCTGCGGAGGGCCACCAAACAGTTCACTTCCGCTCCTGCGGAAGACTTTCCGCTCCTGCGTGACCGCCTCCACGATCCAAAATCCGCTCCTGCGACCCTTGCTCCTGCGGATCAAATGTCGCTTCTGCGGACTCGCCTCTGCGGTCCAAGCTCCGCAGAAGCGAATACTATAGAAGGCAGGCACCAGCCTGCTACAAGTTTTTAAGATTCTTGCCGTTTAATCACCCGAATTCATCCCAAGTCCCCCGGGACCTCATCCAAACACACCAACACATACTAATACCTTATTCGAACTTGTTCCAATCCTTAAAACGCGTCTAACAACATCAAAACACATAATTCACATTGAATTCAAGCCTAAATTTCTTAAAACTTTCCGAATTGCACATTCGATCTAAAACCCGACCAAACGACGTCCGAATGACTTGAAAATTTGCGGACATATCCAAAATCACATAACAAAGCTACAGAAATTGTTGGAATTCCATTCCGACCCTCGGATCAAAATCTCACCTATCATTCGGATTCGCCAAAATTTCAACCTTTGGCATTTCAAGCCTAATTGAGCTACGGACCTCCAAAATACATTCCGAACGCGCTTCCAACCCCGAAATCACCTAACGGAGCTAATGGAACCATCGGATTTCCATTCCGAGATCGTCTTAATACTGTTCCAGCTACGGACCGTTTTCTAGCTTCAAAGCTCTTATTTAGGGACTAAGTGTCCCAAAATGCTCAAATTTTCGGAACCGACTCTCCCGACAACCCACAATAGCAGAAATGAACTTAGGGGAACAGTTAAATTAGGGATTGGGGTGTAATTTTCTAAAACGACCGGTCGGGTCGTTACAATAAAAGATTAATATCTTATAATTATCTGCCATTTTGTCTAGTAGGTATGTTATCATTATTTCATGTATTGCTATTCTTCTTATGATATTCCTTCTAATCTTCTTATTTTACTATCATATTCATCATATAATAATAAGATATAAAAAATAATTTTTCTGGTCACTACCATGGCCCTTTGCTCTAATCATTTACCCTAGCAATGTCCTCAACTGCGGTACTCCCCTAAACGGCATCTCCTCGCCTCACCGGTTTCCCATTAGGAGTGACTTCTGGTCGTGATGGCGCCCAACACGATGCTAGGCAAGCCCGACCATATTATCCCTTAACCCAGCCAGTTATTAATCAAATTAAACTTAAACAGTAAATGATCATATCAGGTGATAACAGAAACGTAAAACATACAAAATACGGTCCCAAACATATCGTGGTGTCACGAGACTGAGCCTCTACAGAATAGCATCCTAATACAATCAAGTCTAGGCAAATAGGAAATCAACAAGATGATAAAGAAGGAGAAACAAGCTCTGCGGACGCTGGTAGCTACCTCGTAATCTCTGCAAGAGTAGACAAGGATCAGCAGCTACAATGTCTCAACTGCTTCCGGGCACCTGTGGATCTGCACAGAAAGTGCAGGGGAGTGGGGTGAGTATATTTCAACTCAGTGAGTAACAATAATAAATAATAACTGAAAGTAAGAACTCCTGTGCTATCACTTAGCAGTTCTAAGGCAACCTTCACGAGTACGTCATCACTATAGTAGTACTCTAACCTCCAATCTACGTTTATCTCTACAAGATTCCACACTGAACTAGCCCTCACTCGTACCCCTACGGTGTACGGCCATCTCAACATATAAAGACACATACCTATGTCTATAATGTATAAGTATTTAAGTAGATAATAGGATATGATTAAGTATAATGTTGCGGCGTGCAGCCCGCTCCAATACATATACTGCTGCGGCGCGCAGCCCACTCCATTTAACGTCGACGGCGCTCACTGGGGGTGTATACAGACTTCGGAGGGGCTCCCTAGGCCCAAGCACTATTACACTGCGGCGTGCAGCCCGATCCACACATGTATTACTGCGGCGTGCAGTCCGATCCAATATTTATATGTATATATATTTATACTGCTGCGGCGCGCAGCCCGATCCCATAATATACACCAGTGCTCACTAAGAATGTGTGCAGACTCGGACTCCGAAGGGCTCCTACAGCCCAAGCGCAATAATACTGCGGCGTGCAGTCCGTCCCACATGTATATTACAAATATTACATGCATATTACTGCGGCGTGCAGTCCGATCCAATATATATATACTGCTGCGGCGTGCAGCCCGATCCAATGTAGGTATATATATAATACCTCATAATGGGTCCTCGACCCTATCCCAGTCAATATGTGCTTGGCCTCTTAGGCCCAATATAATATATCACAGTGGGTCCTGGACCCTGTCTTAGTCAATATAGACTTGGCCTTTCAGGCCCACTCGGCTAGAACAGGGAATTCCACCCTAGATAATCTCTCTCAATGTACACATCTAGTACGGGCTCATATTATGCTATACAGCTAGAGCTACGGCTGAGTGTATGTTTCCAACATGATATAAGGGTCACCTAGCTCTATAGGTTCCCTAATGCTCTGCAGATCGGCACAAGGCCCCAAACATGGTTATTAACCCAATTGTACAGTTATAGTCTCAGTATCAGTCATAACACACAGTATACTATTAGTCGGGAAGGACTAAGTCCGAACCCCCAATCACGATGTCACCACGCCCGTCATAGAACGCGTGTCTCATCTCAATATAGCACTGTGAAGTGCTAGTACGGGGTTTCAAACCCTCGGTACATTATTTACTACTACCACTCACCTCGAACCGGTAGAAGCTTCAATCCGCCTTGCGCTTGCCTCGCAAATCAATCTCCTCGGTTGCCAAATCTGCTCAAAATCATAGAGAATGCATCAATATACGCTAATTTCACGAAATTCATTCGAAATAACCCAATTTATATCAAAACCCACAAGTTGTCAAAACCCGACTTTTGGTACACTTGTCGAAAATTTACAAAAATCACATATTCGGAATCCTCATCTCGATACGAGTCTAGGCATATAAAATTTACCAAAATCGGACTCCATTTGCCCACTCAATTCAGTGTTTTTCTTTAATTTAGGCCTAGGGCTCAAACCCACCTTTAATCTTCCATTTACAGAAATTTAATCAAGGATTTCATGCTAAAATGATGCAATTAAGCCACAAAACTTACCTCCGACGAATCCCCGATGAATTACCAGCAATTCCTGTGAGTTTCTCTCTCTAGAACTCAAAAATGGGCGTTTTGGGTTAATGAACCCGTAGCCCCTCTGTTCTGTGATAAAATTCTCTGCCAGACCCATTTGCTCTACGCGATCGCGACTCTACTCACGCGATCGCGATGTTCAAACATTTCGCCCTCACGCGATCGCGATTCTCCTCACGCGATCGCGATGTACAACCATCCGGCCTCACGCGATCGCGTCCCTCTTCCTGCGATCGCGTAGCACATTTTTCCCTGGACCCCATTTCTCTTCTACGCGATCGCGTAGATGCTCATGCGATCGCGATGACCACCCGGTTAACTTTACGCGATCGCGTCCGTGCTCCTGCGACCGTGTTGCTTCTGTTCTTGACCTTACGCGATCGCGTCCCTATCTTTGCGATCGCGAAGGGTAAAATTCTGCTGCACTTATGACAACAAACCAGCTCTCTTCTTTGGCCAAGAATGGTCCGTTTGGACCCCCGGATTCATCCCGAGACCCCCGGGACCCCAACGAAAACCACCAACATACTCCAAAACATGATACGAACTTGTTCCAATCATAAAAACACCACACTAAACATCAAAATCACCATTTCTACACGAATTCAAGCCTAAGTTTCTTCAAAACTTTCAAAACTAACATTCAATCCAAAACCCGATCAAACGATGTCCGAATGACCTGAAAATTTGCAGACACATCCAAAATCACATAACGAAGCTATAGAAATTGTCGGAATTCCATTCCGACCCCCGGATCAAAATATCACCTACCATCCGGATTTCGCTAAAATTCAACCTTCGCCAATTCAAGCCTAAAACTACACCGGGCCTCCAAATTCAATTCCGATCGCTCCCCTAAGTCACAATCCACCTCCCGGAATTAACCGAATCATCAGAATTCGATTCGGAGCTCTCTAACTAAATAGTCAACTCCGGGTTGACTTTCCTTATTCAAGTTTCCTTCAAAAAGGCTATATGCCTCTTTTTCATTTCAATTCACTCCTAACTTCCCCAATAGACTCTAACACTGATATAAAAGCATGAATTATGTAATTACAACATAACGGGGTGGTAATTCCCGTGATGACGGGCCGGGTCATCACATTCTCCCCAACTTAAACAAACGCTCGTCCTCGAGCGGGTCAAGAAACATACCTGAAGTCTCAAATAGCTGAGGGTATCTGCTCCGCATCTCCCGCTCAACCTCCCAAGTAGCCTCCTCTACGGGTCGACCTCTCCACTGAACCTTAACTGATGCAATCTCCTTCGACCACAACTTTCTTACTTGGCGACCCAAAATAGCAATAGGCTCCACGTCATAGGATAGATCACCATCAAGCTGAATGGTGCTGAAGTCTAATACATGAGACGGATCTCCAATGTACTTCCGGAGCATAGACACATGGAATACTGGATGAACGCTGGATAAGCTGGGTGGCAAGGCTAACTCATATGCCACCTCTCCAACTCTCGTGAGTATCTCAAAAGGACCAATGTACCCGGGACTCAACTTCCCTTTCCTCCCGAACCTCATGACACCCTTCATGGGTGAAACCTTCGACAATACTCTATCCCAAACCATGAAAGACAACTCTCGAACCCTACGGTCCGCATAACTCTTACAGTGAGACTGTGCTGTGCGAAGCCTCTCTGGATCAACTTTGCTCTATCCGGAGCATCTCGAACTAACTCAATCCCTATCAATCGATCCTCACTAGGCTCAAACCATCCGACGGGAGATCTACACCGTCTGCCATACAATGCCTCGTACGGGGCCATCTGAATACTCGACTGGTAGCTGTTGTTGTAGGCAAACTCAGCAAGTGGTAAGAATTCATCCCACGAACCACCAAAGTCAATCACACATGCTCGCAACATATCCTCCAGGATCTGAATAGTACGCTCAGACTGCCCGTCTGTCTGGGGGTGAAATGCTGTACTCAACTCAACTCTCGTACCCATCTCTCGCTGAAATGCTCTCCAAAACTGAGAAGTGAACTGAGTGCCTCTGTCAGATATAATAGACACTGGGACCCCATGCAACCTGACAATCTCCCGAATAAAGATCCATGCCAACCGCTCCGATGAGTAAGTAGTACTAACTGGGATGAAATGTGCGGACTTAGTCGGCCGATCAACAATCACCCATACAGAATCAAACTTCCTCGCTGTCCGAGGTAGCCCAGTAACAAAATCCATGGTGATCCTCTCCCATTTCCACTCGGGAATAACCATACGCTGAAGAACACCGCCCGGTCTTTGATGCTCATATTTGACCTGCTGGCAATTGAGGCACTTAGCTACATGCCTAACAATATCCATCTTCATTCTCCTCCACCAGTAGTGCTGTCTCAAGTCTTGGTACATCTTTGCGGCACCTGGGTGAATAGAGTACCGCGAGCTGTGTGCCTCCTCAAGTATCAACTCCCGCAAACCATCAACATTGGGCACGCATATACGGCCCTGCATCCTCAGAACACCATCACTGTCGATAGTCACATCTCTAACATCATTATGCTGCACTATGTCCTTAAGGACAAGTAAATGTGGGTCATCATACTGTCGCTCCCTGATGCGATCATATAAGGAAGATTGAGAAACAACACAAGCCAACACCCGACTCGGCTCCGAAATATCTAATCTCACTAGCCGATTGGCTAGGGGCCTGAACATCATAAGCAAATGGCCTCTCCCCAACTGGGATGAAAGCTAAGCTGCCCATGCTAACCGCCTTCCGACTCAAGGCATCGGCCACCATATTGGCCTTTCCCGGATGATACAAATAGTGATATCATAGTCCTTAAGCAACTCCAACCACCTCCGTTGTCTCAAATTAAGGTCCTTCTGTCTGAATAAGTGCTGAAGGCTGCGATGATCCGTGAACACCTCACAGGAGACACCATACAGGTAATGCCTCCAAATCTTCAAAGCATGAACTATGGCTGCTAGCTCCAAATCATGAACGGGGTAGTTCTTCTCGTGGGGCTTCAACTGACGAGAAGCATAAGCAATGACCCTACCCTCCTGCATCAACACACAACCAATGCCAACTCCTGAGGCATCACAATATACAGTATAAGAACCTGAAGCTGTCGGTAGAATCAAGACTGGTGCTGTGGTCAGTGCTGTCTTGAGCTTCTGAAAGCTCTCCTCGTACTCCTCGGACCATAAGAAAGGAACACCCTTTTGAGTCAATCTAGTCAAGGGTGAAGCAATAGAAGAGAACCCATGAACGAATCGGCGATAATACCCTGCCAATCCCAGAAAGCTACGGATCTCAGTAACTGAGGTCGGTCTGGGCCAACTCTGCACTGCCTCGACCTTCCTCGGATCTACCTGAATGCCATCACAGGACACCACGTGCCCTAAGAATGCCACGGACTCAAGCAAGAACTCACATTTGGAGAACTTAGCATATAGCTTCTCCTCCCTTAATCTCTGCAACACAATACTCAAATGCTGAGCATGCTCCTCCTGACTACGGGAGTAGACTAGAATGTCATCAATGAACACAATCACAAATGAATCCAAATAAGGCCGGAACATATTGTTCATCAGATGCATAAATGCTGGTGGGGCGTTGGTCAGCCCAAACGACATCACAAGGAACTCATAATGACCATATCGGGTCCGGAATGCGGTCTTCATAATGTCAGACTCTCTAATCTTCAGCTGATGGTAGCCCGAACGAAGATCAATCTTCGAGAACACCCTAGCTCCCTGGAGCTGATCAAATAAATCATCAATACGAGGCGAGAGGATACTTATTCTTCATTGTTACTTTGTTTAGTTGCCTGTAGTCAATACACATCCTCGTGGATCCGTCCTTCTTCTTAACAAACGGGACCGGTGCACCCCGCGCGACACACTCGGCCGAATGAACCCCTATCTAGGAGTTCCTGGAGCACGCTCCTTCAATTCCTTCAACTCGAGTGGTGCCATCCGATATGGAGGAATAGAAATAGGTTGAGTGCACGGCACCAAATCGATACCAAAATCAATATCCCTGTCCGGCGGCATGCCGGCAGGTCTGAGGGAAACACATCGGGAAAGTCTCGCACGATGGGAACAGAATCAATACTGGGAGTCTGGGCCTCGACCTCCTGCACAAATGCTAAATAAGATAGACATCCCTTCCCAACCATTCGTTGGTCCTTGAGGAAAGATATTACCCTGCTAGGTACATACTCGGTCGTGCCTCGCCACTCGATCCTCTGAATGCCCGGCATAGCCAAAGTGACTGTCTTAGCATGACAGTCGAGAATAGCATGACATGGAGATAGCCAGTCCATGCCCAATATAACATCAAAATCAATCATGCTGAGAAGCAACAGGTCTACTCGGGTCTCCGGACCTCCAATAGTGACCAAACAGGACCGGTATACGTGGTCCACAACAATAGTATCCCCTACCGTGGTAGATACATGCACTGGCAGCTCAAGACTCCCTCGGGCCGTGCCCAAATGAGGAGCAAAATATGTAGACACATAAGAATAAGTAGAACCGGGATCAAACAATACTGAGGCATCTCTGTGGCAGACTGAAATAATACATGTAATGACAGCATCAGAAGCAACGGCCTCAGATCGGCCCTGAAAAGCATAGCATCTAGCCTGTCCGCCTAATCGGCCTCCCCCTCGAGAGCGACCCCTAGCTGTCTGACCCTCACCCCTAGCTGGCGGGGCGGGTGCTGAAGTAGAAGGACCAGATGACGAGGGCTGCCCCCTCTGCTGATAAGATCTGGAAACAAGATGGGGACACTCCCTACGGTGGTTCACAAACTCTCCGCACTCGTAGAAACTCCCCGGTGCTAGGGACTGAGACTTATAAGGACCCCTGGCGCTGGAGTGACCAGCTGATGAACTAGGCCGAGATGAACCCTGAGCAAATGGGACCTGTGAAGAACTCTGAGCTGGCATGGCACCGAGAGATGGTCTGCTCTGGTGTGAACCCTGATAACCCTGTCTAGGTGACCATCCGCGACGATCTGAGCGACCCGACTGCGAAGACCTGAAAGAGCGACCTCGGCTCTGCTGACTCTGGCCTCTGGTCTGAGTGCCACTGGAACTAGCTGCTCCTTGAGGCCTCTTGGCCTCCCTCTCATCCCGCTCTCTGCGACGATCTGTCTCTATGTCGTGAGCAATATCCACAACATCCTCAAATGTACGACTCAAAACCCTCTCCCGAGTCATCAGAATACGAATGGGATAAATGAGGCCGTCCACGAAGCGCCCAATCCTCTCTCTGTCGGAATGAACCAACCACGGTGCATATCCGGACAACTCTGTAAACCTGATCTCATACTCTGACACTGACATGTCCCCCTGACAGAGACCCTCAAACTGCCTACGCATCTCCTCTCTCTGAGATCGAGGCACCCATTTCTCCAAGAACATAGTGGAGAACTCCGTCCATGATAGTGGTGCTGCCCCGGCTGGCCTGCGGCGCTCATAAGCCTCCCACCAAGCGAAGGCTGGCCCCTGAAACTGAAAGGTAGTGAAAGATACCCCACTGGACTCCAATATCCCTGCCGTACGAAGTATCCGACGGCACTTATCCAGAAAACCTTGGGCGTCCTCGCCCGGAGCACCAGTGAACACTGGAGGAGATAACCTGGTGAACCTCTCGAGATGACGCTGCTCATCGTCTGTCATACCTGGGACCCTGTCCCCCTGAACCTGATCTGCTGGCTGAACCGGAACCAGAGGCTGAACTAGAGGAGCCTATGGTGTCTATAGGCCCTGCACTACTGCCTTTGGAGTGCGTACTGCGGGAGTCTAATGACCACCCCCGGTCCCTGATGCAGCCACTGCGGTGGAAGCTGAAACTACCTGTTTCAAGCTAGTGTAAACCGCTAATATCTGAGCTAGGGTCTCCTGTAGACCCAGAATAACAATGGGCACAGCTGATGCCTGAACTGTACGCGTGAACCTCAGCAACTTGAGGCTGTGGATCAGGTGGCACTGCCTCGGCTGCCCTACCCCTGCAACGACCACGGCCGCGTCAACGGCCTCTAGTAGGTGGTAATGGTGGTCGTCCACCTCGTCCAGAAGCTCAAGTTCTCGCCATCTGTGAGAGAATAGAATGTCAAAGTTCAGATCAAGTCAAAAGTAATCGCACGACAAGAATTCCAAGAATTGAAACTTTTCCTGAAAAGGTTTGCAGCCTCCCGAGGATAAGTACAGGCGTCCCCGCACCGATCCACGAGACTCTACCAACCGGCTCATGACTCGCGAGACCTGTTAACCTAGGCTCTGATACCAACTTGTCACGACCCAAACCCTGGTCATGATGGCGCCCAACACAATGCTAGGCAAGCCCGACCATATTATCCCTTAAACCAGCCAATTATTAATCAAATTAAACTTAAACAGTAAATGATCATATCGGGTGATAACCGAAACGTAAAACATACAAAATACGGTCCCAAACATATCGTGGTGTCACGAGACTGAGCCTCTACAGAATAGCATCCTAATACAATCAAGTCGAGGCAAATAGGAAATCAACAAGATGATAAAGAAGGAGAAACAAGCTCTGCGGACGCTGGCACCTACCTCGTAATCTCCGCAAAAGTAGACACGGATCAGCAGCTACAATGTCTCAGCTGCTCTCGGACACCTGTGGATCTGCACAGAAAGTGTAGGGGAGTGGGGTGAGTATATTTCAACTCAGTGAGTAACAATAATAGACAATAACTGAAGGTAAGAACTCCTGTGCTATCACTTAGCAGTTCTAAGGCAACCCTCACAGGTACGTCATCACTATAGTAGTACTCTAACCTCCAATCTATGTTTATCTCTACAAGATTCCACTCTGAACCAACCCTCACTCGTACCCTACGGTGTACGGCCATCTCAACATATAAAGACACATACCTATGTCTATAATGTATAAGTATTTAAGTAGATAATAGGATATGATTAAGTATAATGCTTCGGCGTGCAGCCCGCTCCAATACATATACCGCTGCGGCGCGCAACCGCGCTCCATTTAACGTCGACGGCGCTCACTGGGGGTGGATACAGACTTCGGAGGGGCTCTCTAGGCCCAAGCACTATTACACTGCGGCGTGCAGCCCCATCCACACATGTATTACTGCGGCATGCAGTCCGATCCAATATTTATATGTATATATATTTATACTGCTGCGGCGTGTAGCCCGATCCCATGATATACACCAGCGCTCACTGAGAATGTGTGCGGACTCGGACTCCGTATATTACATGTATATTACATGCATATTACTGCGGCGTGCAGTCCGATCCAATATATATATACTGATGCGGCGTGCAGCCCGATCCAATATAGGTATATGTATATAATACCTCATAATGGGTCCTCGACCCTATCCCGGTCAATATGTGCTTGGCCTCTCAGGCCCAATATAATATATCACAGTGGGTCCTAGACCCTGTCTCAGTCAATATAGACTTGGCCTTTCAGGCCCACTCAGCTAGAACAAGGAATTCCACCCTAGATAATCTCTCTCAATGTACACATCTAGTACGGGCTCATATTATGCTATACAGCTAGAGCTACGGCTGAGTGTATGTTTCCAACATGATATAAGGGTCACCTAGCTCTATAGGTTCCCTAATGCTCTACAGATCGGCACAAGGCCCCAAACATGGCTATTAGCCCAATTGTACAGTTATAATCTCAGTAACAGTCATACAACACGGTATTCTATTAGCCGGGAAGGACTAAGTCCGAACCCCCAATCACAATGTCACCACGCCCGTTATAGAACGCGCGTCTCATCTCAATATAGCACTGTGAAGTGCTAGTACGGGGTTTCAAACCCTCAGTACATTATTTACTACTACCACTCACCTCGAACCGGTAGAAGCTTCAATTCGCCTTGCGCTTGCCTCGCAAATCAATCTCCTCGGTTGCAAAATCTGCTCAAAATAATAGAGAATGCATCAATATACGCTAATTTCATAAAATTCATTCGAAATAACCCAATTTATATCAAAACCCACAAGTTGTCAAAACTCGACTTTTGGTACACTTGTCGAAAAATTACAAAAATCACATATTCGGAATCCTCATCTCGATACGAGTCTAGGCATATAAAATTTACCAAAATCGGACTCCATTTGCCCACTTAATTCAGTGTTTTTCTTTAATTTAGGCCTAGGGCTCAAACCCACCTTTAATCTTCCATTTACAGAAATTTAACCAAGGATTTCATGCTAAAATGATGAAATTAAGCCACAAAACTTACCTCCGACGAATCCCCGATGAATTACCAGCAATTCCCGTAAGTTTCTCTCTCTAGAACTCAAAAATGGCGTTTTGGGTTAATGAACCCGTAACCCCTCTGTTCTGTGATTAAATTCTCTGCCAGACCCATTTGCTCTACGCGATCGCGACTCTACTCACGCGATCGTGATGTTCAAACATTTCGCCCTCACGCGATCACGATTCTCCTCATGCGATCGCGATGTACAACCATCCGGCCTCATGCGATCGCGTCCCTCTTCCTGCGATCGCGTAGCACATTTTTCCCTGGACCCCATTTCTCTTCTACGCGATCGCGTAGATGCTCATGCGATCGCGATGACCACCCGGTTAACTCTACGCGATCGCGTCCGTGCTCCTGCGATCGCGTTGCTTCTGTTCTTGACCTTACGCGATCGCGTCCCTATCTCTGCGATCGCGAAGGGTAAAATTCTGCTGCACTTATGACAGCAAACCAGCTCTCTTCTTTGGCCAAGAATGGTCCGTTTGGACCCCCGGATTCATCCCGAGACCCCCGGGACCCCAACGAAAACCACCAACATACTCCAAAACATGACACGAACTTGTTCCAATCATAAAAACACCACACTAAACATCAAAATCACCATTTCTACACGAATTCAAGCCTAAGTTTCTTCAAAACTTTCAAAACTAACATAATCCAAAACCCGATCAAACGATGTCCGAATGACCTGAAAATTTGCAGACACATCCAAAATCACATAACGAAGCTACAGAAATTGTCGGAATTCCATTCCGACCCCCGGATCAAAATATCACCTACCATCCGGATTTCGCTAAAATTCAACCTTCGCCAATTCAAGCCTAAAACTACACCGGGCCTCCAAATTCAATTCCGATCGCTCCCCTAAGTCACAATCCACCTCCCGGAACTAACCGAATCATCAGAATTCGATTCCGAGCTCTCTAACTAAATAGTCAACTCCGGGTTGACTTTCCTTATTCAAGTTTCCTTCAAAAAGGCTATATGCCTCATTTTCATTTCAATTCACTCCTAACTTCCCCAATAGACTCTAACACCGATATAAAAGCATGAATTATGTAATTACAACATAACGGGGTGGTAATTCCCGTGACGACGGGCCGGGTCGTCACAGTTTCCCATTAGGAGTGACTTAGCCTAGGTTACTACTTAAAGCATACTTCCATGGCAAACTTTCTCAAATTGTTTTTTATAGCATTACTATAACATGATGAAAACTATAGTATTATAAGATGATTATCAGGAATATAAGAATTTAGCTATGCATAATCATAAATTGATATACCTGTTCTTGTAGATTTGATATTTCTGGCATAGATTCAGATTGTTGTTCCATAGCTTTGAAAAACTTAATATCTTTTTATTATAAGTATTTGGGACAATTATTACAAAGATGAAGAAGGCTTTTGCTTCCCGTAGAGAAGTCTTGCCTCTCTTCTCCTATCTGCTAATCTATTTATATTAGTCTTATAACGCATTAACTATTCCTTGACGCGTTTTTTCTACTGTTTCCTTTACATAAAATAATAAAAAGAAAGACTAATAATGCTTTAATAATTTACATTATATTCTTATCTAGCTTTTTTCTTTTTATCTCATCCATTGCTTTTCCTGCTCAGTGCTTTATTTTGTCCGGTGGATGTCGCTTTCCTAGCTTTATGTCACTATCTTGCTTTGTCTTCTTCTTCATTTTTCTTTGCCTAATCTTTTTGTTGAATTCCATCCGTAGTTTTTCTTCTTGGTTGTTACATGTCATTGTCTTCTTTTTCTCTTTTTCTTCTTAGCTTTTGTCTTCTTTTCCTCTTTTTCTTCTTAGCTTTTGTCTTCTTTTCCTCTTTTTCTTCTTAGCTTTTGTCTTCTTCTCCTCTTTTTCTTCTTAGCTTTATGATAGATTTATTACATTGTCTCCGTAGTTTATTCAAATTCCACTTCTGGAATATAATTATCTTCTCCGTTACACTTTGTACATAGATGGTCTGAGTACTTTTGGCTTACTAATTTACAATATCTAGCTAATAAATTTTCTGAAATAAATTCCTTTTTGATAGCTCTTGTTTGGGGCATCTTCTCTGGATTTAACAGTGTTATGACCCACTGTCTAACTTCTTCCATGTCTAGTTGTTTTACTTCTCTGGAATGTGAATATATCATGACTTGATCTCTTGAGTAATAGCTCCATATCGGGTTTCCATTGGTATAGTTTGTAGCTAATTCTTGTACAATAGTTGCTATTCCTATAGTTCTTTTATTAGCATAAAATTCCGGTATATCTAATTTTGGTATCTCGGGTTGCTGTTCAATAATTTCTGGGATGATAATTTCCCTGGTCAATCCTATCTTTACCACTTGAATTGGTGGTTTTATCTCATCAAATAATATCTCTGCTGGTGCCGCATAACACTCGATAAAAAATAATTTGCCTTTAGTAACTCTTTTATAGTTCATAAATGCTTTATATAGATCTGGTATAGCTGTCAATTCTGTTCCATCCATAGTATATACGGTGTTCAATAATCCATAATTGTAGCAGGTTGCTACTAGCTTGGGGTTAGTGTTGGGTAGTGCGATAAGTCTATTATAGCCTTGTAATTTTTGTGTTATATAATCGGTATTTAGTTCGGTTGTTGTAGCTCTTGGTTTGAGGTTTAAAAAGGTTTGTATTTTATAGATATTTTCTACGTATGTTCTGGTTAAATAGTTTGTGGGGGTATAAATAATGGATCTTTTTGGTATTTTGGAATAAATGGTTTTTCGAATATTTTATTTAGGTTTTGTGTGTATTTTGGTGTGACGACCCGGCCCGTCGTCACGAGAATTACCACCCCGTTATGTTGTAAATACATGTTTTATGATTTTATATCAGGTGTTAGAGTCTATCGGGTGAGTTAGGAGTGAATTGGATTGAAAATGAGGCATATAGCCTTTTTGAAGGAAACTTGAATAAGGAAAGTCAACTCGGAGTTGACTATTTGGTTAGAAGGCTCAAAATCGGATTTTGGTGATTCGGTTAGTTCCAGGAGGTGATTTGTGACTTAGGGGAACAATCGGAATTGAATTTGGAGGCCCGGTGTAGAAATAGGCTTGAAATGGTTAAGGTTGAATTTTGGCGAAATCCGAACGGTAGGTGAGATTTTGATCCGGGAGTCGGAATGGAATTCCGACAGTTGCAGTAGCTTCGTTAGGTGATTTTTGATGTGCCTGCAAAATTTCAGGTCATTCGGACGTCGTTTGGTCGGGTTTTTGATTGAATGTGTAATTCGGAATGTTTTAAGGAATTTAGGCTTGAATTTGATGTGAATTATGGGTTTTAGTGTTATTAGATGTGCTTTGAAGATTGGAGCAAGTTCGAATAAGGTATTAATATGTGTTGGTGTTTTTGGATGAGGTCCCAGGGGCCTCGGGGTGTTTTCGGATGGTTAAACGGGAGAAAAATGAGGAAAATTGCAGACTTGTGTTCTGGTTCGGTGGTTTTCGCTCCTGCGGAAATGGGGGCGCAGGAGCGAGTCTGCGGGAGCGGACAAGAAGGCGCAGAAGCGGGATAGACCGTTGAGGCGGATCCTGGTCCGCAGGAGCGGCTTCGCTGAAGCGAGTGGGCGATCGCAGAAGCGGTCCTGAGGCGCGATGGGGAGGTCCGCAGAAGCGGGTGATTGATCGCGGAGGCGAGTCCGCTGAAGCGGACGCTTGGTCGCAGAAGCGGATCATTCCGCAGAAGCGGACTAATTTCCGCAGAAGCGGATGCGCAGGGGCGGTTCCTTGATCGCTGGTGCGGAAATGGCCAAAAGGGTCTGGGTTCGCAGAAACGACCAAAAGGTCGCAGAAGCGGTTCCGCAGGGGCTGAATTTTATCCGTAGAAGCGAAAATCGCTGTGAGTTAAGTGTATCAGAAGTTAGAAAAATTTCAGAATATTTCACACATTTGGGTCTCGGCTTTAGAGGCGATTTGGGCGATTTTGAAGAGAAATTCAAGGAAATCATCGGGTAATCAACTATGGACTTAAACTATGATTAGTATTGGTAATATTATGCAATTATATCATGAAAATGGAGGAATTTGGGGTAATTTATGGAGGATTTAGCCCTAGGCTTGAACTTTAGAAAATCAAGGTTTTGAATGGGCAAATGGAGTCCGAATTTGGTAAAATTGATATGCTTAGACTCGTATCAAGATGAGGATTCCGAATATGTGACTTTCGTGATTTTTCGACAAGCGTACCAAAAGTCGGGTTTTGACAACTTTGGGAATTTTGATGTAAATTGAGTTGTATTGATTGGGTGTCGTCCCATTGGCCTAATTTGTTGTATTTTTACTGTATTTGATCAGATTCTACACGTGCGGAGCTTGATTCTCGTGGCAAGGTCATTGCGGAGTAGTCGTCGCGCCGTATTGAGGTGAGTAATAGATGTGGGTGATGACCAGCGGGTTCGAAACCCCGGCATACCACTTTGTGACGCTGTATAGCGGCGAGACACGCACACTCTTGAGAGTGCGGGGTCGATCATGAGCTGGAGACTATATATTAGTCCGACATGTTGATACTGTATTATTGGCTATTCTCGAGCCGTTGAACCCCCTTCTTGGGCGGTTGAGTATACTTGTGGGCCGTGAGCCAGTTATTGGATCCCGCGAGGATCGTTATCATTGTCTTATCATATAGACATGCTAGTTTACTACTAGTCCGCAACTATTTCTGTTATTATGCTAATTCCAATCTCTGGAACTTGATATTACTATTTTCCAACTGAAAAATGATAAAAGAGTTTTCAAAAACTACTTTTGAGCTTGCGAGGCTGTATCTGCATATTAGCCGACTAGTAGTGGATCGGGCTGCGCGCCGCAGCGAGATATATGTTGGATCGGACCGCACGCCGCAGGAATATCTCTATGAGATGTGCTTGGGCTGTAGGAGCCCCTCCGGAGTCTGAACCCCCACAGTGAGCACGGGTACCCAAAATTGGAGTCGGGCTACGCGCTGTAGCGGTCATATCATGCATTGCATTGCATTTAGCTACATCTGCTAGCTGTTATGCTATTTATTGGTATTTGTTGGTACAGGTACAGTGAATATTGATTCTATGACGGGGTAGCTGATTATAGTTTTACATAGTGCTTTATTGCGGATTTCTTATCTGCGCTGTCTTACCCTTGTTTATTACCACTGAGTCTGGCAGTACTCATTTTACTCCCTGCACCTTGTGTGCAGATCCAGGTACCTCTCAGCAGACTTGATTCGGTAGCTACTTGGAGGCATTGTGCGGGATAGTCGAGGTAGCTGCAACGTCCGCAGGACCTGACTCCCCTTCTAGCTGTCATTTCTTGTGTTGTCTTTCCTTTCCGCACTTGGTATTTTTGTAAACCTTTAAACACTTACGTTCAGTAGAGGCTCATGACTCTTGACCCTTCGGTCTATGGGAGTTAGTATATTTTGGGACTTGGTCTCCTTGCTGTTGGTATAAGTATTACTATTGTTTCGTATTTTGAAATGCTTAAATGGGTTAAAGAGAGCATCTAGCTCCGTTGTTGACATTGATTGGTCAGGCTGGCTTAGCAATGTGCTGGGCGCCATCACAACCGGATTTAGGGTCATAACAAGTTGGTATCAGAGCCTAGGTTTACTAGGCCTCATGAGTCTTGAGCCGGTTAGTAGAGTCTTGTGGATCGGTACGGGGACGCCTGTACTTATCCTCGGGAGGCTGCGAACCTTTAGGAAAACTTCATTTTTCTTGAACTCTGTCGTGCGATCTTGTTGTTCTGAGAACTGAACTTCTATATTCTATTCTCTCGCAGATGGCGAGAACGCGAGCATCGGGACGAGGTGGACGACCTCCGTTGCCACCTGTTAGAGGCCGTGGGCGCGGTCGTGCTAGAGGTAGAGGTAGGGCGGTTGAGGCGGTGCCGAGCCGACCCGCTCGTTGTACCGGTTCGGGAGCGACCCCCGATGGTTGATGCTCCGGCGGCCCCAGTTTCAGGGCCGGACTATATCTATTGCTATTCACGGTCTTCGGGAGACTCTTGCTCGGATATTATCGGTGTGTTCCGGTTTGGCTCGGGTAGTTTTAGCTACCGCTACTGTAGCGACATCTCGGTCAGGGGGTGGTCACGGACCCCCGTGGCTCGCACACCCGATCCGGTTGTTCAGGGACTTCGGACGCCGGAGGTCGCCCCCGCTCGGGTGGTTGCACCGGTTATTCCTCCGAGCTGCACCGGCTCCGGCTCCAGAGCATTGGTTGAGGTTATGCCCGATGACGAGCGGCGTCGTCTCGAGAGATTTGGTAGACTTCGGCCACCCCGTTTCGGTGGCGTTGAGGGAGAAGATGCCCGGGGTTTCTTGGATAAGTGTCGGAAGATGTCTGCGTACGGCTGGTATTCTTGAGTCCGGCGGAGTTTCATTTACTACATTTCAGTTCACCGGTCCCGCATTTGATTGGTGGGAGGAGTTTGAGAGGCGTAGGCCTGCAAAGAGCAGCACCTCTCACATGGCAGCAGTTCTCTACTCTCTTTCTAGAGAAATATGTACCTCGGTCTCGTCGCGAGGAGCTACGTCGCCGGTTCGAGTGGTTGATTCAGGGCGACATGTCTGTGACCCAGTATGAGCTTAGATTCACTCAGTTGGCTAGGCATGCCACATGGATGATCCCCACTGATAGGGAGAGGATCGGGAGGTTCATTGATGGCCTCAACTACTCTATCCGTATTCTTATGACCGGCGAGCGAGTTCTGTCATCATCGTTTGAGCAGGTTGCTGATATGGCACGCTCCGTTGAGGCGGATCGTCGCCGAGAGAGAGAGGAGCGGGAGGCCAAGAGGCCTCGTGGTTATGGTAGTTTCGGTGGTGCTCCGTCCGGAGAGCATTCCCAGCAAGAGGCGAGGTCGCTCATCTAGACCTTCTCGTTCGGGCCGCCCAGAGCAGAGGAGAGGTTCTTATGGTCGTGGTCGACGAGGATTTCGGCAGGGTCGGTCATCACTTAGTGCCCTCCCGGCCCGAGTGCAACACCTACTTCTCCCGGCACCGGGTGCATGTTATGAGTGTGGTGAGTTTGGCCACATGAGGAGACGGTGCCCTCGACTACGTAGGGACAGGACTCGGCGGAGGGATCGACCCTCCTCTTCGGCACCATCTCAATTTAGTAGAGGTGGAGGTCGGCCTTCTCGTGGTCCCCCGGGGCGAGGAGAGATTTGGTGGAGGCCGGGCATGGTTCTATGCACTTCCTGACGGGCGTGATGCGGTTGCCTCCGATGCGGTGATTACGGGTATCATTTCCGTCTGTCATAGAGATGCCTCCGTTCTATTTGATCCGGGGTCCACATATTCTTACGTGTCCTCTTATTTTGCACATCACTTGGGTGCGACTCGTAGTAGTCTTGATATACCTGTTCATGTATCCACCCCCGTGGGTGATACGATTGTTGTGGATCATGTCTATAGATCCTGTGTTATATCTATTGGGGGTCTGGAGACCCAGGCAGATTTGTTATTGTTGGGAATGGTGGACTTTGATGTTATATTGGGTATGGACTGGTTGTCTCCGTATCATGCTATATTGGACTGTCATGCTAAGACGATTACGTTGGCCATTCCTGGTATTTCTCAGATTGAGTGGCGGGGTTCGACCGATTTCGTCCCTAGCCGTGTTATTTCATTCCTAAAAGCTGAGAAGATGGTTGAAAAAGGGTGTTTATCGTACTTAGCTTTTGTGAGAGATGTGGGAGCTGAATCTCCTAGCATTGATTCTGTACCTGTTGTGAGGGACTTCCCAGATGTATTCCCCTCAGACCTGCCGGGCATGCCGCCGGACAGGGATATTGATTTTGGCATTGACTTGGTGCCGGGCACTCAGCCTATCTCCATTCCTCCTTATCGATGGCACCAGCTAAGTTGAAAGAACTGAAAGAGAAGCTTCAAGATCTTCTGGATAAGGGTTTCATTCGCCCTAGTGTGTCTCCGTAGGGTGCGCCGGTATTATTTGTTAAAAAGAAAGATGGTTCCATGCGAATGTGTATTGATTATAGGCAATTGAACAAAGTGATAGTGAAGAACAAGTACCCTCTATCGCGCATAGATGATTTGTTTGATCAGTTACAGGGTGCGAGGGTGTTTTCTAAGATCGATCTTCGTTCAGGCTATCATCAGCTGAAGATCAGGGACTCGGATATTATGAAGACTGCATTCGGGACCCGATATGGTCATTATGAGTTTCTTGTGATGTCGTTTGGGCTGACCAACGCCCCAGCAGCATTTATGCATCTGATGAACAGTGTGTTCGGGCCTTATTTGGATTCATTTGTGATTGTGTTCATTGATGACATTCTAGTCTACTCCCGTAGTCGGGAGGAGCATGCTCAGCATTTGAGTATTGTGTTGCAGAGATTGAGGGAGGAGAAGCTATATGCTAAATTCTCCAAGTGCGAGTTTTGGCTCGAGTCCGTGGCATTTATGGGACATGTGGTGTCTCGTGATGGTATTCAGGTTGATCAGAAAAAGATAGAGGCGGTGCAGGAGTTGGCCTAGACCGACCTCAGCTACAGAGATCAGGAGTTTTCTTGGTTTGGCGGGATATTATCACCGGTTTGTTCAGGGATTTTCATCCATTGCTTCTTCATTGACTAAATTGACCCAGAAGGGTGCACCATTCGTGTGGTCGGATGAGTGCGAGGGGAGCTTTCAGAAGCTCAAGACAGCTTTGACCACAGCTCCAGTGTTAGTATTGCCATCGGCTTCGGGTTCATATACCGTTTATTGTGATGCCTCGAGAGTGGGGATAGGTTATGTGTTGATGCAGGAAGGTAAGGTGATTGCTTATGCTTCTCGGCAGTTGAAGCCACATGAGAAGAACTATCTTGTTCATGACTTGGAGCTAGTCGCCATTGTTCATGCATTGAAGATTTGGAGGCACTATTTGTACGGTGTGTCTTGTGAGGTGTATACCGACCATCGTAGTCTCCAGCACTTGTTCAAACAGAAAGACCTTAATTTGAGACAGCGGAGATGGCTTGAGTTGTTGAAGGATTATGACATTACTATATTATATCATCCGGGGAAGGCCAATGTGGTGGCCGATGCTTTGAGCCGGAAGGCGGTCGGTATGGGGAGCTTGGCATATATTCCGGCTGAGGAGAGGCCATTTGCTCATGATGTTCAGGTGCTAGCCAATCGGCTAGTGAGGTTAGATATTTCGGAGCCCAGCCGGGTATTGGCTTGTGTTGTATCTCGGTCATCTCTATATGATCGTATTCGTGAGCGCCGGTATGATGATCCACATTTGGCTGTCCTTAGGGACAGAGTTCAGCATGATGATGCTAGAGATGTCACCATTGATAGTGACGGCGTATTGAGGATGCGGGGCCGGATATGCGTGCCCAATGTTGATGGCCTTCGTGAGTTGATTCGGAGGAGGCCCATAGCTCGCGGTATTCTATCCATCCAGGAGCCGCGAAGATGTATCAAGATTTGAAACAACACTATTGGTGGAGAAAGATGAAAATGGACATCGTCAGACATGTAGCACGGTGCCTCAACTGTCAGCAGGTTAAGTACGAGCATCAGAGGCCCGGTGGTGTATTTCAGCGCATTGATATTCCTGAGTGGAAATGGGAGAGGATCACTATGGACTTTGTTACTAGACTCCCTCGGACGGCGATAAAGTTTGATTCTGTATGGGTGATTGTGGATCGACTGACCAAGTCAGCTCACTTCATTCCAGTTAGTACTACCTACTCATCGAAGCGGTTGGCAGCGATCTTTATTCGAGAGATTGTTCGGTTGCATGGAGTCCCAGGTGTCTATCATATCCGACAGGGGTACTCAGTTCACTTCTCAGTTTTGGAGAGCATTTCAGCGAGAGATGGGTACACGGGTTGAGTTGAGTACGGCATTTCACCCCCAGACTGACGGACAGTCTGAGCGCACTATTCAGATCTTGGAGGATATGTTGCGAGCTTGTGTGATTGATTTTGGTGGTTCGTGGGATGAGTTCCTACCACTTGCCGAGTTTGCCTACAACAACAGTTATCAGTCGAGTATTCAGATGGCCCCGTATGAGGCATTGTATGGCAGGCGGTGTAGATCCCCCGTGGGATGGTTTGAGCCTGGTGAGGTTAGATTGATAGGGACTGAGTTAGTCCAGGATGCTCTGGATAGAGCAAAGTTGATCCAGGAGAGGCTTCGTACAGCACAGTCTCGTCAGAAGAGTTATGCGGACCGTAGAGTTCGAGAGTTGTCTTTCATGGTTGGTGACAGAGTATTGTTGAAGATTTCACCTATGAAGGGTGTCATGAGGTTTGGGAAGAAAGGAAAGTTGAGTCCCGGGTACATTGGTCCTTTTGAGATACTTAGGAGAGTTGGAGAGGTGGCATATGAGTTGGCCTTGCCGCCCAGCTTATCCAGCGTTCATCCAGTATTCCATGTGTCTATGCTCCGGAAGTACATTGGAGATCCGTCTCATGTATTAGATTTCAGCACCATTCAGCTTGATGGTGATCTATCCTATGATGTGGAGCCTATTGCCATTTTGGGACGGCGGGTGAGAAAATTGAGGTCTAAGGAGATTGCATCAGTTAAGGTTCAGTGGAGAGGTCGACCCGTGGAGGAGGCCACTTGGGAGGTCGAGCGGGAGATGCGGAGCATATATCCTCATTTTTGTTGAGACTTCAGGTATGTTTCTTGACCCGCTCGAGGACGAGCGTTCGCTTAAGAGGGGAGAATGTGATGACCCGGCCCGTCGTCACGAGAATTACCACCCCGTTATGTTGTAAATACATGTTTTATGATTTTATATCAGGTGTTAGAGTCTATCGGGTGAGTTAGGAGTGAATTGGATTGAAAATGAGGCATATAGCCTTTTTGAAGGAAACTTGAATAAGGAAAGTCAACCCGGAGTTGACTATTTGGTTAGAGGGCTCGAAATCGGATTTTGGTGATTTGGTTAGTTCCGGGAGGTGATTTGTGACTTAGGGGAACAATCGGAATTGAATTTGGAGGCCCGGTGTAGAAATAGGCTTGAATTGGTTAAGGTTGAATTTTGGCGAAATCCGAACGGTGGGTGAGATTTTGATCCGGGAGTCGGAATGGAATTCCAACAGTTGCAGTAGCTTCATTAGGTGATTTTGGATGTGCCTGCAAAATTTCAGGTCATTCGGACGTCATTTGGTCGGGTTTTTGATTGAATGTGTAATTCGGAATGTTTTAAGGAATTTAGGCTTGAATTTGATGTGAATTATGGGTTTTAGTGTTATTAGATGTGTTTTGAGGATTGGAGCAAGTTCGAATAAGGTATTAAGATGTGTTGGTGTGTTTGGATGAGGTCCCGGGGGCCTCGGGGTGTTTTCGGATGGTTAAACGGGAGAAAAATGTGGAAAATTGCAGACTTGTGTTCTGGTTCTGTGGTTTTCGCTCCTGCGGAAATGGGGGCGCATGAGCGAGTCCGCAGGAGCGGACAAGAAGGCGCAGAAGCGGGATAGACCGCTAAGGCGGATCCTGGTCCGCAGGAGCGGCTTCGCTGAAGCGAGTGGGCGATCGCAAAAGCGGTCCTGAGGCGCGATGGGTAAGTCCGCAGAAGCGGGTGATTTATCGCGGAGGCGAGTCCGCTGAAGCGGACTCTTGGTCGCAGAAGCGGATCATTCCGCAGAAGCGGACTAATTTCTGCAGAAGCGGATGCGCAGGGGCGGTCCCTTGATCGCTGGTGCGGAAATGGCCAAAAGGGCCTGGGTTCGCAGAAACGACCAAAAGGTCGCAGAAGCGGTTCCGCGGGGGCGGAATTTTATCCGCAGAAGCGAAAATCGCTGTGAGTTAAGTGTATCAGAAGTTAGAAAAATTTCAGAACATTTCACACATTTGGGTCTCGGCTTTAGAGGCGATTTGGGCGATTTTGAAGAGAAATTCAAGGGAAATCATCGGGTAATCAACTATGGACTTAAACTATGATTAGTATTGGTAATATTATGCAATTATATCATGAAAATGGAGGAATTTGGGGTAATTTATGGAGGATTTAGCCCTAGGCTTGAACTTTAGAAAATCAAGGTTTTGAATGGGCAAATGGAGTACGAATTTGGTAAAATTGATATGCTTAGACTGGTATCGAGATGAGGATTCCGAATATGTGACTTTCGTGATTTTTCGACAAGCGTACCGAAAGTCGGGTTTTGACAACTTTGGGAATTTTGATGTAAATTGAGTTGTATTGATTGGGTGTCGTCCCATTGGCCTAATTTGTTGTATTTTTACTGTATTTGATCAGATTCTACGTGTGCGGAGCTTGATTCTCGTGGCAAGGGCATTGCGGAGTAGTCGTCGCGCCATATTGAGGTGAGTAATAGATGTGGGTGATGACCAGCGGGTTCGAAACCCCGGTATACCACTTTGTGGCGCTGTATAGCGGCGAGACACGCACACTCTTGAGAGTGCGGGGTCGATCATGAACTGGAGACTATATATTAGTCCGACCTGTTGATATTATATTATTGGCTATTCTCGAGCCGTTGAACCCCCTTCTTGGGCGGTTGAGTATACTTGTGGGCCGTGAGCCGGTTATTGGATCCCGCGAGGATCGTTATCATTGTCTTATCATATAGACATGCTAGTTTACTACTGGTCCGCAGCTATTTCTGTTATTGTGCTAATTCCAATCTCTGGAACTTGATATTACTGTTTTCCAACTGAAAAATGATAAAAGAGTTTTCAAAAAACTACTTTTGAGCCTGCGAGGCTGTATCTGCATATTAGCTGACTAGTAGTGGATCGGGCTGCGCGCCGCAGCGAGATATATGTTGGATCGGACTGCACACCGTAGGAATATCTCTATGAGATGTGCTTGGGCTGTAGGAGCCCCTCCGGAGTCTAAACTCCCACAGTGAGCACGGGTACCCAAAATTGGAGTCGGGCTACGCGCCGTAGCGGTCATATCATGCATTGCATTGCATTTAGCTACATCCGCTAGCTGTTATGCTATTTATTGGTATTTGTTGGTACAGGTACAGTGAAGATTGATTCTATGACAGGGTAGCTGATTATAGTTTTACATAGTGCTTTATTGCGGATTTCTTATCTGCTCTGTCTTACCCTTGTTTATTACCACTGAGTCTGGCAGTACTCATTTTACTCCCTGCACCTTGTGTGCAGATCCAGGTACCTCTCAGCAGACTTGATTCGGTAGCTACTTGGAGGCATTGTGCGGGATAGTCGAGGTAGGTGCAGCGTCCGCAGGACCTGACTCCCCTTCTAGCTGTCATTTCTTATCTTGTTGTCTTTCCTTTCCGCACTTGGTATTTTTGTAAACCTTTAAACACTTACGTTCAGTAGAGGCTCATGACTCTTGACCCTTCGGTCTATGGGAGTTAGTATATTTTGGGACTTGGTCTCCTCGCTGTTGGTATAAGTATTACTATTGTTTCGTATTTTGAAATGCTTAAATGGGTTAAAGAGAGCTTCTAGCTCCGTTGTTGACATTGATTGGTCAGGCTGGCTTAGCAATGTGCTGGGCGCCATCACGACCGGATTTGGGGTCGTGACATTTGGTTTACTAACTTCTTTTCCCTTGCTTGTTCCTGCAGCTGTATTTAAACAAACATTATGGGTTTTTAGGAGTTTCCCAACGTCTCCTTCTAGCTCTGGAATTTTACCGTCTTCCGATCGACGTAGTTCCGCATTTTTATAGTCATGTTGCTGACTTGTAGCTTTGAGTTTCTCCTCATTAGATTTTATCTTGTTTAGTTTCATTTCCATACTGTCCATTTTTAAAGAAAGGGCAGTGATGATATTGTATAGCTTTTCGGTTGTTTCTTCGTCAGTATGTGTAGCTTTGTCTTGATATGTAATCTGCAATTACATTTTTGTTAGTACTGATTACTTCAATTGTAAATGTAAAGTTCAGTATATTCAGCACTAGTCTCCGTATTTCCTTTGTTGTAACTGAATCTTGTATCTTCCTGGTTAGCCACCATTTTACTTGTGTATTATCTGTTCTTATAATAAACTTATTATATACAATATATGGTTCAAATGCCAATAAACATTTATATACTGCATATAATTCTTTTCTATTGATTTCCCATTTTATCTCCGGGTTTGTGAATGTTCTTGAATAATACCTACAATGATGTTCTATTTTTTTCTTTATCATACCTGTATTTTAATACTCCTCCATAGCTTTTTTCACTTGCGTCTGATTCTACTATATATGTAAATTTTTTATCTTCATCTGGGAAGTATAGTTTTGGTAGATTTTTACATATTTGTTTAACTTTTCTTACTTGTTTTTTTATCTTCTTCACTAAAATGGTACTCTATATCCTTTTTTAGATTTTTCTGCAATGGTTTTAGAGTCTCTGCTAATTTTGGTATATATTCTCTTACTTGGTTTACTAATCCTAAAAATGATTGTAGTTTCTTTTTTGTATCTAATTGTTCATTTGAATTTATTATTTTTTGTACTATATGAGTTTGCATTTTAATTCCACTTTTATCTATTTCTATTCCTAGAAATTCTATTTGATTTTTCATTATTTCTGCCTTTTTTCTACTTAGGCTTATTCCCGATATTTCTATAATATGTATAAATTTTTCTAATAATTTTATATGTTCATCTTGTGTTTTTGAATATAATAATATATCATCAATATATATTATGCAATTTTCTAGTTGTTTGAAATAGTTATCCATAAAATGTTGATATCTACCTGGTGCATTTTTATATCCGAAAGGTAATACATTCCATTCATAAAATCCTTGGGGTACAGTAAATGCTGTTAATTTTTTGGATTCTTCTTCTAACTTTAAGTGATAAAATCCTGATTTACAATCAAATTTACTAAAATAGTTATATCCTTGGATTTGTCTTATTTTTAGTATTTTATTTGGTATTTGGTAATTGTATGTCTTAGTTTTTGCATTTAGATTTCTATAATCAATAACCATTCTACTTTTTCCTCTTTTTTGTTCGCTATGTTTATTTACTATGAATGCTTTGGACTAGTATGTTTACTATTGCTTTCTTGTATATAACCTTGTTCTAATAATTCGTCAATGTGTATTTTAAATTCATTTAAATCTTTGAAATTGTATTTTAAAGGTTTTTGTGTTATTATACTATTTTCATCAATTAGCTCTATTTTTACCTTTGTTTTATGTTTTTCCCAACCTTGTAATGGGTTTTCACTATATAATGGTTCTAGTTTTTCTTGGATTATTTTGACTGTATTTATTGAAAAAATTATTAATTCTATTTTATTAGTATCTTCTTTTTCATTTTCTAATTTTTGTGTTATTTTCTCACTTCCTTTTATCCAATCAGTTGTTTTTCTTTTCTTTTTTAGAACTCGTTTTGCTCCTATTTTTTGTTTACATGGTGTTGTAAACCACCAATGTGTTTTAGTTATTACGTGTGGGTATAGTTTATCTAAGAATGGTATTCCTAGTAAAATATCTCTTGTCGGTAATTCAAAATTGTATATTTCTTCTATAATAAATATTGTATCCCATATTTGTATTTTTATATTTTTTGATTTGTAGGTAATTATACTTCCTTCATTATTAAATCCTGTTACTCGTAAAGGTGTTCTAAGTTTTTCCCATTTCTCTTCTGGTAGACAATTATATCCGCATAAATTTACTTCTGATCCCGTGTCTATCATAGGTGTGTAGTATCTATTGTAGTATCCTTCCACTATTATTTTTACTAGTATATGTATTTTCATATTTATAATATAGTTCTTTTTATTGTTACTTTCTTATTTTCATAATGTATGATTAGTTGTTCATTATTGTCACGACCCAAACCCTGGTCGTGATGGCGCCCAACACAATGCTAGGCAAGCCCGACCATATTATCCCTTAAACCAGCCAGTTATTCATATCAAATTAAACTTAAACAGTAAATAATCATATCAGGTGATAACCGAAACGTAAAACATACAAAATACGGTCCCAACCATATCGTGGTGTCACGAGACTGAGCTTCTACAGAATAACATCCTAATACAAGCAAGTCTAGGCAAAAAAAGAATCAACAAGATGATAAAGAAAGAGAAAACATGCTCTGCGGACGCTGGCAGCTACCTCGTAATCTCCGCAAAAGTAGACAAGGATCAGCAGCTACAATGTCTCAACTCCTCTCGGGCACCTGTGGATCTGCACAGAAAGTGCAGGGGAGTAGGGTGAGTATATTTCAACTCAGTGAGTAACAATAATAAATAATAACCGAAGGTAAGAAATCCTGTGCTATCACTTAGCAGTTCTAAGACAACCCTCACAGGTACGTCATCACTGTAGTAGTACTCTAATCTCCAATCTATGTTTATCTTTACAAGATTCCACACCGAACCAACCCTCACTCGTACCCCTACGGTGTACGGCCATCTCAATATATGAAGACACATACCTCTGTCTATAATGTATAAATATTTAAGTAGATAGTGGGATATAATTAAGTATAATGCTGCGGCGTGCAGCCCGCTCCAATACATATACCGCTGCGGCACGCAGCCCGCTCCATTTAACGTCGATGGCACTCACTGGGGGTGTATACAGACTTCGGAGGGGCTCCCTAGGCCCAAGCACTATAACACTGCGGCGTGCAGCACGATCCACACAAATATTACTGCGGCGTGCGGTCCGATCCAATATATATATATGTATATATCTCTATACTGCTGCGGCGTGTAGCCCGATCCCATGATATACACCAGCGCTCACTGAGAATGTGTGCGGACTCGGACTCCGAAGGGGCTCCTACAGCCCAAGCGCAATAATACTGCGGCGTGCAGTCCGTCCCACATGTATATTACATGTATATTACATGTATATTACTGCGGCGTGCAGTCCGATCCAATATATATACTGCTGCGGCGTGCAGCCCGATCCAATATAGGTATATATATAATACCTCATAATGGGCCCTCGACCCTATCCCAGTCAGTATGTACTTGGCCTCTCGGGCCCAATATAATGTATATCACAGTGGGTCCTTGACCCTGCCTCAGTCAATATAGACTTGGCCTTTCAGGCCCACTCAGCTAGAACAGGGAATTCCACCCTAGATAATCTCTCTCAATGTACACATCTAGTACGGGCTCATATTATGCTATATAGCTAGAGCTACTGCTGAGTGTATGTTTCCAACATGATATAAGGGTCACCTAGCTCTATAGGTTCCCTAATGCTCTACAGATCGGCACAAGGCCCCAAACATGGCTTTTAGCCCTATTGTACAGTTATATTATCAGTAACAGTCTTACAACACAGTATTCTATTAGCCGGGAAGGACTAAGTCCGAACCCCCTATCACAATGTCACCACGCCCGTCATAGAACGCGTGTCTCATCTCAATATAGCACTGTATGAAGTGCTAGTACGGGGTTTCAAACCCTCGGTACATTGTTTACTACTACCACTCACCTCGAACCGGTAGAAGCTTCAATCCGCCTTGCACTTGCCTCGCAAATCAATCTCCTCGGATGCCAAATCTGCTCAAAATCATAGAGAATGCATCAATATATGATAATTTCACGAAATTCATCCGAAATAACCCAAATTATATCAAAACCCACAAGTTGTCAAAACCCGACATTTGGTGCGCTTCTCAAAAAATTATAAAAGTTACATATTCGGAACCCTCGTCTCAATACGAGTCTATGCATATCAAATTTACCAAAATCGGACTCCATTTCCCCACTCAAATCAGTGTTTTTCTTTAATTTAGGCCTAGGGCTCAAACCCACCTTTAATCTTCCATTTACAGAAATTCAACCAAGGATTTCACGTTAAAAATGATGTAATTAAGCCACAAAACTTACCTCCAACGAAACCCCGATGATTCCCCAGCAATCTCCCGTCAATTTCTTCTCTTGGAACTCAAAAATGGGGGTTTTGGGTATTAAACCCGCGACTGGTCTGTTCTGAACTTAAACTCTCTGCCAGACCTATTTGCTCTACGCGATCGCGACTCTACTCACGCGATCGCGATGCTCAACATTTCGCCCTCACGCGATCGCGATTCTCCTCACGCGATCGCGGTGTACAACCATCCGGCCTCACGCGATCGCGTCCCTATTCCTGCGATTGCGTAGCACATTTTTCCCTGGACCACATTTCTCTTCTACGCGATCGCGTAGATGCTCATGCGATCGCGATGACCACCCGGATAACACTACGCGATCGCGTCCGTGCTCCTGCGATCGCGTTGCTTCTGTTCTTGACCTTACGCGATCGCGTCCCTATCTCTGCGATCGCGAAGGGTAACCAGTGATCTGCAGATTACAGCAGACCATTTTATGCTTCCAAATGCCGGATGATGGTCCGGATTCACCCCGAGGCCCCCGGACCCCAACGAAAACCACCAACATACCCCAAAACACGATACGAACTTGTTCCAATCATAAAAACACCATCCTAAACATCAAAATCACCAATTACACACGGATTCAAGCCTAAATTCCTTAAAACTTTCCGAATTACACATTCGATCAAAAACCCGACCAAACGACGTCCGAATGACCTGAAATTTTGCGAACATATCCAAAATCACTTAACGGAGCTACTGCAACTGTCGGAATTCCATTCCGACCCCCGGATCAAAATCTCACCTACCGTTCGGATTTCGCCAAAATTCAACCTTAGCCAATTCAAGCCTAAAACTACACCGGGCCTCCAAATTCAATTCCGATCGCTCCCCTAAGTCACAAATCACCTCCCGGAACTAACCGAATCATCAAAACCTGATTCCGAGCCCTCTAACCAAATAGTCAACTCCGGGTTGACTTTCCTTATTCAAGTCTCCTTCAAAAAGGCTATATGCCTCATTTTCAATCCAGTTCACTCCTAACTCACCCGATAGACTCTAACACTGATATAAAATCATAAAACATGTATTTACAACATAACGGGCCGGGTCGTCACATTCTCCCCAACTTAAACAAACGCTTGTCCTCGAGCGG
Source organism: Nicotiana noctiflora (assembly GCA_032618575.1). Classification (NCBI taxonomy): domain Eukaryota; kingdom Viridiplantae; phylum Streptophyta; class Magnoliopsida; order Solanales; family Solanaceae; genus Nicotiana; species Nicotiana noctiflora. Next base: position 34,732 of record JASVEL010009310.1, on the reverse strand, counting down.
GTCAAGAAACATACCTTAAGTCTCGAATAGCTGAGGGTATCTGCTCCGCATCTCCTGCTCAACCTCCCAAGTAGCCTCCTCTACGGGTCGACCTCTCCACTGAACCTTAACCGATGCAATCTCCTTCGACCTCAACTTCCTTACTTGGCGACCCAAAATAGCAATAGGCTCCACATTATAGGATAGATCACCATCAAGCTGAATGGTACTGAAATCTAATACATGAGACGGATCTCCAATGTACTTCCGGAGCATAGACACATGGAATACTCGATGAACGCTGGATAAGCTGGGCGGCAAGGCTAACTCATATGCCACCTCTCCAACTCTCCTAAGTATCTCAAAAGGGCCAATATACCTGGGACTCAACTTCCCTTTCCTCCCGAACCTCATGACACCCTTCATGGGTGAAACCTTCAGCAATACTATATCACCAACCATGAAAGACAACTCTCGAACCCTACGGTCTGCATAACTCTTCTGGCGAGACTGTGCTGTGCGAAGCCTCTCCTGGATCAACTTTGCTCTATCCGGAGCATCCTGAACTAACTCAGTCCCTATCAATCTATCCTCACCAGGCTCAAACCATCCGACGGGAGATCTACACCATCTGCCATACAATGCCTCGTACGGGGCCATCTGAATACTCGACTGGTAGCTGTTGTTGTAGGCAAACTCAGTAAGTGGCAAAAACTCATCCCATGAACCACCAAAGTCGATCACACATGCCCGCAACATATCCTCCAGGATGTGAATAGTGCGCTCAGACTGTCCGTCTGTCTGGGGGTGAAATGCGGTGCTCAACTCAACCCGCGTACCCATCTCCCGCTGAAATGCTCTCCAAAACTGAGAAGTGAACTGAGTGCCTCTATCAGATATAATAGACACTGGGACCCCATGCAACCTGACAATCTCCCGGATAAAGATCGCTGCCAACCGTTCCGATGAGTAAGTAGTACTAACCGGGATGAAATGTGCGGACTTAGTCAGCCGATCAACAATCACCCATACAGAATCAAACTTCCTCGCTGTCCGAGGAAGCCCAGTAACAAAATCCATGGTGATCCTCTCCCATTTCCACTCGGGAATAACCATACGCCGAAGAACACCGCCCGGTCTCTGATGCTCATAGTTGACCTGCTGGCAATTGAGGCACTTAGCTACATGCCTAACAATATCCATCTTCATTCTCCTCCACTAGTAGTGCTGTCTCAAGTCTTGGTACATCTTTGCGGCACCTGGGTGAATAGAGTACCGCGAACTGTGTGCCTCCTCAAGTATCAACTCCCGCAAACCATCAACATTGGGCACACATATACGGCCTTGCATTCTCAAAACACCATCACTGTCGATAGTCACCTCTCCGACATCATTATGCTGCACTTTGTCCTTAAGGATAAGCGAATGTGGGTCATCATACTGTCGCTCCCTGATGCGATCATATAAAGAAGATCGAGAAACAACACAAGCCAGCACCCGACTCGGCTCCGAAATATCTAATCTCACTAGCCGATTGGCTAGAGCCTGAACATCATAAGCAAATGGCCTCTCCCCAACTAGGATGAAAGCTAGGCTGCCCATGCTAACCGCCTTCCGACTCAAAGCATCGGCCACCACATTGGCCTTCCCCGGATGATACAAAATAGTGATGTCATAATCCTTAAGCAACTCCAACCACCTCCGCTGTCTCAAATTAAGGTCCTTCTATCTGAATAAGTGTTGAAGGCTGCGATGATCCGTGAACACCTCACAAGAGACACCATACAGGTAATGCCTCCAAATTTTCAAAGCATGAACTATGGCTGCTAGCTCCAAATCATGAACAGGGTAGTTCTTCTCGTGGGGCTTCAACTGACGAGAAGCATAAGCAATGACCCTACCCTCCTGCATCAACACACAACCAATGCCAACTCCCGAGGCATCACAATATACAGTATAAGAATCTGAAGCTGTCGGTAGAATCAAGACTGGTGCTGTGGTCAGTGCTGTCTTGAGCTTCTGAAAGCTCTCCTCGCACTCCTCGGACCATAAGAAAGGAACACCCTTCCGAGTCAATCTAGTCAAGGGTGAAGCAATAGAAGAGAACCCCTGAACGAATCGGCGATAATACCCTGCCAATCCCAGAAAGCTACGGATCTCAGTAACTGAGGTCGGTCTGGGCCAACTCTGCACTGCCTCGACCTTCCTCGGATCTACCCGAATACCATCACAGGACACCACGTGCCCTAAGAATGCCACGGACTCAAGCCAGAACTCACATTTGGAGAACTTAGCATATAGCTTCTCCTCCCTCAATCTCTGCAACACAATACTCAAATGCTGAGCATGCTCCTTCTGACTACGGGAGTAGATTGGAATGTCATCAATGAACACAATCACAAATGAATCTAAATAAGGCCTGAACACACTGTTCATCAGATGCATAAATTCTGCTAGGGCGTTGGTCAACCCAAATGACATCACAAGGAACTCATAATGACCATATCGGGTCCGGAATGCAGGTCTTCATAATGTCAGACTCTCTAATCTTCAGCTGATGGTAGCCTGAACGAAGATCAATCTTCGAGAACACCCTAGCTCCCCGGAGCTGATCAAATAAATCATCAATACGAGGCAGAGGATACTTATTCTTCACTGTTACTTTGTTTAGCTGCCTGTAGTCAATACACATCCTCATAGATCCGTCCTTCTTCTTAACAAACAGGACCGGTGCACCCCACGGCGACACACTCGGCCGAATGAACCCCTTATCTAGGAGTTCCTGGAGCTCCTCCTTCAATTCCTTCAACTCAGCTGGTGCCATCCGATACGGAGGAATAGAAATAGGCTGAGTGCGTGGCACCAAATCGATACCAAAATCAATATCCCTATCCGGCGGCATGCCCGGCAGGTCTGAGGGAAACACATCAGGAAAGTCTCGCACAATGGGAACAGAATCAATATTGGGAGTCTGGGCCTCGACCTCCCGCACAAATGCTAAAGAAGAGAGGCATCCCTTCCCAACCATTCGTTGGGCCTTGAGGAAAGATATTACCCTGCTAGGTACATACTCAGTCGTGCCTCGCCACTCGATCCTCCGAATGCCCGGCATAGCCAAAGTGACTGTCTTAGCATGACAGTCCAGAATAGCATGACATGGAGATAACCAGTCCATGCCCAATATAACATCAAAATCAATCATGCCGAGAAGCAACAGGTCTACTCGGGTCTCCAGACCTCCAATAGTGACCAAACAGGACCGGTATACATGGTCCACAACAATAGTATCCCCTACCGGGGTAGATACATGCACTAGCAGCTCAAGACTCCCTCGGGTCGTGCCCAAAGGAGGAGCAAAATATGTAGACACATAAGAATAAGTAGAACCGGGATCAAACAATACCGAGGCATCTCCGTGGCAGATTGAAATAATACCTGTAATGACAGCATCAGAAGTAACAGCCTCAGATCGGCCCTGAAAAGCATAGCATCTAGCCTGTCCGCCTGATCGGCCTCCCCCTCGAGAGCGACCCCTAGCTGACTGACCCTCGCCCCTAGCTGGTGGGGTGGGTGCTGAAGTAGAAGGACCAGATGACGAGGGCTGACCCCTCTGCTGATAAGATCCGGAAACAAGACGGGGACACTCCATACAGTGGTGCCCAAACTCTCCGCACTCGTAGCAACTCCCCGGTGCTGGGGACTGAGACTGATATGGACCCCTGGCGCTGGAGTGGCCAGCTGATGAACTAGGCCGAGATGAACCCTGAGCAGATGGGGCCTGTGAAGAACTCTGAGCTGGCATGGCACTGAGAGATGGCTGGCTCTGGTGCGAACCCTGATAACCCTGTCTAGGTGACCATCTGCGACGATCTGAGCGTCCCGACTGCGAAGACCTGAAAGAGCGACCTCGGCTCTGCTGACTCTGGCCTCTGGTCTGAGTGCCACTGGAACTAGCTGCTCCTCGAGGCCTCTTGGCCTCCCTCTCATCCCGCTCTCTGCGACGATCTGTCTCTATGTCGCGAGCAATATCCACGGCATCCTCAAATGTACGACTCAAAACCCTCTCCCGAGTCAATCGGAATACGAATGGGATAAATGAGGCCGTCCACGAAGCGCCCAATCCTCTCTCTGTCGGAATGAACCAACCACGGTGCATATCCGGACAACTCTGTAAACCTGATCTCATACTCTGACACTGACATGTCCCCCTCATGGAGACCCTCAAACTGCATACGCATCTCCTCTCTCCGAGATCGAGGCACCCATTTCTCCAAAAACATAGTGGAGAACTCCGGCCATGATAGTGGTGCTCCTCCGGCTGGCCTGCGGCGCTCATAAGCCTCCCACCAAGCGAAGGTCGGTCCCCGAAACCGAAAGGTAGTGAAAGATACCCCACCGGACTCCAATATCCCCGCCGTACGAAGCATCCGACGACACTTATCCGGAAAACCTCGGGCGTCCTCGCTCGGAGCACCGGTGAACACCGGAGGAGATAACCCGGTGAACCTCTCGTGACGACGCCGCTCATCGTCCGTCATAGCCGGGACCCCGTCCCCCGAATCCGATCCGTCGGGCTGAACCGGTACCACGAGTCGAACCTGGAGGAGCCTCCGATGTTTGTAAGCCCCGCACCGCCGGCTCGGAGTGCGTCATCGCGGGGTCCGATGACCACCCCCGATCCCCGATGCGGCTCGCTGCGAGTAGTAACTCGAAACCGCCTCGTGCTAGGCCGGTGCGATCGCTAGTATCCGAGCTAGGGTCTCCCGTAGACCCGAATAACAATGGGCACAGCTGGTGCTCGATCCGGTGCCGCCGGCACCTCTCGCAATCGGGGGCCGTGGGTCGGCCGGCACCGCCCGGCCGCCCTAACTCCGCCACGACCACGACCGCGTCCACGGCCTCTAGCGGTGGTAGTGGTGGTCGTCCTCCACGTCCGGATGATCGAGTTCTCGCCATCCGCGAGAGAATAGAATGTCAAAGTTCAGTTCAAGTCAAAAGTAATCGCACGACAAGAATTCCAAGAATTGAAACTTTTCCTAAAAAGGTTTGGAGCCTCCCGAGGATAAGTACAGGCGTCCCCGCACCGATCCACGAGACTCTACCAACCGGCTCATGACTCGCGAGACCCGTTAACCTAGGCTCTGATACCAACTTGTCACGACCCAAACCCTGGTCGTGATGGCGCCCAACACAATGCTACGCAAGCCCGACAATATTATCCCTTAAACCAGCCAGTTATTAATATCAAATTAAACTTAAACAGTAAATAATCATATCAGGTGATAAACGAAATGTAAAACATACAAAATACGGTCCCAACCATATCGTGGTGTCACGAGACCGAGCCTCTACAGAATAGCATCCTAATACAACCAAGTCTAGGCAAATAGGAAATCAACAAGATGATAAAGAAGGAGAAAACAAGCTCTGCGGACGCTGGCAGCTACCTCGAAATCTCCGCAAAAGTAAACAAAGATCAGCAGCTACAATGTCTCAACTGCTCTCGGGCACCTGTGGATCTGCACAGAAAGTGCAGGGGAGTGGGGTGAGTATATTTCAACTCAGTGAGTAACAATAATAAATAATAACCGAAGGTAAGAAATCCTGTGCTATCACTTAGCAGTTCTAAGACAACCCTCACAGGTACGTCATCACTGTAGTAGTACTCTAATCTCCAATCTATGTTTATCTTTACAAGATTCCACACCGAACCAACCCTCACTCGTACCCCTACGGTGTACGGGCATCTCAATATATGAAGACACATACCTCTGTCTATAATGTATAAATATTTAAGTAGATAGTGGGATATAATTAAGTATAATGTTGCGGCGTGCAGCCCGCTCCAATACATATACCGCTGCGGCGCGCAGCCCGCTCCATTTAACATCGACGGTGCTCACTGGGGGTGTATACAGACTTCGGAGGGGCTCCCTAGGCCCAAGCACTATAATACTGCGGCGTGCAGCACGATCCACACAAATATTACTGCGGCGTGCGGTCCGATCCAATATATATATATTTATATATCTCTATACTACTGCGGCGTGCAGCCCGATCCCATAATATACACCAGTGCTCACTGAGAATGTGTGCAGACTCAAACTCCGAAGGGGCTCCTACAGCCCAAGCGCAATAATACTGCGGCGTGCAGTCCGTCCCACATGTATATTACATGTATATTACTGCGGCGTGCAGTCCGATCCAATATATATACTGCTGCGGCGTGCAACCCGATCCAATATAGGTATATATATAATACCTCATAATGGGTCCTCGACCCTATCCCAGTCAGTATGTACTTGGCCTCTCAGGCCCAATATAATGTATATCACAGTGGGTCCTAGACCCTGCCTCAGTCAATATAGACTTGGCCTTTCAGGCCCACTAAGCTAGAACAGGGAATTCCACCCTAGATAATCTCTCTCAATGTACACATCTAGTACGGGCTCATATTATGCTATATAGCTAGAGCTACTGCTGAGTGTATGTTTCCAACATGATATAAGGGTCACCTAGCTCTATAGGTTCCCTAATGCTCTACAGATCGGCACAAGGCCCCAAACATGGCTTTTAGCCCTATTGTACAGTTATAATCTCAGTAACAGTCATACAACACAGTATTCTATTAGCCGGGAAGGACTAAGTCCGAACCCCCAATCACAATGTCACCACACTTGTCATAGAACGCGTGTCTCATCTCAATATAGCATTGTGAAGTGCTAGTACGGGGTTTCAAACCCTCGGTACATTGTTTACTACTACCACTCACCTCGAACCGGTAGAAGCTTCAATCCGCCTTGCGCTTGCCTCGCAAATCAATCTCCTCGGGTGCCAAATCTGCTCAAAATCATAGAGAATGCATCAATATATGCTAATTTCATGAAATTCATCCGAAATAACCCAAATTATATCAAAACCCACAAGTTGTCAAAACCCGACTTTTGGTGCGTTTCTCGAAAAATTATAAATGTTACATATTCGGAACCCTCGTCTATGCATATCAAATTTACGAGTCTATGCATATCAAATTTACAAAAATCGGACTCCATTTGCCCACTCAAATCAGTGTTTTTCTTTAATTTAGGCCTAGGGCTCAAACCCACCTTTAATCTTCCATTTACAGAAATTTAACCAAGGATTTCACGTTAAAAATGATGTAATTAAGCCACAAAACTTACCTCCAACGAAAACCCGATGATTCCCCAGCAATCTCCCGTCAATTTCTTCTCTTGGAACTCAAAAATGGGGGTTTTGGGTATTAAACCCGCGACTGGTCTGTTCTGAACTTAAACTCTCTGCCAGACCTATTTGCTCTACGCGATCGCGACTCTACTCACGCGATCGCGATGCTCAACATTTCGCCCTCACGCGATCGCGATTCTCCTCACGCGATCGCGGTGTACAACCATCCGGCCTCACGCGATCGCGTCCCTATTCCTGCGATCGCGTAGCACATTTTTCCCTGGACCCCATTTCTCTTCTACGCGATCGCGTAGATGCTCATGCGATCGCGATGACCACCCGGATAACACTACGCGATCGCGTCCGTTCCTGCGATCGCGTTGCTTCTGTTCTCGACTTTACACGATCGCGTCCCTATCTCTGCGATCGCGAAGGGTAAAATTCTGCTGCACTAATTGCAGCAGAAACAGCAGTGCATTTGGCACAAAATGGTCCGTTTGGACCCCCGAATTCATCCCGAGGCCCCCGGGACCCCAACGAAAACCACCAACATACCCCAAAACATGATACGAACTTGTTCCAATCATAAAAACACCATCCTAAACATCAAAATCACCAATTACACACGGATTCAAGCCTAAATTCCTTAAAACTTTCCGAATTACACATTCGATCAAAAACCCGACCAAACGACGTCCGAATGACCTGAAATTTTGCAGGCACATCCAAAATCACCTAACGAAGCTACGCAACTGTCGGAATTCCATTCCGACCCCCGGATCAAAATCTCACCTACCGTTCGGATTTCGCCAAAATTCAACCTTAGCCAATTCAAGCCTAAAACTACACCGGGCCTCCAAATTCAATTCCGATCGCTCCCCTAAGTCACAAATCACCTCCCGGAACTAACCAAATCATCAGAACCTGATTCCGAGCCCTCTAACCAAATAGTCAACTCCTGGTTGACTTTCCTTATTCAAGTCTCCTTCAAAAAGGCTATATGCCTCATTTTCAATCCAGTTCACTCCTAACTCACCCGATAGACTCTAACACTGATATAAAATCATAAAACATATATTTACAACATAACGGGGTGGTAATTCCCGTGACGACGGGCCGGGTCGTCACAATTATCTAAGTTATATGGTTTAACTTTTTCTAGCCATTTTATTCCTAATATAATATTTTTATCTCTCTGATATATTTTAAATCTTATTATCATAATTATTCCTCCTATGATTATTTCTTTTTCCGCTATTTCTTCACTAATTATCATTCCTTTAGGTAATTCAGGGTATAGTTTTTCACTAGTTAGTATCTCATTTCTGTGATTAATTCTCTTGTTATATAGTTTTCTTCTTGTCCTGTATTTATTAGTATTAAGTATTTTCTTCCATTCATTACTCCTGTTATGTAATAATGATGATGTTTTATTTCTCCTGGTAATTGCTATATAAGTTTAGGTATTTTATATCCTACTTTATCTGATGTGCTTGTTTTATTTGATGACGTTTGTCCCACTTCAAAACTCAATCTTTTTGATGAGCTTAATCTTTCTTTTACTATGTCTAAATCTTCTTCTATGTCCAGTTCATTATAACTATACTCATTGTTATCTATAACTGTAACTATTCTTTCAAAAGGATTTTCTATCTTTATTTTGTTTATTTTATTTCTTGCCATTATCTTATGTTTATTTGTTAATATATATAAGTTTTTACATCTTGCTGTAAATATCTTACTACCTGGAGTTAATTCTGTTCCTGACATTTTCCAGTATAATACAAGTGATTTATCTATATTTTTATCATTTATCGTGTAACGACCCGACCAGCCGTTTTAGAAAATTACACCCCAATCCCTAATTTAACTGTTCCCTTAAGTTCATTTCTGCTATTGTGGGTTGCATGGAGAGTCGGTTCTGGAAATTTGAGCATTTTGGGACACTTAGTCCCTAAATAAGAGCTTTGAAGCTAGAAAATGGCCCGTAGCCGGAACAGTGTTAATACGATCTCGGAACGGAAATCCGATGGTTCCATTAGTTCCGTTAGGTGATTTCGGGGTTGGGAGCGCATAAGGAATGTATTTTGGAGGTTCGTATCTCAATTAGGCTTGAAATGCCGAAGGTTGAAATTTTGGCGAATCCGAACGATAGGTGAGATTTTGATCCGGGGGTCGGAATGGAATTCCGACAATTTCTGTAGCTTCGTTATGTGAATTTGGATATGTCCGCAAAGTTTCAGGTCATTCGGACATCGTTTGGTCGGGTTTTAGATCGAATGTGCAATTCGGAAAGTTTTAAGAAATTTAGGCTTGAATTCGATGTGAATTATGGGTTTTGATGTTGTTAGACGTGTTTTTATGATTTGAACGAGTTCATATCGTGTTTTGGAGTATGTTGGTGGTTTTCGTTGGGGTCCCGGGAGCCTCGGGATGAATTCGGGGGTCCAAATGGACCAATTTGTGCCAAAAGGCATTGCTGTTCTGCTGCAATAATTGCAGAGCAATTTTGCTCTCCGCGATCGCGGAGATGGCCATGCGATCGCGTAAGGGAGAAATCCTGAGCTCTGCAATCGTGAAGTAAAGCCTGCAATCGCGTAAGTCTGGAGGTTGAACCAGTGCGATCACGTGAGGGAGTATGCGATCGCGTAGGGTATTGGTCGGAAGCAGTGCGATCGCGTGAGGGAGTATGCGATCGCGTAGGGTAGTTGGGGAGCCGGACGAGTTTGTTCTTCGCGATCGCGTTAGTACGTTTGCGATCGCGTAGTGTTGCTGAGTTGTTCACTGCGATCGCGTCCAGGGTCACGCGATCGCGTAGAGGAAAATTAGGCTGCCCATATTTTGTGCATCGCGATCGCAAGCCCAGTGCTGCGATCGCGTAGAGTAAAATGGCCTGGCAGAGACTTTAAGTCCAGAACATTTCGGTTGCGGCCTAACACACCAAAACCGCCATTGTTGAGCTCCAAGAGAGGATTTTGAAGGGGAAATGCTGGGATATCATCGGGAAATCATCGGGGGTAAGTTTCTTGACCTTAATTCGTTGGTTTATCATGAAATCCGTGATTTTTTTCACTGAAATTGGAAGATTAAAGGTGGGTTTGAGCCCTAGGCCTAAATGTTAGAAAATCTCCGATTTGAGTGGGCAAATGGAGTCCGATTTTGGTAAATTTTATATGCCTAGACTCGTATTGAGATAAGGAACCCGAATATATAATTTTCGTGATTTTTTGATAAGCGTACCGAAAGTTGGGTTTTGGCAACTTGTGGTTTTTTGGCGTATTTTGAGTTGTTTTGATCGGGTAATGCCCAATTGACCTATTTTGATGTGATTCTATTGATTTTTATCAGATTCTACACTTGTGGAGGCCGACATTCGCGGCAAGAGAGTTGTTTCATAGCGGTTTTGTACCGGAGTCGAGGTAAGTGGCTTGTCTAACCTCGTGTGGGGGAATTTTCACCCCTAGGATATTATGTGATAATTTAAATGCCTTGTACGCGAGGTGACGGGCGTGTACATGCGCTGGTTGTTGAACACGTACTTTATTTAAAATGTTCGATGAGCGATATTTCCGTCTTTGGCTGTTAATTTGATATTTTTACCTGGTAGTGGTTAGAAGAGCATGATTAGGTAGCACTTAACTGTTTAGTTGCCTAATTGCCTTATTTGAATTCCTTGTTAATTATTGGCACTATTTTTCGGTGAAGTTATAGTTAAGCATAATTATTCTCTCTGTGGATTCCTTTATTGTGTCACGACCCAAATCCGGTCGTGATGGCGCCCAACAATCAAGCTAGGCCAGCCAGACCAACAATTCAATTAACACATAGATATCAGTCCCAAATGGACAACCCAAGAAGAATATATGAGTTTAAGAACTCCAATAATAATAGTAAAGAACAAAATACTGACACTCCCAAAGATCTGGAGTCACAAGTCTAGAGCCTCTAACAAAACCCAACAAGAAATCGAGAGTACGATAATGAAGTACTCAAGTCTGAATACAAAATATAAAATAACAACTGGAATGAGAGGAGAAGCTAGGTTCTGCGAACGTAGGCAGCTACCTCAGCAACTCGGTGTGACAATGTAAATGCCGGAGATGTCCGTCTACTGCTCCTGTGTACCTGAGTCTGCACACAAAAGGTGCAGGGAGTAGGGGTGAGTACTAAGTACTCATGAGTAACAAATATATATAAGTAGCTGACAGTAAGAAATCCACAAAATACCACAATATGAAGCTACACTACAGTCCGAATCTCCTACGAACTAGCAACAATAATACAATACAGCTACCACAGAGTAATTCAACAAATACGGATGCAATGCAATGCACATAACCGCTACGGCGTGTAGCCCGATCCAATTTAACGTCGACGGCGCTCACTGGGGGTGTGTACAGACTCCGGAGGGGCTCCTACAGCCCAAGCGCAATACTACTGCGGCATGCAGCCCGATCCTCATATCACCCACTGCGGCATGCAGCCCGATCCCATGCTCAGTCCACAATAAACAATTAAGTCACAAAACAATTCATTTTCCTTAATTCCAGTTCTCAATTCATAATTTATGAAAAATACTTTAACTTTATTAAATTTGTAAAAGCCGGTGACTTAGCATTTCAAAAGTGTGATTTCAATTTCCAGGACTGAGATCGGTGATTTAAGCAATTATAGCTATCACATAAATATTGTCCTCTAAGGACGCTACAGATCGGCACAAGGCCCCAAACAAGGCTTACAGCCCACAAATATATCACATACAGTGTATTTTCAACACTAACAACATATCATTTATTTCCGGGATGGACCAAGTCTCAATCCCCAATCACAATCAATCCCGCACCTGCCACGGTGTGCGAGCCACGCCCTATTAGCGTCACAATGTGCTAAGCCGGGGTTTCGAACCCTCAGAGGCTACCATATACACAAACTACTCACCTCTAGCCGGTCGTAGACTCGTCCGCGATGCCTTTTCCTTTGAATTTCGTTGCCTCGTGTGTAGAATCTAGTCAAATAACAATAATTATATCAAATACGGGTCAAAGAATCATAACCCACTTCAATTTATATGAAATTCGCATAATTACACTAAGTTGGTAAAACCCGACCCCGGGCCCCACTGCTCGGAAAATTCCGAAATTAGTACCAACGTGATCCTTATCTCGCCACGAGTCCGTGCATATAAAATTTATCGAAATCGGAGTTCAAATGGCCTTCCAAATCCAAAAATCCCGTTTTCAATACTTAGGCCACATTTCTTCAAGATTTCAACCCAATTTCATGAAGATTGATGTTAATACTACCATAAAATGATGTTTTTGAGTCAAGAATCTTACCTCCGACGAATACCCGATGACTTCTCGGTGATTTCCTCGAGTTTTCTTCTCTCTAGGGCTCAAATGTGTGTTTTGGGGGTGTAAACCCGTAACCCCTCTCTTTCTGGATTTTATTCACTGCCAGACACTATTGTTCATCGCGTTCGCGTGACCCTCTACGCGTTCGCGATGAACAGCCCCGCCTTACTCTTCGCGAACGTGGCGCTGGCCACGCGTTCGCGATGCTCAATTCCTGTTACCCTTCGCGGACGCGACGCATCCCACGCGTTCGCGATGTTCAAACTCCCAGCCACCCGGATTTCTTCTACGCGTTCGCGATAGACCTCCCGCGAACGCGAAGCACAACACCACCACCCTAGGCGAACGCGACCCAAGCAACGCGTTCGCGATGCTTAACACCCCAGACCTACGCGAACGCGACTCCTTCTCCCGCGAACGCGATGCACAAAAAGGCTTGGCCTTCGCGAACGCGACACTGGTCACGCGAACGCGAAGGCTTAAGGGCCTGGGCAGAACCTGCAGTTTTCTGCAGATTTTTGCCAAGTCCAAATGCCCGGTTGATGGTCCGAAATCATCCCGAGGCCCCGGGGACCCCAACGAAAACCACCAACGTACCCCAAAACATGATACGAACTTGTTCCAATCATAAAAACACCATACTAAACATCAAAATCACCAATTAATCACGGATTCAAGCCTAAGTTTCTTCAAAACTTTCAAAACTAACATTCAATCCAAAACCCGATCAAACGATATCCGAATGACCTGAAAATTTGCGGACACATCCAAAATCACATAACGAAGCTACAGAAATTGTCGGAATTCCATTCCGACCCCGGATCAAAATATCACCTACCATCCGGTTTTCGCCAAAATTCAACATTCGCCAATTCAAGCTTAAAACTACACCGGACCTCCGAATTTAATTCCGATTGTTCTCCTAAGTCATAAATGATCCCCCGGAACTAGTCGAATCATCAGAATCCGTTTCCGAGCACTCTAACTCAATAGTCAACTCTTGGTTGACTTTTCATATTCAAGCTTTCTTCAAACATGCTATTTGTTTCATTTTCAATCCAAATCACTCCTAACTCACCCGATATACTCTAATACTGGTTTAAAATCATAATATATGTATATGCAAGGTATCGGGGTGGAAATTCCCGTAACGACGGGCTGGGTCGTTACATTCTCCCCAACTTAAACAAACGCTCGTCCGCGAGCGGGTTAAGAAACATACCTGGAGTATCAAACAAGTGTGGATATCTACTTCGCATCTCCTGCTCGGTCTCCCAAGTTGCTTCCTCCACGGGACGACCTCTCCACTGCACTTTCACTGAAGCTATATCCTTAGATCTCAGCTTACGAACCTGTCGACCCAAAATGGCTACTGGTTCCACATCATAAGTCAAATCCTCATCTAGCTGTATCGTGCCGAAGTCCAACACATGAGACGGGTCTCCGACATACTTCCGGAGCATAGATACATGGAACACCGGGTGAACTCCCGACAAACTGGGTGGCAAAGCAAGCATATAAGCCACCTCCCCAACTTTCCTAAGCACCTCAAAAGGTCCAATGAACCTTGGGCTCAACTTCCCTTTCTTTCCAAACCTCATAACACCCTTCATAGGCGAAACCTTCAGCAACACCTTCTCACCTACCGAATAAGACACATCTCGGACCTTCCGGTCCGCATAACTCTTCTGACGCGACTGCGCTGTGCGAAGTCTCTCCTGAATCACCTTCACCTTGTCTAAGGCATCTTGGACTAACTCTGTCCCCAACAACCTAGCCTCGCCGGGCTCGAACCAACCAACCGGAGACCTACACCGCCTCCCATATAAAGCTTCATACGGTGCCATCTGAATGCTGGACTGATAGCTATTATTGTAAGCAAACTCCGCCAAAGGCAAATAATCAGCCCATGAACCACCGAAATCAATGACACAAGCACGCAACATGTCCTCTAAGATCTGAATAGTACGCTCGGACTGCCCATCCGTCTGTGGATGAAATGCTGTGCTCAGCTCTACTTGTGAACCCAACTCTCGCTGAAATGTCCTCCAGAACTGAGATGTGAACTGGGTACCTCTGTCTTGATATAATAGAAGTAGGAAATCCATGCAATCTCACTATCTCACGGATGAATATCTCTGCCAACCGCTCTGAGGTATAGGTAGTACACACTGGGATGAAGTGAGCCGACTTGGTCAACCTATCCACCACCACCCAAACTGAATCAAACTTCCTTGCTGTCCGAGGGAGTCCACTAACAAAGTCCATAGTTATTCTTTCCCACTTCCACTCCGGAATATCAATACGCTGGAATACACCACCGGGTCTCTGATGCTCATACTTGACCTGCTGACAGTTTAGACACCGAGCCACATGGCTCACAATATCTTTCTTCATCTTTCTCCACCAGTAATGCTGCTTCAAATCCTGATACATCTTCGCGGCTCCTGGATGAATAGAATACCTCGAACCGTGGGCCTCCTCCAATATCAACTCACGAAGGCCATCAACATTGGGCACGCATATCCGGCCTTGCATCCGCAATACACCATCACTATCAATAGTGACATCTCTGGCATCATCATGCTGAACTCTGTCCTTAAGGACAAGTAAGTGTGGATCATCATACTGGCACTCTCGAATACGATCATATAAAGAAGAACGAGCTACTACACAAGCCATCACCCGACCGGGCTCAGAAATATCCAGCCTTACCATCTGATTAGCTAACGCCTGAACATCAACTGCTAGGGGTCTCTCCCCAACTGGAATATACGCCAAACTGCCCATACTAATAGCCTTCCGGCTCAATGCATCAGCCACTACATTGGCTTTTCCGGGATGGTACAAGATAGTAATATCATAGTCTTTAAGCAATTCAAGCCATCTCCGCTGCCTCAAATTTAGATCTTTCTGCTTAAACAAATGCTGAAGGCTGCGGTGGTCTGTATATACATCACAAGATACACCATATAGGTAATGCCTCCAAATCTTCAAGGCATGAACAATAGCGGCTAACTCCAAATCATGAACAGGGTAGTTCTTCTCGTGGGGCTTTAGCTGACGAGAAGCATATGCAATAACTCTACCCTCCTGCATCAACACACAACCGAGTCCAACTCTAGAAGCATCACAATACACCGTATATGACCCCGAAGCTGATGGTAACACAAGTACTGGAGCGGTGGTCAAAGCCTCCTTGAGCTTCTGAAAGCTCTCTTCACATTCATCAGACCACACAAATGGAGCATTCTTCTGTGTCAACTTAGTCAACGGTGAAGCAATAGATGAGAAATCCTGAACAAACCGGCGATAATAGCCTGCCAAGCCGAGAAAACTCCGAATCTCTCTAGCTGAGGAAGGTCTGGGCCAATTCTGCACTGCCTCGACCTTCTGTGGATCAACCCGAATACCGTCACTGGATACTACATGTCCCAGAAAACCCACAGTATCAAGCCAGAACTCACACTTAGTGAATTTTGCATAAAGCTTCTCTTCCCTCAACCTCTGCAATGCCACTCTCAAATGCTGTGCATGCTCCTCCTGGCTGCGTGAATATACCGGAATATCATCAATAAACACAATCACAAAAGAATCAAGGTACGGCCGAAATACACTATTCATCAAGTGCATGAATGCTGTTGGGGCATTAGTCAACCCGAAAGACATCACCAGGAACTCGTAGTGCCCATATCGCGTCCTGAACGCTGTCTTCATAATATCCGAGTCCCTGATCTTCAACTGATGATAGCCCGATCGAAGATCAATCTTAGAAAATACACTAGCTCCCTAGAGCTGATCAAATAGGTCCTCAATACGAGGTAATGGGTACTTATTCTTCATTGTTACCTTGTTCAGCTGCCTGTAATCAATGCACATTCTCATTGTGCCATCTTTCTTCTTTACGAACAACACCGGTGCACCCCAAGGTGACACACTCGGACGAATGAAACCCTTATCTAAGAGTTCCTGAAGCTATTCTTTCAATTCTTTTAACTCTGCTGGTGCCATGCGATAGGGAGGAATAGAAATGGGCTGAGTACCCGGCACCAAGTCAATACCAAAGTCAATATCTCTGTCAGGTGGCATGCCCGGCAGGTCTGCTGGAAATACATCCGGAAATTCCCTCACAATGGGGACCGAATCAAGACTGGGTGTCTCGGCCTCAACGTTTCTAATGAAGGCCAAATAAGATAAACAACCCCTGCCAATCATTCGTTGGGCCTTTATATAAGAAATCACCCTGTCGGACACATAATCAGTCAAGCCACGCCACTTGATCCTCGGATTACCTGGAATAGCTAGTGTGACTGTCTTGGCATGACAGTCCAGAATCGCATGATAAGGAGATAGCCAATCCATGCCTAGGATAACATCGAAATCTACCATGCCCGGTAGTAATAGATCAACTCGGGTCTCCAGACCCCCAATAGTAATAATACAGGATCGATATACCTGATCCACAACAACAGTATCCCCCACCGGGGTAGACACATGTACGGGCAAAGCAAGAATACCACGGGTCATACCCAAATGATGTGCAAAGTAAGTAGAGACATAAGGATAGGTGGATCCGGGATCAAATAAGATAGAAGCATCCCTGTGGCAGACTGAGATAATACCTGAAATGATCGCATCTGAAGCACTAGCATCCTTCCTATCCGGAAGAGCATAAAAACGAGCCTGACCTCAACCAGTACGATCCTCGCCCCTGGGGCGACCTCTGGATACCTGGCCACCAGTCCTATCTGACTGTGCTGGCGCTGAAGAAACAGGAGTAGAAGACGAAGGCTGATCCCTCCGCTGAGACCGCTTACGAAGCCACTGAGGACACTCTCTCCTGATATGGCCCAAATCACCACACTCAAAACAACGGCCTAAAGATGGAAGAAGGGGCTGCTGAGGACCCCTCGCTACCGATGAATCCTTTGCTGAGGAAAGAGGAGCAGAGCTCTGAGCTGGAAGAGCACTCAGTGCAGGCTGACTCTGCTGACGGCTCTGCTGACCCTGATAACCTTGCTGGCCTTGACAACCACGATCTGATGAAACCCCACTGGACTCTGTACGTCCAGACTGATGAGACCTGAAAGAGCGACCTCTGCTATGCTGAAATTGGCCCCTAAACGGAGCACCACTGTAACTGCCAGTACCACGAGGCCTCTTAGCCTCTCTCTCCTCTCGCTCTCTGCGGCGATCTGTCTCAATGTGACGGGCAGCATCAACCACCTCCTCAAAGGTAACTGTCGAAACTCTCTCCCTGGTCATCAATATGCGGATGGGATAAATAAGACCATTAATAAATCTCCGAATCCTCTCCCTGTCTGTAGGAACCATCCACATGGCATGACGGGCCAGCTGTGTGAATCTCATCTCGTACTGATTAACTGTCATCTCTCCCCGCTTCAACCACTCGAACTGACGTCGCAGCTCCTCTCTCTGAGACTGAGGCACGTACTTCTCCAAAAATACCGTGGAGAACTCCTGCCAAGTGAGGGGCACTGCCCCAGCGGGCCTACGCCTCTCAAAATCCTCCCACCACTGAAATGCTGCACCTGTGAACTGAAAAGTGGTGAATGAAACACCGCCGGACTCTAGAATACCCGCGGTGCGAAGCATGCGCCGACATCTGTCAAGAAAACCCTGGGCATCCTCGCCCTCGGCACCACCGAATGTCGGAGGCCGTAGTCTCTCAAATCTCTCCAAACGACGCCGCTCATCGTCGGGCATAACCGGAACCATATATGCAGGAGCCGGTGCAACGGGCGCAACTGGCCGAACCGGCTCGGGTGTGTGAGCTACGGGGTCCGATTCCCTCCCCCGCCTGTGAAGAAGATACTGCAGTAGTAGCGAGCAACTACCTGTGCCAAGCCTGTGCACACTGATAAGATCTGAGCCAAGGTCTCCTGAAGACCTGGTATGACAATGGGCACTGCCGGTACCTGAACCTGAGTTGTCGGAGCGTCTGCCGCTGGAATCTGGTCCTGAGTTTGGGCCACTGGTGTAGGAATCTGACCTTGAGTCTGGTCAGCTGGTGGGTCAGCAGGCACTGGCACTGCTGCCCTACCTCTACCACGACCACGGCCTCCGGGTGCCAATGGTGGTCGTCCGCCACGTCCGTTAGCTCGTGTTCTCGCCATCTGCGAGAGAATAGAATATGGAAAGATTTAATTTCATGATAGCACAAATCGCACGATATGAATTCAAGAAAATGAGGTTTTTCCTAAAGTTTCTGTAGCCCTTCGAGGATAGATACGGACGTCTACGTACCGATCCGCGAAAACCTACTAAACCGGCTCATGACTCGCGAGTCCTAATAACCTAGAGCTCTGATACCAACTTGTCACGACCCAAATCCGGTCGTGATGGCGCCCAACAATCAAGCTAGGCCAGCCATACCAACATTTTAATTAACACAAAGATATCGGTCCCAAATGGACAACCCAAGAAGAATATATGAGTTTAAGAACTCCAATAATAATAGTAAAGAACAAAATACTGACACTCCCAAAGATCCGGAGTCACAAGTCTAGAGCCTCTAACAAAACCCAACAAGAAATCGAGAGTACGATAAAGAAGTACTCAAGTCTGAATACAAAATATAAAATAACAACTGGAAAGGAGAGGAGAAGCTAGGTTCTGCGAACGTAGGCGACTACCTCAGCAACTCGATATGACACTGCAAATGCTAGAAATGCCTGTCTGCTGCTCCTGAGTACCTGAGTCTGCACACAAAAGGTGCAGGGAGTAGGGGTGAGTACTAAGTACTCAGTGAGTAACAAATATATATAAGTAGCTGACAGTAAGAAATCCACAGATTACCACACAATGAAGCTATACTACAGTTCGAATCTCCTACGAACTAGCATCAATAATACAATACAGCTACCACAGAGTAATTCAACAAATACAGATGCAATGCAATGCACATAACCGCTACGGCGTGTAGCCCGATCCAATTTAACGTCGACAGCGCTCACTAGGGGTGTGTACAGACTCCGGAGGGGCTCCTACAACCCAAGCGCAATACTGCTGCGGCGTGCAGCCCGATCCTCATATCAACCACTGCGGCGTGCAGCCCGATCCCATACTCAGTCCACAATAAACAATTAAGTCACAAAACAATTCATTTTCCTTAATTCCAGTTCTCAATTCATAATTTATGAAAAATACTTTAACTTTATTAAATTTGTAAAAGCCGGTGACTTAGCATTTCAAAAGTGTGATTTCAATTTCCAGGACTGAGATCAGGTGATTTAAGCAATTATAGCTATCACATAAATATTGTCCTCTAAGGACACTACAGGTCGGCACAAGGCCCTAAACAAGGCTTACAGCCCACAAATATATCACATACAGTGTATTTTCAACACTAACAACATATCATTTATTTTCGGGATGGACCAAGTCTCAATCCCCAATCACAATCAATCCCGCACCTGCCACGGTGTGCGAGCCACGCCTTATTAGCGTCACAATGTGCTAAGCCGGGTTTCGAACCCTCAAGCTACCATATACACAAACTACTCACCTCTAGCCGGTCGTAGACTCGTCCGCGATGCCTTTTCCTTTGAATTTCGTTGCCTCGTGTGTAGAATCTAGTCAAATAACAATAATTATATCAAATACGGGTCAAAGAATCATAACCCACTTCAATTTATATGAAATTTGCATAATTACACTAAGTTGGTAAAACCCGACCCCGGGCCCCACTGCTCGGAAAATTCTGAAATTAGTACCAACGCGGTCCTTATCTCGCCACGAGTCCGTGCATATAAAATTTATCGAAATCGGAGTTCAAATGGCCTTCCAAATCCAAAAATCCCGTTTTCAATACTTAGGCCACATTTCTTCAAGATTTCAACCCAATTTCATGAAGATTGATGTTAATACTACCATAAAATGATGTTTTCGAGTCAAGAATCTTACCTCCGACAAATACCCGATGACTTCTCAGTGATTTCCTCGAGTTTTCTTCTCTCTAGGGCTCAAATGTGTGTTTTGGGGGTGTAAACCCGTAACCCCTCTGTTTCTAGATTTTATTCACTGCCAGACACTATTGTTCATCGCGTTTGCGTGACCCTCTACGCGTTCGCGATGAACAGCCCCACCTTACTCTTCGCGAACGCGGCGCTGGCCACTTGTTCGCGATGCTCAATTCCTGTTACCCTTCGCGGACGCGACGCATCCCACGCATTCGCGATGTTCAAACTCCCAGCCACCCGGATTTCTTCTACGCGTTCGCGATAGACCTCCCGCGAATGCGAAGCACAACACCACCACCCTACGCGAACGCGACCCAAGCAACGCGTTCGCGATGCTTAACACCCCAGACCTACGCGAACGCGACTCCTTCTCCCGCGAACGCGATGCACAAAAAGGCTTGGCCTTCGCGAACGCGACACCGGTCACGCGAACGCGAAGGCTTAAGGGCCTGGGCAGAACCTGCAGTTTTCTGCAGATTTTTGCCAAGTCCAAATGCCCGGTTGATGGTCCGAAATCATCCCGAGGCCCCCGGGACCCCAACGAAAACCACCAACATACCCCAAAACATGATACGAACTTGTTCCAATCATAAAAACACCATACTAAACATCAAAATCACCAATTAATCACGGATTCAAGCCTAAGTTTCTTCAAAACTTTCAAAACTAACATTCAATCCAAAACCCGATCAAACGATGTCCGAATGACCTGAAAATTTGCGGACACATCCAAAATCACATAACGAAGCTACAGAAATTGTCGGAATTCCATTCCGACCCCGGATCAAAATATCACCTACCATCCGATTTTCGCCAAAATTCAACATTCGCCAATTCAAGCTTAAAACTACACCGGACCTCCGAATTTAATTCCGATTGTTCTCCTAAGTCATAAATGATCCCCCGGAACTAGTCGAATCATCAGAATCCGTTTCCGAGCACTCTAACTCAATAGTAAACTCTTGGTTGACTTTTCATATTCAAGCTTTCTTCAAACATGCTATTTGTTTCATTTTCAATCCAAATCACTCCTAACTCACCCGATATACTCTAATACTGTTTTAAAAGCATAATATATGTAAATGCAAGGTATCGGGGTGGAAATTCCCGTAACGACGGGCCGGGTCATTACATATTGGCTGTGCTTGTGGATTGCGGGTTCGATTCCCGGAGACCCAGGGCTGTGGGTTCGATTTCTAGAGACCCGACGTGATATTAGTAGGGACTACGGGTTCGATTCCTGAGATTCTGAGTTATTGGTAGGGACTACGGGTTCGATTCCCGAGATCCTGAGTTATTGGTAGGGACTACGGGTTCGATTCCCGAGATCCTGAGTTATTGGTAGGGACTATGGGTTCGATTCCCGAGATCCCGAGTTATTGGTAGGGACTACGGGTTCGATTCCCGAGATCCTGAGTTATTGGTAGGGACTACGGGTTCGATTCTCAAGATCCTGAGTTATTGTAGGGACTACGGGTTCGATTCCCGAGATCCTGAGTTATTGGTAGGGACTACGGGTTTGATTCCCGAGATCCCGAGTTATTGGTAGGGACTGCGGGTTCGATTCCCGGAGATCCTGAGTTATTGAGATATTATTGAGACATGGGCTGCGGGTTCGATTCCCGGAGACCCAGAGGTACTGTCAATGGGACTGTGGGTTCGATTCCCACAAGTCCTGGACTGGTTTTATTGAGTTGACTATTTGTTGTTAGCTTAATTGTAGACGATTGCGGTAATCATTTATTGTTGTTAATTTCGGAAATTATTATCATTTAAACTGCTTATTATTGTTATTATCATTATATTATTATTTCTCAATAGGGCCCTGACCTTCCTCATCACTACTCCATCGAGGTTAGGCTTGGCACTTACCGAGTACCGCCGTGGTGTACTCATGCTACTCTTCTGCACACTTTTGTTGTGCAGATCCAGGTACATCAGGACAGGCTTATATCAGGTGATTCAGCAGCGCTTTGGGAGACCTCGAGGTATGATCTGCTACGTCCGCGGATCCGGAGGCCTTCCTTCTATTCTAGTGCTAGTAGATGTCTTTCCTTCATTCCGTTGTTAGATACTCCTTTTACATAGAGCTACAATTGTATAATCTCTTTTAGTCTGTGTTACCCGTGGGATTCCGGGTCTTGGTAGTGTTTTAAACAGCGTATTTGACCGGTGTATGTGCCAAGCGGCACGGATTGCATTCCTTTCATCTTATTTTCCGCTAATTCTTATTAAATGTTCATAAACTGGTATATTCCACAACGAATTAGGCTTACCTAGTCGTGGGGACTGGGTGCCATCACGACATGTTCACGATTGGTGAACTAGGGTCGTGACAAGTTGGTATCGGAGCTCTAGGTTCATAGGAGTCACGGGACACAGACCGGTTACTTAGAGTCTCGCTGATCGATACGGAGACGTCTGTATTTATCTACGAGGGGCTATGTAACTGTTTAGGAAACTCTTCATTTCTTTGGATTCCTTGTCGTGCGACATTTTTGGCATCAAAATCTAAACTATTGATTTCTATTCTCTCACAGATGGTGAGGACACGAGCTACTTGCGACGATCAGGTACCCGCGCCCCCTATTGCCGCCGTCAGAGGCCGGGGCCGAGGTAGAGGACGAGGACGCGCCCGAGGTGCAGCCACAGCACCCGCGCGCGCTGCCGCTGAGGTGCCTCAGGTAGACCAGGTTGGAGCGCAGGCACCTGGTACACCGACTACAGCTGCTACTACTCCAGCACTACAGGAGACCCTGGCCCAGTTCATGAGTATGTATACCACTTTAGCTCAGGCAGGACTGCTCCCTCTCGTTGCAGCTACATCTCAGGCCGGGGGAGGGGCCCAGACTCCCGCAGCCGTTACACCGGAGCAGCGTGTGCCAGTGGGACAGGTTCCAGATGTTTTGGTTATGCCTCCCGCCGCCCCAGCACAGCCCGGAGGTGGACCAGCTGCCTCTGAGGACGAGCAGCGTAGATTGGAGAGGTTCAAGAAATATGACCCTCCAGTGTTCAGTGGTTTGGCTTCAGATGATGCATTGGGTTTTCTGGAGGAGTGTCATCGTATTCTTTCTACCATGGGGATTGTGGAGACCAGCGGGGTTTCCTTCACTACGTTTCAGTTTCGTGGGACCGCTTATGATTGGTGGCGCACGTATGAGTTGGATAGTCCGGAGGAGTCCGCTTCGTTGACCTGGACGCAGTTTTCAAATCTGTTTTTGACGGAGTTTGTTCCCCAGAGCCTTAGGGATTCTTGGCGCTCGGAGTTTGAGAGATTGCGACAGGGCTCCATGTCAGTATCAGAGTATGCTATCAGTTTCACCCGCCTAGCCAGGCATGCACCGGTTTTGGTAGCCACGGTTCGGGAGAGAGTGCGGAGATTTATTGAGGGCCTTGTTCCGCCTATCCGATCCGGCATGGCCAGAGAGCTTGAGACAGATATATCTTATCAGCAAGCGGTTAGCATTGCCAAGAGGATCGAGAGTATGCTCCCTAGAGAGCGGGGAGAGAGAGAGCCAAGAGGTCTCGTGAGTCGGGCCATTTCTCCGGTGCCCGCACTTCGGCGGCCGATCGTTTTGGCGGGGGTTATTCCGGTCGTCCGGTTCACTCATCATTGCCCGCAGCCGGTAGTACCCCGGCTCTTCCAAGCACCTCGGGAGCCTTATTATGCTCCCCGGCTTCCGGTGCACCTCTTGCGCGGGGTCCTTCCGGGGGTCGGACTAGTGGGGGTGAGGCCGGTCGATCACGGTCACCGTGTCCTCCCGGAGCTTGCTTTGGGTGCGGGGATACTCACCATCCGGTTGGGGAGTGCCCCGGGCGTAGGAGGGAGCACCTCACCGGTCTTCGCAAGCATCGGCGTGGCTCTCGGGGTCAGCGGCTATCATTCCGGCTCCGGCTGCTATTCCACCCGCCCGGCCGGCCGGCGGCGGGGGTCATGGTTCTAGAGGCCGCCCTCGAGAGGGGGGACAGGCCAGATTCTATGCTATTCCTAATCGCGCCGCGGCTGTTGCATCTGACTCTGTCATCACAGGTATTATTCTGGTTAGTCACAGGGAGGCATCGGTTCTATTCGACCCTGGTTCCACTTTTTCATATGTGTCTTCTTACTTTGCTTCTCATCCGGGTGTGCCTCGGGATTCTTTGAGTGCCCCCATTTATGTTTCCACTCCGGTGGGTGATTCTTTGGTAGTGGACCGCGTATATCGGTCGTGTTTGATTACCATTTGTGAGTTTGAGACCAGAGCGGATCTATTGCTACTTGGGATGGTCGATTTTGATATTATTCTGGGCATGGACTGGTTGTCGCCCCATTATGCTATTCTTGATTGTCACGCCAAGACCATGACGCTGGCTATGCCAGGCATTCTACGTATTGAGTGGAGTGGTACTCTAGATCACACCCCTAGCCGTGTTATTTCTTTTCTCAGAGCTCAGCGTATGGTTGAGAAGGGGTGTGCTGCTTATCTAGCCTATGTGCGGGACGTCAGGTGTTGACACTCCCTCTATTGATTCTGTTCATGTGGTACGTGACTTTGCTGATGTATTTCCAGCTGATCTTCCGGGCATGCCGCCTGACAGAGACATTGACTTTGCTATTGACTTGTTGCCGGGCACTCAGCCCATTTCTATTCCACCGTACCGTATGGCTCCTCCCGAATTAAAGGAGTTGAAGGATCAGTTACAGGAGTTATTGGGCAAGGGTTTTATTCGACCCAGTGTTTCGCCTTGGGGTGCTCCTGTATTGTTTGTGAAGAAAAAAGACGGTTCTATGCGAATGTGTATTGACTATCGTCAGCTGAACAAGGTTAGAGTGAAGAACCGGTATCCTTTGCCCCGTATTGATGATTTATTTGACCAGCTACAGGGCGCACATGTGTTTTCTAAGATTGATTTGCGCTCTGGGTATCACCAGCTGAAGATTCGGGAGCCAGATATCCCGAAGACTGCCTTCAGGACCCGGTATGGTCACTATGAGTTCCTCGTGATGTCTTTTGGGTCGACTAATGCCCCAGCAGCATTTATGCATTTGATGCACAGTGTGTTCAGGCCTTATCTGGACTCGTTCGTGATTGTATTCATTGATGATATTCTAGTATATTCCCGGAGCGGGGAAGAGCACGAGCAGCATTTGAGGATAGTGCTTCAGATTCTGAGGGAGAAGCAGCTTTATGCCAAGTTCTCTAAATGTGAATTCCGGTTGAGTTCAGTGGCATTTTTGGGCCACGTGGTGTCGAGTGATGGTATTCGAGTAGATCCGAGGAAGGTGGAGGCCGTGCAGAGTTGGCCCAGACCCTCCTCCGCTACTGAGATTCGCAGTTTCCTTGGTTTGGCGGGCTATTACCGTCGTTTCGTAGAGGGGTTCTCTTCGATTGCAGCACCTATGACTAGATTGACCCAAGAGGGTGCCCCTTTTCAGTGGACAGACGAGTGTGAGGC
This sequence comes from Nicotiana noctiflora, assembly GCA_032618575.1. Classification (NCBI taxonomy): domain Eukaryota; kingdom Viridiplantae; phylum Streptophyta; class Magnoliopsida; order Solanales; family Solanaceae; genus Nicotiana; species Nicotiana noctiflora. Next base: position 8,796 of record JASVEL010009310.1, on the reverse strand, counting down.
GAGCTTTCAGAAGCTCAAGACAGCTTTGACTTCGGCCCCTATATTGATGTTGCCTACAGGTACGGGGTCCTATACCGTATATTGTGATGCCTCACGAGTTGGACTCGGTGCGGTATTGATGCGGGACGGTAGGGTGATTGCCTACGCGTCGAGACAGCTGAAGGTGCATGAGAAGAATTACCCTGTTCATGATTTGGAGCTAGATGCCATTGTTCACGCCTTGAAAAATTGGCGTCATTATTTATATGGGGTTCCTTGTGAGATCTACACTGATCACCGGAGCTTGCAGCACTTGCTTAAGCAGAAGGACCGGAATATGCGTCAGAGGAGATGGTTGGAACTACTGAAGGACTATGATATTACTATTCTCTATCATCCGGCAAGGCTAATGTGGTTGCTGATGCCTTGAGTCGTCGGGCAGAGAGTTTGGGGAGTTTAGCATATCTACCAGCTTCGGAGAGGCCTATGGCGATGGATGTTCAGGCTTTGTCCAGGCAGTTTGTTAGACTGGATCTTTCGGAGCCCTGCCGGGTTCTAACTTTTGTGGTTTCTCGGTCTTCTCTATTTGACCGCATTAGGGAGCGTTAGTTCGACGACCCTCATTTGCTTGTCCTTCAGGAATAGAGTTCGGCGTGGTGATGCTCGAGATGTTACCATCGGGGATGATGGAGTCATGAGGATGCAGGGCGTATCTGTGTGCCCAATGTAGATGATCTTCGAGAGCTGATTCTAGCAGAGGCCCATGGTTCGCGGTATTCCATCCATCCGGGTGCCGCGAAGATGTATCAGGACTTGAAACAGCATTACTGGTGGAGGCGGATGAAAAGGGATATAGTTGATTATGTTTCCAGATGCCTCAACTGCCAGCAGGTGAAGTATGAGCATCAGCGTCCGGGTGGATTGATGCAGCAGATTGAGATTCCCGAGTGGAAATGGGAGCGCATTACCATGGACTTTGTATCCGGACTTCCACGGACGGTTAGGAAGTTTGATTCTATTTGGGTCATTGTGGATCGGCTGACCAAGTCCGCCCATTTTATACCGGTGAGCACTGCTTATTCATCGGAACGACTGGCGGAGATCTATATCAGGGAGATAGTTCGGCTGCATGGTATTCCAGTTTCCATCATTTCGGATAGAGGCACTCGGTTCACTTCACGGTTCTGGAGAGCCGTACAGCAGGAGTTAGGTACTCGGGTGGAGCTGAGCACAGTGTTTCATCCCCAGACTGATGGTCAGTCCGAGCGCACTATTCGGATTTTGGAGGATATGCTCCGTGCGTGCGTGATTGAGTTTGGAGGTTCATGGGATCACTTCTTGCCGCTGGCGGAGTTTGCTTATAACAACAACTACCAGTCTAGTATTCAGATGGCACCGTACGAGGCCCTATATGGTAGGAGGTGCGGGTCTCCCGTGGGTTGGTTTGAGCCGGGCGAGGCCAGGTTGCTAGGTACTGATATGGTTCAGGAGGCTATGGACAAGGTCAAGGTGATTCAGGACAGACTTCGTGCAGCCCAGTCTAGAGAGAAGAGTTATGCGGACAAGAAGGTTCGCGATGTGGCTTTTATGGTTGGCGAGCGGGTTCTGCTTCGAGTCTCGCCCATGAAGGGTGTTATGAGGTTTGGGAAGAAAGGAAAGCCGAGTCCTAGATTTATTGGCCCTTTTGAGATTTTGAGGCGTGTTGGGGAGGTTGCTTATGAGTTGGCCTTACCTCCCAGCCTAGCCGGAGTTCACCCCGTATTTCATGTCTCCATGCTCCGGAGATACCATGGTGACCCGTCGCATGTGTTGGATTTCACATCCGTTCAGCTAGACAAGGATCTGTCTTATGTTGAGGAGCCAGTAGCCATTCTAGACAGGCAAGTCAGAAAGCTAAGGTCAAAGAACATCGCTTCGGTAAAGGTTCGGTGGCGGGGCCAGCCGGTCGAGGAGGCGACTTGGGAGACCGAGCAGGATATGCGCAGCCAGTACCCTCATCTTTTCACTACTCCAGGTATGTTTTCTATGCTCGTTCGAGGACGAACGAATCTTTAAGTGTGGGAAGATGTAACGACCCGACCGGTCATTTTAGAAAATTACGCCCCAATGCCTAATTTAACTGTTCCCCTAAGTTCATTTCTGCTATTGTGGGTTGCCGGGAGAGTCGGTTCTGGAAAATTTGAGCATTTTGGGACACTTAGTCCCTAAATAAGAGCTTTGAAGCTAGAAAATGGCCCGTAGCCGGAATAGTGTTAAGACGATCTCGGAACGGAAATCCGATGGTTCCATTAGTTCCGTTAGGTGATTTCGGGGTTGGGAGCGCGTTCGGAATGTATTTTGGAGGTCCGTAGCTCAATTAGGCTTGAAATGCCGAAGGTTGAAATTTTGGCGAATCCGAACGATAGGTGAGATTTTGATCCGGGGTCGGAATGCAATTCCAACAATTTCTATAGCTTCGTTATGTGAATTTGGATATGTCCGCAAAGTTTCAGGTGATTCGGACGTCGTTTGGTCGGGTTTTAGATCGAATGTGCAATTCGGAAAGTTTTAAGAAATTTAGGCTTGAATTCAATGTGAATTATGGGTTTTGATGTTGTTAGACGTGTTTTTATGATTTGAACGAGTTCATATCGTGTTTTGGAGTATGTTGGTGGTTTTCGTTGGGGTCCCGGGAGCCTCGGGATGAATTCGGGGGTCCAAACGGACCAATTTGTGCCAAAAGGCACTGCTGTTCTGCTGCAATAATTGCAGAGCAATTTTGCTCTCCGCGATCGCGGAGATAGCCACGCGATCGCGTAAGGTGTGGTGGTAATGCATTGCTATCGCGATGCCTAGGCTGCGCGATCGCGTAAGTCTGGAGGTTGAACCAGTGCGATCGCGTGAGGGAGTATGCGATCGCATAGTGTTGCTGAGTTGTTCACTACGATCGCGTCCATGGTCGCGCGATCGCGTAGAGGAAAATTAGGCCGCCCATATTTTGTGCATCGCGATCGCAAGCCCAGTGCTGCGATCGCGTAGAGTAAAATGGCCTGGCAGTGACTTTAAGTCCAGAACATTTCAGTCGCGGCCTAACACACCAAACCATTGTTGAGCTCCAAGAGAGGATTTTGAAGGGGAAATGCTGGAATATCATCGGGAAATCATCGGGGGTAAGTTTCTTGACCTTAATTCGTTGGTTTATCATGAAATCCATGATTTTTTTCACTGAAATTGGAAGATTAAAGGTGGGTTTGAGCCCTAGGCCTAAATGTTAGAAAATCTCTGATTTGAGTGGCCAAATGGAGTCCGATTTTGGTAAATTTTATATGCCTAGACTCGTATTGAGATAAGGAACCCAAATATATAATTTTCGTGATTTTTCGATAAGCATACCGAAAGTCGGGTTTTGGCAACTTGTGGGTTTTTGGCGTATTTTGAGTTGTTTTGATCGGGTAATGCCCAATTGACCTATTTTGATGTGATTCTATTGATTTTTATCAGATTCTACACTTGTGGAGGCCGACATTCGCGGCAAGAGAGTTGTTTCATAGCGGTTTTGTACCGGAGTCGAGGTAAGTGGCTTGTCTAACCTCGTGTGGGGGAATTTTCACCCCTAGGATATTATGTGATAGTTTAAATGCCTTGTACGCGAGGTGACGGGCGTGTACATGCGCTGGTTGTTGAACACGTACTTTATTTAAAATGTTCGATGAGCGATATTTCTGTCTTTGGCTGTTAATTTGATATTTTTACCCGGTAGTGGTTAGAAGAGCATGATTAGGTAGCACTTAACTGTTTAGTTGCCTAATTGCCTTATTTGAATTCCTTGTTAATTATTCGCACTATTTTTCGGTGAAGTTATAGTTAAGCATAATTATTCTCTCTGTGGATTCCTTTATTGGCTGTGCTTGTGGACTGCGGGTTCGATTCCCGGAGACCCAGGGCTGTGGGTTCGATTTCCAGAGACCCGGCGTGATATTGGTAGGGACTACGGGTTCGATTCCCGAGATTCTGAGTTATTGGTAGGGACTACGGGTTCGATTCCCGAGATCCTGAGTTATTGGTAGGGACTACGGGTTCGATTCCCGAGATCCTGAGTTATTGGTAGGGACTACGGGTTCGATTCCCGGAGACCCAGGGCTATGGGTTCGATTCCCAGAGACCCAGAGTGATATTGGTAGGGACTACGGGTTCGATTCCCGAGATCCTGAGTTATTGGTAGGGACTACGGGTTCGATTCTCGAGATCCTGAGTTATTGGTAGGGACTACGGGTTTGTTTCCCGAGATCCTGAGTTATTGGTAGGGACTGTGGGTTCGATTCCCGGAGATCCTGAGTTATTGATTATTTATTGAGACATGGGCTGCGGGTTCGATTCCCGGAGACCCAGAGGTACTGTCAATGGGACTGTGGGTTCGATTCCCACAGGTCCTGGAATGGTTTTATTGAGTTGACTATTTGTTGTTAGCTTAATTGTAGACGATTGCAGTAATCATTTATTGTTGTTAATTTCGGAAATTATTATCATTTAAACTCCTTATTATTGTTATTATCATTATATTATTTGTTTCTCAGTAGGGCCCTGACCTTCCTCGTCACTACTCCATCGAGGTTAGGCTTGGCACTTACTGAGTACCGCCGTGGTGTACTCATGTTACTCTTCTGCACACTTTGTTGTGCAGATCCAGGTACATCAGGGCAGGCTCACACCACGTGATTCAGCAGCGCTTTGGGAGACCTCGAGGTATGATCTGCTACGTCCGCGGATCCGGAGGTCTTCCTTCTATTCTAGTGCTAGTAGATGTCTTTCCTTCATTCCGTTGTTAGATACTCCTTTTACATAGAGCTACAATTGTATAATCTCTTTTAGTCTGTGTTACCCGTGGGATTCCGGGTCTTGGTAGTGTTTTAAACAGCGTATTTGACCGGTGTATGTGCCAAGCGGCACGGATTGCATTCCTTTCATCTTATTTTCCGCTAATTCTTATTAAATATTCATAAAATGGTATATTCCGCAACGTGTTAGGCTTACCTAGTCGTGGGGATTGGGTGCCATCACGAGATGTTCACGATTGGTGAACTAGGGTCGTGACATATCGCTACTGAATAGTTAGCACTAATTATGAATTTAAATTTTTGGTATATCAAATTTCCTCGTACTGCACTTATTATGCTTTTTTCTATAGGTTGTATAATTCTATCATCTGCTAGGTAAATTTCTATTGGTGTATCTATCCCTTCTCTAAAACATGCTTTTATTAATATTTCTGTTCCTCCTAGATGTACATATTTAATTGGGTTTTTTGCCCTTATATCTTGTATTTCTTTATTTATTATTCGTTTATTTATTATTGGTATTTTAGCTTTTCCTTTGGTGTATTTACAGTCTATTATGTGTTCTTTTTGGCTAATTACATAGTATTCTTCTTTACTTCTTTTGAACCAATTTTTCATTTTTGGTATATCTAATATTTTTTCTACACTTAAGTCTAATTCTTTTCCTTTTATTTGTTCAAATATATTTTCATCAAATATTACTTTTTGTTCCGTAGATTCTTGATCTTGGTATTCTTCTTGGGTTATTATATTTATTTCTTTTTCAGTCATCTATTAATTCATTGTCTTCATTATCTGATTCTAGTATTGATTCTAATTCATTTTCTGATAATTCGTATATACTATCATTACTTTCTAATTCATAGTCTATATATTCCATTTGTACGTATTCTTCGTCGTTTATTATTATTTCTGATACTTGCTTAGCTCTTTGATTTTTAGGTATTTTGCAATCTTTTGCTAAGTGTCCTAATTTTCCACAATTATAACATTTACATTCTGATAATTTTTTCTTAGGTCGGTATTGCCTTTTGTTATTAAATTTCTTTACATAATATCTTCGTCTAGGTCTTTTATACTTAAATTTTGACTTATACTTTTTGTATTTTTTAATTTTATTATGTTTTTTATTATAGTATCTTTTATTGCATCCAAACTGGGGTGCTATTTTATCTTTACAACATGCTAAGTTTTTTATTAATGTTTTTCCATTTTTAATTTCTTCTTTATGTTTTTCACATAATTCTGCGAACCAGTTTTGTAAGTATCTAATTCTTGCTCCTAAGGTATCTTGTAATGCTGCATTATTCCAATCTTTTAATATTTTTGAACTAAATGGTTCTGGTAACTTTGAAAAATATAATTTTCTTATTTCTTTACTTTCCTCTACACTATATATTCCTTTATAGTAAAATTCTTTAAATGCACATGTATATTCGTCTATATAACACATATTACATATTGCTAATTTTGACATTAAATTTCTATTTAATATTTTTTCTCTATTCTGTTCTACTATTTCTGTTTCTGCACTACCAAATTCATTCCTTATAGTTGTTTCATATTTTTGTAGAATTTCTATAGCTGTTGTAGCTTTTTCACCATTAAGTTTTTTATCACTTCTTAATACTCCTAAGGCATCTTTATTTATATTTTGTAACCATAACTTAGTCGTTCCTATTAATGTTCTTTCTATGTATTCCGGTACATCTGATATTCCTATTTTATTATCTATAATATGTTTTGTCATGTATCATATCCATAACTGTATTGTCTTATTTATATCTTTTACACAGTCTAGATCTAAGAAATTATGTTGTATTGTTGTTGGTATTTGTGTTGGAATCCATTTTGTATATTTTGGTTCTTTATCATTTCTATATGTTTTCTTAAAATTATTTTCGTAATTTATATAACTTTTTTGCTCTATTTGTGTATCTTTTGTTCCTGATGTACTAGGTTTTTCATCTATTATCGCATTTATTTCTATACGATCGTTTCTACCTTCTTCATTTTGTTCAACTTGTGCTATATTTTCTAAAATTTCCGTATATGTTTCGCTTGTTTCTGAATAATTTTCTAAATCACTATTATTATTTGGTTCATTTATTTCTTCTGTTCTAATTATTTCTAATTTTTCTTCTTGTAATTGTTCTTTGAACTTATTTATCTCAAGTTGTAATTTATTTTCTTGTTCTTTTTCTTTTTGTCTGATTTCATATAGTTCTTTTAACTGTGACGACCCGGCCCGTCGTCACGGGAATTACCACCCCGTTATGTTGAAATTGTATGTTTTATGCGTTTATATCAGTGTTGAAGTCTATCGGTGATTTAGGAGTGATTTGGATTGAAAATGAGGCATATAGCCTTTTTGAAGGAGACTTGAATAAGGAAAGTCAACCCGGAGTTGACTATTTGGTTAGAGGGCTCGGAATCAGGTTCTGATAATTCGGTTAGTTTCGGGAGGTGAATTGTGACTTACGGGAGTGATCGGAATTGAATTTGGAGGCCCGGTGTAGAAATAGGCTTGAATTGGCTAAGGTTGAATTTTGGCGAAATCCGAACGGTAGGTGAGATTTTGATCCGGGGTCGGAATGGAATTCCGACAGTTGCAGTAGCTCCATTAGGTGATTTTGGATGTGCCTGCAAAGTTTCAGGTCATTCGGACGTCGTTTGGTCGGGTTTTTGATTGATTGTGTAATTCGGAATGTTTTAAGGAATTTAGGCTTGAATTTGATGTCAATTATGGGTTTTGGTGTTATTAGACGTGTTTTGAGGATTGGAGCAAGTTCGAATAAGGTATTAAGATGTGTTGGTGTGTTTGGATGAGGTCCCGGGGGCCTCGGGGTGTTTTCGGATGGTTAAACGGAAGAAAATCATAGAAATTGCAGGTTGAAGTATTCTGGTTCTGTCATTTTCGCCCCTGCGGAAATGTGGGCGCGGAGGCGAGTCCGCAGGAGCGGACTGAGGAGCGCAGGAGCGCTTGGCATCGCAGAAGCGGAATCCTTTCCGCTGAAGCGGCGTCACTGGTGCGAGTGGGTGACCGCAGAAGCGGACTTGATGAAAAAGGGGAAAGTCCGCAGAAGCGGATTCTTGACCGCCTGGGCGAGTCCGCAAGAGCGGACTCTGGTGCGCAGAAGCGGGAGTTTTCGCAGAAGCGGGGGTTCAATCGCGGAAGCGGACGCGCGTAAGCGGTCCTTTTCTCGCGGAAGCGGAATTGGCCGGCTAGGCCTGGAATCGCTGAAGCGACCCTTTGGTCGCGGATACGGACTCGTAGGAGCGGAATTTTATCCGCAAAAGCGAAAATCGCAGTGAGTTAAGTGTATCAGAAGTTAGAAAATTTCAGAAACATTTCACACATTTGGGTCTCGGCTTTAAAGGCGATTTGGGTGATTTTGAAGAGAAATTCAAGGGAAAAACATCAGGTAATCAACTATGGACTTAAACTATGATTAGTATTGATAATATTATGCAATTATATCATGAAAATGGAGGAATTTGGGGTAATTTATGAAGGATTGAGCCCTAGGCTTGAACTTTAGAAAATCAAGGTTTTGAATGGGCAAATGGAGTCCGAATTTGGTAAAATTGATATGCTTAGACTCGTATTGAGATGAGGGTTCCGAATATGTGACTTTTGTAATTTTTCGACAAGCGTACCGAAAGTCGGGTTTTGACAACTTTGGAAATTTTGATGTAGATTGAGGTTTATTGATTGGGTGTCGTCCCATTGGCCTAATTTGTTGTATTTCTACTGGATTTGATTAGATTCTACGCGTGCGGAGCTTGATTCTCGTGGCAAGTGCATTGCGGAGTAGTCGTCGCGCCGTATTGAGGTGAGTAATAGATGTGGGTGATAACCAGCGGGTTCGAAACCCCAGTATACCACTATGTGACGCTGTATAGCAGCGAGACACGTACTCTCTTGTGAGTGCGGGGTCGATTGTGATTGGGGACTATGACTTAGTCCGACTTGTTGATACTGTATTTTGATATTAGGCTA